>RQTK01000088.1:7523-59243 GCA_003991915.1 Elysia chlorotica
GAAGAAGAAGAAGAAGAAGAAGAAGAAGAAGAAGAAGAAGAAGAAGAAGAAGAAGAAGAAGATCTATCTATCTATCTATCTATCTATCTATCTATCTAATCCGCCTATCTGTCAATCAATAAATCAATCAATCTACGCATCCATCTATCTATCTATCTATCTACCTACCTATCCTCCAATTTACCTATCTATCTATCTACCTACCTTCCTACTTACCTACTTGCCCACCCAACTACCTACCTATCTATCTATGTAAGCCGATTAAAACAAACAGTTTGAATCTCTAGTAACATCCATTTTAAATGGATATCAAAATTTTCTAGTTTGATCAACCACAATACATTCACGTTACGCTTGTTTCTGTTTAGGGAAAAGGGAATGCGCCAAAATTGCAGAGGTCACTATCGCAATACTATATATCCTACTATGACGTTTGAAGTATAATCCGTGTGTGTTAATTACTAAAGGCTCAAGTAGAATCACGGAGCTTTAAATTGTAATTATTCTAGGATAAACCAATGATTTATAATCGTAGTATATGTATTGTTATTTCTCCACAGATCCATCCAAATATTCGTAAAATACCAGCGAAAATGGCCGGCCAAACCAAGGTAAACCTTCACCATTAAGATGATCTTTCAAAACTGCAACGATCAGGGTCGAGGGAGTTGTTTTATTTCAATTGAACATTTCATTAACAGGCTGTTAACGCATTTATTTCTTTAGAGGCAGTTTCAAATTACAATATTGTGAATGGAGGAAGTCGAAATAATACAGTGTTGTAGAAGAAGAAGAAGAAGAAGAAGAAGAAGAAGAAGAAGAAGAAGAAGAAGAAGAAGAAGAAGAAGAAGAACATTAAAAAACGTTAAAAAACGTTAAGATTATGGTCATTACATTTTACATACATATTCACTTGAGAATGCACACATTTAATAAAAAAAATTTAAAAACAAAAAAGTATTTCAGTAATTACACAACTATAGTTTATACAAATCATTTCTCCCCCATAATAGCAGGAAACCAACCCAAATTTATTTTTAACTTTTTCTTTAGTACATGTATATAGCTTTTAAAAGTTTTGGTTTGTTGTTTAGCGTCCAACGTCATCAATATAATAATATGCATTATTGTATACGGGCCACAGGACCTATGTCTGATAATTTTATGTGCTGTCACACAGAGACAGTGCGGGGATACCATGACCCCTATCTCAACCAGTCACATATTACTGACATTAACCCCTTATACACTTTGTAATATTTAACTTAAACAAAAACAAAAAGGTTGCATTAGTTAAACAATCGTGCTTTATAGACTGCCCAAGCACTAACGGTGTAAACCTTGGTATGTTTCCACTGTCACCGACCCATTACACACTTCTGTATATATAATATATAACTTAAACAGATTAATTGGACTTGTAAAATACTAAAAACATCGAGCTTGCTAGACTGTTCCAGAACTAACGGGGTAAACCTTGGTATGGTTCTTTATATATAATATATAACTTAAACAGATTAATTGGACTTGTAAAAAGACTAAAAACATCGAGCTTGATAGACTGTTCCAAAACTAAACGGGGTAAACCTTGGTATGGTTCTTTATATACTTTAACAGATTAATTGGACTTGTAAAAAGACTGTTCCAAAACTAAACGGGGTGAACCTTGGTTTGTTTCCCACTGACACACCACAGTGTACCTGAAACGGCGACGAGCCCCAGTTGGACAGTATTAGTCAGACAGGAGCTCCGAGCTCTCCCAACGACAAAGGCGAGTCTGCTAGCAACACGACCAACTACCCGTCAAAGTGACGCAGATTTCAAGGTGGAGAGGGAGGGTGACGGACTAAATAAGGTAAGTATATAGACTTTGACAGCTCCCTTCTCCCCGTCCTTTCTTTCCATTTGTTCGAAAACAATAAGATGAAAAATATAGAACGGGAAAAGTATAAAGAGCAAAATACTAATACGCCAAACTAAAAAAAAAAAAAAAAATTTTAAAAAAAAAAAAAAAAAAAAAAAAAAAAAAAAAAAAAAAAAAAAGACTTCAAGTTTGTTTGGAATGTGACCCGTAATGAGAGTGGGCATGAAATCACCCTGAAATATTTCTTTGAATTTAATAATTTTGTTAAAAAAATTATTTTTTTTTAAATTTCATTATACATATATTTTTTTTTTAGAAAAGATACATTTACCAATTGAATTTCATTTTTATTGACCCTGTAGCTAGGACCTAAACAACCGAATTATATTTTAAAAATTTATCCTGTTTACTTAAAAAAAAAAAAGCCAGCAAGGTGATAATTGTAAGAGTAACTTACGACGTCATGGCAGGCAGAAGAGTATCTTTGTAGTACTTAGGATCCACCTCCTGCATACAAACAATATCTCCCTCTAAATAATCCAGCATTTTTTTTGTTGTCTGTTTCTATTTCAGAGTATATTGGACCGAGACAAGGATCCCACAGAAATGACATCTTTTTATTTTGAATTTCTTTAAATTTCCAACTGTATGTGAAATAATTGTTTGTAAAAATAGGCCTGGCATTTATGAAGCATTAAATCCTTTTCCAACCCCCAATAAAAAGAATATGGATACCCTGGTACATTATAATTATATTATATTGTTTTCTTGACTTTTTATATAATAATGACATGATGGTTTTCAAAAAAAAAAAAAAAAAAAAATTTAAAAAATAATGACATTGGTGAAAGGGTGATTGACAACGTACTAAGGTAGGTAGATGAATGAAAAAAGGTGGCAGCAAAGTTATATTGTGGGTGGGTCCAATAACTAATGTCTGAAAAATTTACCTACTACCACACAGAGACAGCGCAGGTTATCAGGATTTCTGTCTCATCCGATCAAATCATGATTATTATTATTATTATTATAAAAAAAAAATGAAGGTGAGGTGGGGGTGAATATCTAGCTCCAACTAGTTTTTAATAGAAATTATCATGGCTACCCTGAACCCCATAGTTCCTTTTTTATCCTAATAAAACGATCACCACAACAAAGAATCATTGAAAAACAAAAGTAAATTGAGATCAATTAGAACAACTTTAATTTCATTTTACAAATTCTCTTCCATTAAGTCACACCCAAATATAATCAAAATTTTTAACATAAAAACAAGTATATTTCTGATTAAAATGCAAGGCATAGTCATTTTTGACACGTTTTCATTTTAAAAAATCCTTTTTTCTGACAACATGGTTGTGTAAACAAACCCTACAGCATGAAGGAAAACATTTTGCTAAACCACTTCAGAATCCCTCTCAGATTCATGAAACAATTTTTCTTATTCTTTTAAAGCTAAAACGAATCGAAATCATAATGTAAAAATAAGCCCATCCTCACCATAGAATATAAAATGAATAGGATATACATTACTGCATGGGATCCGCAATGCACAGTTGATTAAACAGCCCATGATTTAGGTAAATATTGTGTTTAGCTACTCCTATTATGTGAATTTGATAAATGCATGTGATTGTGAATTCAGGAATTTGAAACATTCAAATGAACTTAAAGGAACTTGTTCATGGCTATTGAATTAAATATAAAACATGTGAAAAAAAATTGGGACTTGAAGTTGGCTCCAGCATCTACTAGCACTAGCATTGAGTTCTATCTCTTCCATCACGAAAAACATTATGTTCTCTTTTAAAACGTTGATTTACAGAAAATCAAAACTATTCGGTCTCAAATTTTCAGATATTCAACTAAGCGATTAAAAAAAAAAATGCATCTTAGTTTATTTATTTTTAATCAAGTATAGCTGACAATTAAAAAATACTTGGGCCATTAGCTACAACACTATCTTAAAACAAAATAAAGTAAAATTCAGCCTACAGAAACAAAATCGAAGAATCTACTACACAATTAAATTGCCGTTTGCCACCCCCAAAACATTTGTTCTAAACAAGTATTGCCCGGAAAATTGGATTGCATTGTCTATTGGTTATACTAGTTATATATTAACATGGGTAAGTTTTATATTTTGTTTTTATTTACAGGAATTGTGTACAGTATATATATTGTAGGATTCCTTTAGTAAGAAACAAACAAACAACATGGTACATTGAAAATATGATAGTTTCTACCCCAAGTTTATAACTGCACTGGACTTTTTTATATCAATTAAAAAAAAAAAGCTAAGCTCCCTTGTCTTAAATACTAATGAGGTTCCCACAATGAAAAAAAGCTGAATAAATAAAGATAGAGAAAAAAAGGGTTTAGGGTGGGAAAATCTATGCAAGTTGCTAAGAGCAGGCATATTTTCCAAGGAAACAAAAAAAACCCTCAAGAATTCTATACATACCACACTATGAAATGATGGCTATCTAAAAGGATATTTTCGTTATTCTACTTTCTACTCATTTTCAACTATTCTAACATTACTGAGGGATTTTACCAGTACCGGTAATCAAATAAGTACCTTGAATTTACTCTATGGTCATAAATGATGATTTAATTTACTTCAAACAGAACCAAAGAAACCATTAGCTGTGTCACAAATAATACTTTCAATACAAATTAATATTAAAAAATAAAACCATGTCAGTTTTAAGCTGAGCTTAGGGGAAAAAAGAGACAGTTTTATACTAAACAATTATTATTTACGTAACAGAGTCAATAAAAAAAAAAATCTGATTTAAAATTTATTTCCAACCTTTATTTTTCAGCATTTTATGTCCACTATGCCAACAGCATGTACACAAGCATACACAGTCAAAGCAAATTCATTACTCAAGTTCGAATCAAAAGTGTAAGCCATGAAATACTTAATGAAGCACCAACGACACAAGATCAGAAAAACAAGGGACGCATAAAAAGCTTGTTTGAAAAATGCTTCAGAAGCTTGCCACTAAGTCTTTAGTATTTATGTGGGCCCTATAAATTAACCTTCGCTTTCCACTGCATAGCTAAAAGGTCGACTAGCTAACCATACAAAGTGATTTCAGATCACAAAGTTTTCTTAAGTTTACAGGAGAATTCAAAAGGATACTTTTACTTTTTATGCGATACTTTACCCTCAATAACATTTCTGGGTTTCTATTCAAAATATTTCACATATTTATCTTTCTGTCAAAAGATAACCATTTAACAGGTTTGGAAATAAAAAAGGATTGCACTTTGCAGTTTACAAAAATTGATGCTATGAGTTTTTGAGAATATAATTATACTCTCTTGTACTGTTGTTAACAGGGAAGTGTATGATATAACCGTACATCAAAAAAATTATCAAAAATTGTATTTTATTTCAGCTGTATGTAATTTTTGCATATTGCACCACACTGATACAAAATAAGGTTTCCTTATTTCTGCCTTTGCTAAGAACTCTACCAATTCCAATTTTGCAAGTGTTAAAGCAGTGACTAGCATGGCTAAACAAACACATCTGCCAGATAAACATTTGAGTGATAAATCTATAGACATCATTTGATTTCATCAGGTTTGGATTTCAGAACAGGGGTCCCACATTAACTTTCAGACCGGCATTAGTGGCTCTTCATCCAGGCTCCATTTATTTGCTGAACATGTTTTTTTTTCAATTTTCAGTGATCCACAAAAAAAAAAAAAAAAAAAGGAGACAATAATAGTCAAATTTGCCCTAAACAAAGAGTTAAGAAGTAATTAAAAATAAAATGAAAAATGTCTTCCATTTACTCTCTTAGAAAGAAAGGAATACACAAGATTATTTAAAAAAGACAGCTGGATTAAAATGTAGATTAACATTAGTTTGTGCTATTTGAAATTTTAAGACCACAAAGGCATAAAAAATGTTCAGATAAAGCACAATGGTGGAAATCAGAAGCACTCATATCTTGTTGATCTTTGCACTAACTTTCCTCTGACAAAAAATCAATTACATGAACAGGAAGTATGTTGAACAGGGCAGGATAAAAATAGAACTTTGTCCCTGTCCACTGACCATTGTGATCTTGATCATGGGCAACATTATCAAATGATATTATATGTATATCTGTTTTATAATCATAATATTAAAAAGAACAAAGCATATATTTATGTACAGAATGCAGGTTACGATTGTTTTCAACTTGTGAATAAAAATATACATTCATTATTGATTTTATGTATTCATGATGCATTACCAACATCTACCTGAGATTCAAGCAATCCCACATACTTTGAACTTGCTCACTCATTAAAACACTATTTTTTTTTGGTTGAAAAAGACTTGAAATAAAATGCCTCAAATGTTAAAATTTAAAAAAGACAGTGAAATCCGAACTTAAAATCTAAATTTGTACATCAGATAGTAATTGGCATGTCGCTTACATATGAAAATATAAAAACAAATACAACATACATCATCAAGCTGCCTTTAGTAAACTTTAGTTCCACAAACATTTCAACACACAGATAGAGCTAGAGCAACAATGACATCAATACAAGTCAAGCTAAACAGCATTCTGCAAAGGTTGCCCCTCTGGTTCTTTCACAACAGAGAGAGAGAGAGAGAGAGAGAGAGAGAGAGAGAGAGAGAGAGAGAGAGAGAGAGAGAGAGAGAGGAAAAGAGAGAGAGAGAGAGATGGCTTATCTTATTTTGTTAAATCTAAATGACTAAGCAAGAACATATGATAAAAAGTGCTTTGCTGATTTCAATAATTAGGATACAGCCTTTACCATTATAAAAAAATACTATTTTATTTTTGAATACTTTAACCTTTCAAGGCATGTTGTACGAGTTGATACGCTCTTGTATTAGCACCTTTTTGTATTATTCAAAACATCTTACATTTAAAAAAAAAAATGATAAAGCTTTTACTGTTTCCAATTTCTGATAATTCGCCAAAATAGTGCGTGCACAAGGAATAGTCCTAAAATCATAGAATCTGGAAAGGTTAACTAAAAAAATGGTCACCATGTTACACCAATCAAAATATTTTTACTACTTTTTTTTTGCTAAGGAACATGGGTTTTATATTATAAATTTTCACTTTGCTTACAGATTGTGGCTATCCCAGAAGGGATGCAAGCTTTTTATATACATATATTTTTTTTTTTAATTTAAAAGTTATTTAGTTCTCTCTCTTCTCTAGCTTGGCCTTGATGAGAACCTGCTGCTGTAGCTTAGTGTCAGAAACACGATACATTTACTTCATCCTAAAGACAGCCTTGAGGGAAAGATGATCCGATGGGATGTTGACCTCAGGTATACCACCATTCTTGGTCAGAACTGACTCGTCTAGTGTCTCAAGCACACCCACGGTATCCAATGACGCAGAGGAATAAAACACATAGTCCAGACATCCATGGGTCTTGTTGGTGTAGGAAGTTAAAACAGGCTCCTTACTCTGTATTAAAAAAAAAAAAACAAGATTTATAAGTAAGATTAAAGAGGTGCTCTTTTGCTGCAAAAGGAAAAAAAAACCCAACAACAACACATTTTTTGGGGCAACATGCAATGTATAATTAGTTTACACCAAAAAGCATAATTTTGCCTGTATCAGTTCCCAACCCAAACAGCCATCACAATTTTAGATTTAGCCATATAAGTATTATAAACACATAGTATTTTATTCGGAGTGTCTAAAATTTGCAGGGTTTCCCTTAATTTATGCACAATTATTAGATCTTGTTCATTCCTGTCTGGTTTCCAGTCCATCCCAGTTACTAGAGAAAAAAAACCTTTTTGTCATCATTTAACATTCATTAGCTACCTCAAGTACATTCAACATTTCAACAATCTAGTACTCTAACAAAAAACAAAAATATAAAAAAAATCTTTGGAGGGAAAAAGAAAGATTCATTTCACTTACCATAGTCACTTCATATGCACTCTTCAAGTTGGAAGACGTGTGTTGGAAAGCTTTCCACAAATGGTGTATCAGCGATCGAGACTAGAAAGAATAATAATTTAAAAAATGAATTTTGTATGAAATAAATATAAAAATACAATAGAATTACCAAATGTTGCGTACATTTATTTTTGCTAAATTAATAATAAATAAAATTACCCTATAAAATAAGAGAGCCATACATTTAGACACTTAAAAAAACAAAAAAAACCTGGATCCATAACACAGAACAGTACAGAAAAAAAGATACAAAAAAACAAAACAAGAACAAGCAATCACTAGTATTTCCATGATACTACATGTAGTTTATAATTTTGTAAGAGATATAAGACCAAGACCCATGAGCAAAAAACAACTAATGTAACTAAATGTTGCACAGGTTTCCTGCAAACTCACAGAGCCATCTGTATTTTTCAGGGCTTCCAGATTCTGCAGAGTCCTGATGTGGTCGTCGGATAGATATCCATCTTTTGCAAGCTGGTAGCCCGGCATGGTGGTCTTACAGTTGAAGTCACCACAGATAATATACGGGTTGAGATCACTACCGGCCTTAGAGACCAGCTGCTTAATAGCACAGGCAATCTGAGGAATAGCAAAAAACATGGAAGATATTCTTAGAAATGCTCAGGGTTGAGAGTTTGAGTTTGTTTTATTGGAGCGTCAGCACAATAACAGCTAAATTAGAAATGCTCAGAAATGTTCAAAATAGGAAAGGTACATTTTAAATGTGGCTTCCAGCCATTATACCAATCATAATTTACTTAAAAACATTTCTTTGTCAAGTTAAAACTGCCCGTGACAATTGCGCATGTTTTAAGTGTGATTTTGATATCATGAAGTTTTTATGTCACATTGGGTTGTTCAAACCATGACATTTTAAGTATTTATTCGAGTCCAGTGCTTTACTCTAGACTAAAGCAACCAGTATTTAGACACACAACTTCATTGCTAAACTTGTCTATTTATAAAATCACCTCAATGCATTGTACATCGGGGGCGTCTCGTGAATAAACAACGTGGATGTTGGCAACTGTCAACATCTTGCCTGTCTTGACGCACTCCAGTTGGCTCAGCATGATCACATCAGATCGATCCAGATATTCCTTCACAGCAGCAGATACCTCGGCACTCAGCCCACTCTCATCTATTTCCTGAGGGAACAAAGCAAAAAGAAATAAAATAAAATTAAAAGTTCTACAACCGAGTCTGATTTAACAACTTGAGTGCTGTGGGGTTGAATTGGACCCCTATTTTGGAGGCAATAAATGAGTAATACAAATTATATATCAAGCAATCTATCTGGTCACAATTATAAAAAAAGGAAAACGTTCCTCAGATATTTTCTGAAAAACAAAAAAATAATCACTTTTCTCATGTTTTGTAAAAAACTGTAGCAGTCATGCCAACTGGACTATTATGTTGTTACCGAACCCTTTGTGTACAGCGGCATAGAAAAACTTAAACCCTTAACATATCTTTAAAGAACTGACACCTTTTTAACAAAAATCTGTAAATTTGAGAAAAATTGGCATCACTGAGATTGCAATTGTTGACAATGTCTCACTTTCTTTTCTGTTTCAAGTGACACAAAACTTCCGATAGATTTTTACTTTATTCAATATTAGACAAGAGTCTTTTAAATCACACTAAAGTTACGATTCCTGAGAGTGATAATCCATCTTTTCTTCTTCAAAATATTTAATTTACAATGACTCCTCTAATATCTTACAAGAACCTATATTCCCTTCACAATTTGTCTTTAGAGTAGCAAATTTAGTTCCTTTTGAAGACGTTCAGCCAAAAGGATCTCTTATTATTCAACTTTGCAAAATTTTTATTTAAAAAAATGTTACGTTTTCAATAAACATGTTGCAAAAACTTAAAATTAATTAAAACCAGCATTTGACAATAATTTTAAAAAAAAGTAAGAAAAAAAACCCCCACCACCTTTTGCTTATACCATATTCAAAGAAGAGAAAGAAAAAAGTTAATATTTGTTGTAACAGTACAGAAGGTTTCTATTTAAGCGTACCTTGTATGCCAGTTCTTTCAAAGAAATCCCTTCTGAGTGCTTGATATTGAACCTCGAGTTTTTCACAAATGTTGCTTCACCTTCATCAAAGTAATCCTGAGTTCTCTTTATAAATGAACCAGAGTAGCCTCGACTACAAAAATAAAACACAAAAAAAGTATTAAAGAGAGGATATGTTAGATTTGATTTGGCCTATAGAATTAGGCCAAATATTATTAACTAAGCAAGTCATCTAGATCCATAATTTTCTACGCCTTAGATCTAAATATTTCTTTATAGAGAAAGTGCAACAAACAACAAAAAAACAAAACAATAAACAAATAAAAAATCAAACATTAAAAAAAAAAATGTTGATGAGAAATTGAAAAAAAAAAAAAAAAAAAAAAAAAAAGACTTCAAGTTTGTTTGGAATGTGACCCGTAATGAGAGTGGGCATGAAATCACCCTGAAATATTTCTTTGAATTTAATAATTTTGTTAAAAAAATTATTTTTTTTTAAATTTCATATATATATATATATATTTTTTTTTTAGAAAAGATACATTTACCAATTGAATTTTATTTTTACTGACCCTGTAGCTAGAACCTAAAGAACCGGAATATGTTTTCAAAATGAATCCTTTTTACTTAAAAAAAATAGCCAGCAAGGTGGCAATTGTAAGAATAACTTACGACGTCATGGCAGGCAGAAGAGTATCTTTGTAGTACTTAGGATCCACCTCCTGCATACAAACAATATCTCCCTCTAAATAATCCAGCTCCTTGAGCAGCACTGAGTGCCTGTAGCCTTGCTCCATATACTCAGAGGGTGTGTAAGAATAGTCCTGCCTGTGAGAATGACATAAGAGAATAAAATACAAATTAAGTGGACGGATCGAGCAAAAAATAGTTAATAGTATCACAGTTATAGCAACATCTAAAAACTAGATAAAGGATAGATACCTCAGAACAAGTTTGATTTGATTAAAGGAACAAGAAAACAATAATTTGGAAATGGATGATACTAAGCATTTGAAATAAAGTAGTACTGACATAATATTATAATTTATTCCACAACACCATGTTGTGGGTTCTTGCATAGTTGAGGAATACTCTAGGAGCCAAAGAATTAATGTGGGAATGACAAAAGAAATCAAGAGAAGAAAAAAAGAAGAAACGATTGGGTCCCACTAGCCTCAATGAAAGTAAAGCAAAAAAAAAAAAAAAAATTTAAAAAAAAAAATGGGCAGGGTAACAAATACACAGCAAATCTAAAAGATAATATTCTCAATTTCATAAAAAAAACATCTTTCAAATATAATTTGAAGTGGATCAATATTGTCCAAAAAAGCCCATTTATCAACACTAAGGGAGATCTGTTGTGGGATTTTAAAGGCAGCACTAAGATACCATAAAACGTTAAAAAATATCTTATATTTTTTTATAACTTTTACAATGTTACTTGACCTAGCAATAAATTTGAGGGATGGACACAGGTTAATTATAGAGGAGATATTACACTCTAAATAATATATGATTGAAAAAGCAAAATAACAAATTTCAATTGAAAGATTTAATTTTGATCACAATCAGAATGAGTAATTTAACATGGTGATGAAAAGAGAGAGAAAAGAGCCATTTGTAACTTAAATAATGTATAGAGTAGTTGTAGTATTTATTGATATAATGAAAAGGTAAAAGGGGGAGAAAAAAAAAAGAAGTCAAAATATTTTATGTCACAAATTTTTTAAAAGTATAAGAGGCAAAGAGTAAGAAAGAAAAAAAACAGCAGTTTCGTTGGCTTTTTAATGGTAATACAGCATGAAATTATCATCAGAATTAAATTACCTTTTCCAGTGACATTCCGCTAAGATGTTATAACTAACAACGCTAAAGCAAAAGGCAGGGTCCATCAGTTCCAGAGGAAAGGCAGGGTTAAGCACAAACTTCCTGCTATCTATAGCCGATGAAGATAGGAGATTATTTGGTTGCGCTGCTGGCTTTACTGGACTCTTTGAGATAACATCTTGGCTTGAGACCTCAAAAACAAAAATGTAAATGTAAATTATAAATACATGCAACACTAAAAAAAAAAAATCAATGAAAGTGATCACACTATGTGTCATACTTAAAGTTGTGCAAATTTCTGTATCATTAACACGAACAGAAATTAAATATCTGCGATTTGGCACATTTTGGACCCATTATGAATTATCACATTAAAAAAATTTACCAAAATGGAAACAAAATCTGAACAAAAATAAAAACCCGTTTTCTTGCCAGAATAATTGACATGCACAATAACAACAACACCCAAAAAAAGATCTGCTAGTTCACCTGTGAGGTGTTGTTTTCTTTTGAAGGACTGTGAGTGCCATTCTTTGCAATGTGGGTTGCACCTGCGTCTGTTGTGGCACCCAGGGCAGGGCTGGGCTGGGCAGGGGAAGCCTCTACAGCAGACGCTGTCTGGGACTGTGCAGGAATGGGAATGTTGTTAACCTGCTGCACATTGTTCTGATTCACTGTTGAGCTCTTTTTTTGTTGCGCAGGCGAGGCACTGATTCCCTCCTTTGCTGGTGAACTTTTCACTTCCTTTGCGGGGGAATTTGTTATTTCCTGTTGCTCAGATGATTTCTTGGCATCCTCTTTCATAGGTGATGCTTTGACCTCCTCCTTAGCACTTGCGCCTCCGGTTTCCTCTGCCGTGTCCTGTTTGACTGGAGCCGCTGCTGACGGAACTGAGTTGCCACCAGCGCTTGGATTGGCCACTCTCTGCCCAGGAGCAGTGGCAGCGTCGTCGCCTGTAGAGATGGAGTCCATTGACACAGCATCACTGACGTCAAGACTGCGGACTGACATAGAAGTGGTGTCTGCAGCACTCTCACTGCCAACTTCTACAAGGATAGAGGATGCCTCATCACGATCCTGAGAAAAAAAATGTAAGGTGCAAAATGTGCTTTATGGTGACTGTTGATTATTTTTTCAGTGTCTTGGGAAGTAAAGGAGGAATGGTTGACTGATCTTTATTTCCTTTCTCTACATATGTCCTTAAGTGGAATCCAGCAATAAAAACCGGATAAACCTCGAGAAAAAAGGTCCTCACAACCCTCTTTTTTATTAACAAAAAAGTAACCTACTTATGTGTACTTTGATCCTACACCTAGCCAAGTATGGTAAGGAAAAAAAAAAAAAGATTGCAAAATGTTGTGTTATTAAATACTAAACGATAAGCACTTAGAGTAGCGTCACACAAAGTTACCACACCATGAACACAATTTAAAAGACTTCTATAGCGAGTATTTGTAAAATAGACCATAGGGGTGTTTTCAAAGTATCAGCAAGAGATGAAACTTACAATAAAATAATATTATCATTAATAAGTAATTATAAAAAAAAATAATTTAATGCAACGTTTTTTTTTTAGTTTGTAAACCAGCTCTTTCAGACTTGTGACCATATGTTTTAGGACTTACCACTGGAACCTGAGTGTATTGCTTGGCAAGTTCAGCCTCGGTGAGGGGCACAATTATGGGTCCTCCATCTTTGCTGGGAGGTACAAATACACGAGAAGCAGCATCATCTGTCTCCATAACTGGTTCCTCGGGCAACTTAGGCACACAATCCAATACCTGGCACAAGAGGGAAAAAAGTCAAAATGGCACTAAGTGACTAAAAGTATGACAAAGGAGAGTAATTTATTTAAATCCTGAATCACAGATTTCTAGGTCTAAAGACTAAACAAAAGTTAACGTCCATGTTAGAATAATAAAAAGCTAAGCTCTACATCCCAGCCAGCCTCTAGGAGATCATCATAATAAAAAAATGATTCTATCACTTTCATTAGAGTCATTGCCTACCCTTATCATTCGAAATATGCCCAAAAGCCACCCAACTATGCACAAATAGATCTCAATTTTTTTTAAATTCTGATGGACAGGATTTTCTTTCACTCTGCCTTGACATGAAGCAAGTATCTCATTCCAACTTAAAAAAAAAAAAACAATTATGAATGGCCTCAGCAAAATTTCAAAAGGAGGATCTAAAAAGGAGTTTCTAAGGGTTCTGAAAATAAAAGTAAAATAGTTTAATTAACCTCTTCAAGATAATGCTATGCAAAGCGTTACTTACCTCTTTACTATCAGCTGCAGGAACATCCTCTTTATTAACCATAACATAGTCTGATAGATCCTTTATCTCAGTTGGCTCTGGTTCGACAGTTTTTAATCTTTTGGCTGCAGCCTCTTCTTCATCCTCTTCTAGCTTGCGCTTTTTGGCTGGAGTAGTATTCTTGGCTTTTGCAGGACTCTCTGTCTTCTGAGATTGTTAACAAGCAATAGATAAAATAATGTGAGGAGTTCAAAATCTGAATGAATCTTCAAATTTTTGTTGTTCAGTAAATTGAATTATACATTTCAGGTCAAAGTTTGAAAAGTCATATGAAAGTCCAAAAAGGAAGATATCGTCATTGCACTACATTTACACTACGATTATTGCTTTCATGAGTTATTTTTGCTACTGTTGAGATTATAAATAAAAATTGTTAAAGTGCATTGTTTCTAATACGATAAAGCAAAGACCTATTAGCGTTTTCTTATCTGAAAGTTTAGTTAGAAACTTATATCTCATTTTAGTCTTTACAACGACATATCACTTTCATTTTGGCATTTGTAAGTCATAATTAAGCTATAATCGCAGCACTGTGATCATGTGATGATAAACTACTTTTAATTTGATTAGACATCACAAAATAGATGAGGTTTGGGGCAAACTATACCACCAGTTGTAAATTATTTTTGCTTTTAGCAGGAGCACAATGTAAAAAAAGTTTAAGAATTGATTTTTCTATTAAGTAAAATTTGAACGACTTCACCATTGGAAAGACCATTCTCAAAATACATTTGGTAAATAAATTGACATTTATATGGTAAACAAATTTTGCATCACTAATCTTGTAAGTCCAGGCCTGCTTACTTGGAAAGTCCATTTAGGTACTCTGTAAGCAGGTATTTTTCTTCAAGAAATAAAGATACAGCCACATTTTAACCCCACTTCTTGGGTCAGTGTTAATCACTCAACATGTACTCAGTACATCATGTGTCTAGAGATTGTATGGTGCTTCTGCCTCAATATTACAATACACCTTTCTGTTAAATATTGCTATTATGCACAACAAATTGCGTTTTGTATAAATTTTTTATTAACACACAATATACAAGTGTTTTTGTTTCAATATTATTATTAAACCCCTTGGATCCATTTTGACAAAATAATAACATTGTATATTGTAGAGCCAATAAAATTATAGGAAGTATACTGATGATTTCTCTTCTGGACCACATCAAAGCAAATAAGGAGGCAGAAGACAGACACACACAAAGGAAGCGAGAGAGAAAGATAGAAAGAGAGAGAGAGAGAGAGAGAGAGAGAGAGAGAGAACCAGTGGCAAAAATACATAGAAACAGGTTTCTAGATCAATTTGTTAGTCTAAATTAGAGCTAAACACATGCGAGCACATGACTCGTAAAAGAGAAATATTCTACTGTAGACACCATCAACAACAGAAAGTGAACAAACAGAATGATTATTTGGAAATCATTAGAAATGACGTCAGGACGGCAAGGACTGGGTGTGGAGATTTGAGATATCGGTATTAAGCGGACGAATAAATGATAAACTAGATTTTCATAACTAGTTTGAATAAAGTAGATAAGCGAAAGATTTGTGAAGAAGTTGCAAATGACAGAGAAAGGCAGATGACTAGATCTAGATGTGAAGATTGAGAGATCGGATGAATAAACAATGAACTAGACATTTTCATATTGTTACTTGTTAACCCAGTGAGCGCATAATAACAGGAAAGACCTGCCTGATAGTCAACACCAAGTAAGATCAAACAAAAATCAGAATAATTACTTTGTTAGAACTGACAGTCAGCGTCAATGACTGAAAGTAAAGATAGAGAGATAGGTATTTTTTGGACAAATGAACACACAAGACCAACATGTTGGGATTGATCGATATCATAGGTGTTGACCAACGCTACTCAATGGCATCATAAAAAGTAGAAAATAAATAAATAACGCCTATTGATATAACAATTAGATCGTTTTTAAACGTTCCCTGAAATTTTCTTGATTCTTGTCTATTGAAATTATTGTAGTACAGAAGGACAAAAGAAGTCACCATATTTTTTCAAGTACCTTTTTTGGTGAAGACACATTAGCTTCCACCTCAGCAGTATCCATAGATTCCACTGTATCTTCCGACTTCTCTTGGGTCTTTGGTTGGTCGGGAGTTTCACCCTTGGCCTCTTCATCTGCTTTAGAGCTACCTTTCTCCTTTGTTTCTTCTGGTTCTACTTCCATTTCTTGTTCCTTCTCCTCAGCTACATCCTTTCCACGCCTCGAAGACCTGCTGCTAATCCTTGGCGAAGGGGTGGTTTCCACCTTAGCTTTTCCCCTACTCCGTCCTCTGCCTTTTGTGACTGGAGGACTCTCCTCAGTTGCTTTTTCGTCTTCAATGGATTTCTCTTCCACCGACGCTGATTCCTCTTCCTTCTCTTCCTTTGTGGCTCTTCCCCTGGTTGACCTACTCCGACTTGTAGATGCTTCATTTTTACTTGCACTCGCTCCTCTGCCCCTGCTCGCATTTCTACCTCTACGGCCTTGAGGGGTAGTTTCTTTCTCTTCAGACTTTTCTAATTCTTGTGGCTCTCCGGCACTGGCTCTTTTTCTTCCTCCTCCTCTTCCTGAGGTTCTGGCACCTCCTCAGCTACACTTTCGCTTTTTCTGCCCCTACCTCTGCCTCTAGAAGCAGCTCTCCCTTTACTAGGTGTGACCTTCGTTTCCGGCTCTTTAGCTGGAGCTGAGAAAAAAAGAATAAAAAATCTTTACATATCGGCATCGCTATAGTATATTCATCTCTACTTGATTTCAATTATTGTGAATGTATTTTACTCAATTTAGTAAAATTTATTCCACATAATAAACTATTTGGGTTTATTTACGAAAATGTCTTTTTGACAAATCGTCCAATGGCTTATCAGATTCCATTAAAACTGAGGATGTCCATCAGATTGTTCAAGAGAAGTTAAGATTTCCCTTTCCCTCTGAATATAGATTGCAAGAATGTGAAATTTACGAAGAAAGACTTTGATGGGCTAGGTGCTGACAGTATTCAAAGATTCCGAAGAGATTGATAGAGATAAAGAACATCATGATTTACTTTTAGCTTGACGTCCACCTCGCTTTGGGGTATCATCTTGTGGTTCACCTATGGCAACTTCTTCTGCCTTTGGCTCTTCTTTCTTTGGTCCAGACCTGAAAGTAATTAAAAAAAAATGAAAATCTTTTATAAGCCTTCATCATTTTATTTGATTTAAAATTTGTCTTTAAAAATTAAATGAAATGGTTAAAAAATACATTACAGAAAGAAATGACAATAAATTAAAAAACAGAGCAGTTTTTTTTAGACATCTTACCTTCTTCCACGGCTGGTTGGGCGAGGACTCTGTTCTGGAGTAGAGTCCTCCTTTGCAGCAACACTTCTACGCGTGACCCTTGGCATCTAAAAAATGAATGAATAAAAAAATATTAGGATATAAAAAAATAGTGCATGATATAGAATCAATTTCAAATGTATACATCATTATTCATTGGAGGGAGTATCCAGGAAAAATTTGGATCAGAGATCTACAGAGAAGGAGTTCAGGGTGGATGGTACCGCAAGTAGGATGTTTAGGGTTGAAATTAGGGCTAGGACAAATTTATCGCCATCTATTTTAGATACACTGTCAGATTTAGGAGCTAATTTTAATAACTTCAAGGAAGGTTTGATAAGGTCTCTGCGAGTTGAGGAAAATGATGTACCATTCATTATGACCATCTAAGTTAGGGATAGAATGAGGGGAAAGGGGGGTCTAGAGGCGTAGCCCCCCTAGGACAGAAAATTTTCAAGATTTTTGGCTGTCTAGAAAGGCTCTGAGAAGGCCACCTAGGTGAAAATTGTTTACATTTTATTAAAGGAAATTGATGTAATACAAAAAATATTACAGACATTAAACTGCTGGTAAACAAAATGTACTTGATTTTACATATTTTATTCTACACCTGATCCAGTTTCATATTTACAGAATTTGTGTAAATAACAAATGTGCAGTTTGGCCTTTGGGTCCATTTCAAGAAGACAAAAAAAAAACATGAAACATGGTTTCTCTTTAACAAAACATGCGAATATCAGACCGAAATGTTACAAGGAGAAATCTAGATCTAGAACTGAAATAAATGGACTTAGAATTAAACTGTATTACAAGCAGACTGTGCCGATCGTCCAATAAATGTAGCAATCAGATAAGATATATCTTGCCTTAGACGGATCAAGCTCTAGATTCATTAAAAAATAAAATAATAGCTAGCAGACTAGAGCGCAAGATAATTCGCTATGTTAATTATTAACAGTTTGGCTGAGGCTCCGTAGGTAAAAAAAAAAAAAAAAAAAAATAAAAGCTGAGTCAGATCAAACACTCCATAATCAACTTGTCGAAAAAACGTTGAGTGGCCAGATCGATAGTATTCACTATTCAGAAGAATGAATGATGCCAATCGGATAAACCAGGAGTTCAATATTGGTGACAGTAACGTGGATGAAGGCAACCCCACTGCAATTTCTTAAAAAAAAAATGAAAAGACATTGTATATCGATGTATTAACATTCTTTTTTTCTTTGCATTTCCGTAATGGCACAACTTGAGTACATTTCTTTTTCTGTTCAGCGAACAGTTGCACAATTAACAGTAGTTTTATAATAATCAGGAACATCGTTTGGCTCTAAGCAGTAGAGTCGTCCTTAAGAGTGCATGTTTCAGTATAAAAGCGTATTGATTTTCACTTGTAAAATAACACCTCTAACAAGATGTGACATTGGAAAAGGCTGGTTGATTGTTTCTTGATTTCGGACAAAAACTCTCATACGCCAAGTGAAGGAAAAAAAACAACAAAAACAAACAATAGTCTTAGTCACTGGGGATCTAGACTTATGAAGGCCGAACTGCACAAAATAACGGCCCAAGAAAATAAATATGGTGGTGTGGCAAAATTTCAGAAATTTTGGGAAAAAAGTGTTTTCCGGGTTGGGGGGAGTTTAGAGGTTTTTCGGAAAAAAGTGTTTTCCGGGTTGGGGGGAGTTTAGAGGTTAAAGGTCCATTAAATCTTATTATGATGATTGGGAGTAGTATTGTCAGGGAAGCGATGGATATAATTCTCGCAGAAATATAGATCTAAGACGTAGTCTATCCTGCTGTACACAAAGTGTGCGGGGATTTGATTTTTACTCTTTAAATTTGCCTTTGCAACCGTCTCAGAAGATTTCGTCCTGAACATGCAATGATTGGTTTTTTTAAATTCCTCAAAACTTGAGGAAAACTCTTGGAAAGAGGAATAATTCTTTTCTACAAAGGTGGCCATGGCTGATCTTACAGACTGCAACACGTGAAAAGAAGTAAGCTTAAACGACTGAGCGGCAATGACTTGAACAATGAAGTGAAGGAAGTACACTAAAAACGACCTCGGAAGTTGGTAGTGAACGGAAAGCGTACTTTCTAACGCAAATGAGTTCTACTTTCACTCTGTGTCCCAGGACGGTTAGTCAATGGACACAGAGCTACTCTGTGTCAGTTGACAGTACCTTAATATAAATATTTACTTTGGGCATTTCGGATAAAAGTGTCCGGGTTGGGGGGAGTTTAGAGGTTAAAGTTCCATTAAATCTTATTATGATGATTGGGAGTAGTATTGTCAGGGAAGCGATGGATATAATTCTCGCAAAATATAGATCTAGATTTAGATTCTAGAAGTTTTAGATACCTATAATTATTCTACTATTTCTGGATCTAGACCTAGATCTAGATCTAGATATCTAGATTCTAGGCCTAATATTTCTGTTTCCAATTAGGTCTACAGCTAAAAAAAAGGAAAAGGCTGAGAGTAAAAATTATCCAGACAGACTCTACTGAATAAAAGACAAATTGAGGACAGCCTAATAGATGTCTTTTCAGAAATTGGTCACTAGGAAAAAGGCAAGCTGGGAATAATCGTAGCCTCGATAATAGGTAGCGATTCTAAAATTGTTGTAGGGTAACTGCAAAGATGTTTGCTGTGTGCAATTAAAGAATTATACACATACTCAATCGAATATAATACTATTCCGCTAAACCGAAAATATTGAAATATTGTTTGTATCAATGCTTACCTTTCTGAGCAAAAGCCAAGTTGTAAAATGATGATTTATGACGCTTTCAACTAGGTCTGTCACTTTGTCTTGATAAGGTTGCCGCCATTAACGGAACATAAAATACATACCAGGATTAAACCGTGATTAAAGCTTTGTTCATACTTTATGTAATAATTTGTTGATTTTTGTGCCAGAGCAATACATTTTTTATCTAAAAAATACTAGAAAAATAAAAAAAATATTTTCCACTTGCGTGTGTGAATAGTTAAACAAATAAATGACTCATAACCAAATAAAATGATATATACTTTAGACTTGTTTTCACCCAAAAAGTCTTCGTATAACTGGTATTCTATAAGAAAAAAGTTTTCGACGATCTCTTAAGTCGACGAACAAGTATCTGCGATCGTTGTTTGTGTGAGACAAGTTTTACATAGCCTGATCAGGATACAAGCAAAGAGCTCGGTGACTCGGTGAGCGAACCGTGTCGGATAACTGTAAAATCTAGAGACGACTTTCAGTTGAACTGTCATTTTGTGAGTTTGTCAGTTTGTGTGATTCATGATCCACCTAATAGATCTAGTTATCGGATACAAGCAAAGAGCTCGGTGACTCGGTGAGCGAACCGTGTCGGATAACTGTCTTATACACCTTCTGATAGTAAATAGACACGGTACCTTATAAATAAGAGCAGTCTTCTAGAATTGGATTAGATTCAAACCAATGTGTAAAGAATCAAATAAAACAATCAGCGTAGTAATGGGGATCGATCACTGTTCCGAATGTACGTTCTAGGCAGATTTTTTTTTACTACCGTATTGTAAACTTTTACAAGCGTATTTTATTTTGTTTTTAAACTTGGAATCGAGATAATTCGTAACATTAACAAGGTGAAATCTTTAAAACTAGCTATTAAAGCCCGAAATATAACTGGACCAAGAACAACTTATCATTGGATATCTACAGTGCGTTGATTCCTAATTGAATCATCTCTCCTTTCTGGTTCTATCAATGACAGTGCAATAATAGATGGGGGTAAAATGCACAAACAAGACGTAGCTTACGCCTCTTCGTAACAATATAAGTATAAGAACGCTTACGACAAGACGTAAGCTACGTCGTTTTTGTGCATACTAGCCGGGGTCTTCCACAATATAGCCTATATAATGCTGCTGTTGGACGTTAAACCAACCCAACCCAACCCCCAATTATTACAACTAATAACCGAGCATAGTCACTGTGTTTCTGCACAACGTCGCAAAAAGCAACGAAGAAAACAGATACACAAGCAAGCAAGCAAGAAAACTAATACAAAAAAACAACAAAACAAAACAACAAACACCAATAACACATTAAGTAGTACAATGCCTCGCTAAATACTAAATATATTAAAAAGGGTTACCTTATAATATCTTTGCTTGATACAATATAATTATACAGTCTATGGTAGGAATTTCGGGAAAATTAAAACCCGGATGAGTGTTCGTAGTACATTGTACCGGCAATAAACATCGAACTGCAAGTTTCAGACACCCCACCCGCTTGAGAGATTTTTTTTTTTACAAACGCCACCCGGTATAATATTTATATCAAATAAAAGAAAACCACGTCACTAATCTCCCATTGTGAAGTGAATCGATCTGCACTTATCTGTGGTGCTCCATCTGAGAGCTGAAGCATATGAGGTGCCAATGAACATGCATCTCGGGTTCGCAGGAGGAAGATTCGTTGGACACAATGAAGGAGCAGCTCTCCTCTCAGATAGACAAAGAAAGAGAGAGAGAGAGAGAGAGAGAGAGAGAGAGAGAGAGAGGCACAGAGACAGAGACAAATAAACTAAATAGAGAGGGTTAGAGATAGATAGATAGACAGAGAGATAGATAAAGAGAGGGGTAGTGACAGAGAGAGGAAGAGACAGGGGAAGGGAGTGGGGAGAAATAGATACAGAGGTTGGTTGCTTGGTTGGGTTGGTTTAACGTCCAACAGCAGCAATATATAGGCTATATTGTGGACGGACCCCAAGACGGACGTCTGACAATTTTATGTGCTGCCACACACGAGACAGGGCGATAAACAAAGATGTAGAGAGGGAGCGAGTAAGAGACAGAGAGAGAGAGAGAGAGAGAGAGAGAGCCAGAGAGACAGATAGAGAGATAATCAAGAGACAGAGGCAGATAAACAAAGGTGTATAGAGACAGACAGAGACATGTAGAGAGAGAGAGAGAGAGAGAGAGAGAGAGAGAGAGAGAGAGAGAGAGAGAGGATATAATAAAAGATTAACCGGCTCGTGCGTTTTCATTTTTACACTTTCCTGGTATTAGGACTCAACTTAATTAGGCTGTAGCAATAGAACTCTGTGGGCAGTCGTAATAAATAAATAATAAAATGAGAGTTCATGTAATATCAAAATTAACTTTTAGACAAAGTTGAAAGACAAAAACGTCACGCCGCTATTAATTTGTTATGCATGTTTACAATTCTTATACTGAAAATAATTTTTTATTGTATCTAATTAAAAGATTTCTTAAAAAAAAAAAAAATTAAGATTCGACTATCATAATCAGAAGGACCAAAAAATAATAATTTTTTTTTAATTGCTTTGAGTCGGGATAGTAAAAAATCTGGTAAGTAAGCCCATGATTTGTTTACCAACAAAAGATGGTTCATCATTCATGTCGCAAGTCCAGATGAAGATGACGGTGATTCAGGCTTCTATTATTAGGAATTCCACGTATAGTTAGATCTTTGGGATTTACAGCGGCAATTTCACCTGCACTTTGAATCACAGACAGAGATACACTGGATTTGACATTCCAGGTCGTTTTATACAGAGTGCATGTAGATCTAGATCTCGATTAGTACAACTAATCTAATTAGAGATCTATCTAATAAGTCTAGATTTTTCTAGATCTAGGTTTGTTATACTTTCAGTTGAACTGTCATTTTGTGAGTTTGTCAGTTTGTCTGATTCATGATCCACCTAATAGATTTAGTTATATCGGATACATGTAGATCTAGTTGTAAAACGTGTTGACTTTAAAATCAAGATTCTGCACAGGATCAAAATCTATCTGGATGTAGATTCTAGATCCCTATAGACCGAATGTAGATCTTCTAGATTTCTAGATCTTTAGCTCTATAGACCAATAATTTAGATCTAGAGACTATATCTAGAAATCTAGATATAAGATAGAAATGTGGTTTTAGATCTCAGTCTTTGTAAATCAGAACTTACCACAACCTAATCAAGACTCTATACCTAACATCCTAGATCTACATCTAAAGATCTACGTATCTAAATTCTCATATGATATCCAGATCTAGATTTAAGTATCTTACATCTGGATTATATTTGATTCTAGATGTAGATATCAAGTTAAGGAGTTATTGAGGATACATTTTCTGTTTATTGAATACTAACAATTTACAATGGAGTGAAAATGTTGGAATAGTTCTAAATTACAGATTGCAGATCTAGATCTAGCTTTATAACTGTAAAAGGCAAGGTCTATATATTCTATATATAGATCTTCTGATTAAGAATCCAATTGATTGAGGATAAGTGAGAAAGGGTTGAGGTTGAACTGAAAAAGGAAAACCTGTATGAAAGTATTTTTTCTTTTTGGGAGATTTACAAAAGTGTTCATTTTATTTTTAAATTCCAACAGATTTAAAAGGAATATTTCCTCTGAAATAAAAACAATGGCATCTCAAGAACGCTGCCCGCCAGCCCGTCCCCCTCCTCCAGCGTCTGCATCATCACACCACTCACAAGCCTCGGCACCTCTCCCTGTTCACATAAAAACATACGACGATTTTAACAGAGTTCACGATGCAGCTTTCAAACATATCAATAAAGGTTTAGCTGCAGATGAGAGAGGGGAAGAAAGCGTCGCCGAGTCAAACTACAAGAAAGGCTTTGAGCTAATGGATAGGTGTCTACGGTGTAACCTGAACGAAGGGGAACTGCTGAGGAGCTTTGGGTATCAGCACTTGGAACAATCAAGAGAGATGCAGAGCAAGCTTAACAAAACACGACAACAAATCATCTACAGGCTGCGTGATTTAGAGGCTCGGCATGCACAGGCAACGACTGATCCCAGCGGTGGGAGCATGGGCGAGCTGCAGGTATCATGTCACACTTGTCTATAGATGTCAGTTGTAAACACAAAGTGGAAAACTTCAGGATTTCTTTTAATAGTATTTAAACTTGCATTTATTGGACACAGTTGTGTTAAAACTAATCAGAAAATGTATTTGTGCACAAATGCAATTCAAAAAGTTTATCATAGTCACTCTTAGTCTTATTTAAAAAAAATAGATGTGAGTGGGTTGGACTTCAATCAGATATGAAAGTCATCACAAATTAGAAATCAGGCTACACGTTTTTTTACATTTTAAACCTGTGTCATCCCTTCACAGTTATGAACAGAAAATTTGTATTTTAAAGTAGAAATTTGGGTCCTTTTTATTTCCTTGAAAATCCCCCATATAAGCTAAGAAACAAACTAGAAACATTCAAGTAAACAGGCTGAGATGTAGAAAATCTTACCTAACCTTATGGCCAGTTGGAATAAAAAGGACAACAGTTTATGTAAAACAATACATATTGCCAGAACTGATTTAATAAAAAAAAAAATGAAAATAAAAGCCGTTTCCCTTGAAAGTGGTGTAAACTATTAAAGAAATTGAAGATCATATTCCATTACAGTGTGAAAAAATAGTTTTACCAGATAAAATATGGTGAACACTTTTCCCCATTTTCCCACTCTTTTTTTTCCATCACTACGATCAGTCACCCCAATCCCCAACAGGGGCGTGTGCTCTTCCATCCTATGAACAAGCCATGAGTGACTCTGGCTCGGCCGCCCAGCCACCTGCCTATGATGAGGATGAACTAACAGCTCTCGGGGAGAGTCTCATGAGGGCAGAGTCGGGCAGTACAGCGCTTCCAGCAAATGCTACAGAGCTTCTAAGGTTTGTAGGGTTTGCGACTTTGATGGTTATCACATATGTGGTCACTCGGCTGGCAGAATGGCAAATACCTTTTTTTTTGTGTGTGTAGGTTTTATGTAATTCTAAAAAGTAAATTTTATTAAGTGTTTATAGTATTTGTAGTACAAATGCTTTAATTGTCTTCTATTTAGTTCGTTTATAAGCAAATCAGCACATACAATTTTATGTTAAACTTCACCATGAGGAAAATACTGACCTCACAAACACATTGATGAATTGATGTCAAAATAGCACATCTATGAGATAGGCCATCCAGTTAGCCCAATGTTGATTTTATATGATTGTGCTGTAATCTTTTGCTGCCAGTTGATTGTTGTGTGCAATAAATTATTCATAAGAATTTCTTTCTGTCACGTCTTGGTTTGACTTGAAGGCGATTTTGTCTCTCCTGAAAAGTGGATGATCACCTGATCACCTTTTTTTTTTTTTTAAAGGAAAGTGTTTATAAGTAACTCCTACTTTATTCCGTTAACCCTTGTAGTTGTAGAAAGTTTAAAATTGTGTAGACCAGAGAAATGAAGATCTGAAGTAAAAGAGTTAAATTTCTCTCCTATTCTTACTCACATTCAGAATACCAGTTTGAGAAAAAAAAAATCTTTTGATAGTTCTTATCCCTGTCTTTTTGCAAGCTGTATATCATAATGAAAAATCTGAAAAAAACACAATTCATTTTCTCTCCAATTTTGGTTTGCAAACAGCATCCCCGATGGAGTGCAGCTTTTCTTCATTTCACCCAATGGTCTGGTGTCTGCCCCGTCGTATCCCACGGCTCTTCACGTTGTGACCTTTGATCAACACTCGGAACAGGCAACCGCATCATCCGGCCATGCTGGACCCCCGCCTGCCTTTTTATATGTGAGGATTTGTATTGGTCATATTCATGCCACCTTGTATTGATTTAAAAACTTCTTGCACTAAAGGGTATCCAAGAATTTTTTTTTTATATTCGTGTATTGAGCGCTGAATAGGCTCATATATTTTAAGGCCAGACCAGAGAAGGTGGAAATAAATATTTGTTTACTCTCTGAAAGAATTGATGAGATGGAAAAAATGCTGAGAAAGCTCACTTCAGTTTTTCGGTGCCTTCTTGTGAAGAATAATTTTCCTTCAATCTAATATGGAAAAAAGATAGTGGGAAAAAAATGTAGTATTTGCCACCACTTCCTTTTATCTCAGTCTTTTGCCAAGACAATCATTACAAGTTTTGTATACACTTCTTCAACCAGAAAGAAAAATGAGCCCCATGTTTTAAGCATATAATGTGTTGTCCTTTCCCTTAGCATTCTGGATTATACTTGTAGTTAATAGAGAATTATTTTTTTTCTTCCAAATGCCCAGTCTTCTAGAACTAAACAATATTGTGTTTCAACAAAATGTTCTTAATTTTTGAAGATCATATCACTGGTTCACCAGAAGCGTCAATTTAGAGCTCATTACATTTTGGTCTATCAATGAAATGTCAGAGATTGATGGTATGGGGTTGTCCACTTATTTTCTGCACATTGATGTTGAGAATATTTATCTTGGAATGGCATCTGGCTCTTATGGAGCAATGGTCAAGTTTCTATGAAGTAATGCTTTTGGTACCTTTATACTAAGTGTTGTTTCACTTATCAGTAGGGAGTTATTTGTCCAACTTAAGTTAAATCTGTTCCTGCCAGGTCGGGGACTGGGTGTATCCTCTGATCCCTGGCACGTCGCCCTCGCTACACACTAGCTACGGAGCATACATCTTCCCTGATGTGACCACATCTCAAGCAGGTGAGAGATACTTTTTGTATAACTAATTTAGGTGGAAAACTTTCCTACTTCAACTTCAAGGAATTTGACTTTTTTTTCTTATTAAGTAATAGGAAAATGAGCTGTAGGCCTAATGAGTTCCCAATTTTCCTGTAAAAAATATTTTACCCTCTGAAATTTCTCAAAAGGTGTGGAAAAAGCAAAAGGTATAGTTTTTAAATCTTAGAAAGCCTTATTAGGCATGAGGTATGGCCTCTTGGAGGGAATTTATGACAGAAAGACTTCAGCTATAACCCAAGCTTGAAATATTATGAAACAAAAAAATTTTTTTTCCATAACATTTCAGAAGAAATATCATTGTGCCATTTGTCATGTGTTAAAGGGTTTTTTAATAATTGCTGTTGTTTCCACTACTGCGGCACAAACTACTTTGTCTTTTGCTAATCTCTCTCTATCCCCCCTCCCGATCTCTCTCTCTCTCTCTCTCTCTCTCTCTCTCTCTCTCTCTCTCTCTCTCTCTCTCTCTCTCTGCAGGTGCAGCTGTGGGCCTGATGCTCCCAGACCTAACCCCTGAGGCAACACGCCAGTTTGAGGATATCATCAGAAACTTTACGGTGGCCGAGTCAGAGAGGAGAATCTCAGCAGTGTCGGAGGTGGGAGGTCAACAGGAACAGGTTGACCCAGCTACAAGGGTTAAGCAGGTCAGTAGAGACAGGCCATTGATGGTCTAATTTTGAACTAGATTTAGTGTCTGGTATGCAACTGATTAAGCTTACTAACACGTCTGGTTCGTTGGATCAATGGCAGCTTATTAAAGACAAAGATGAAAAAAAAAAATTGGGGATTTTCATCTGTTCGTTGAATATGTTGTGTTCGAGTTGTACTGTATCTCAAAAGCTAAACAGCTTATGCCAAAATTGTAGACGAGTGACACTATATAGTATCTCTTTGCGGATTTCTATCACATACTGCATATCGTTGCTTGATATAATAAGGAATAGACTAGCAAAATAAAACATCTGTAATGTCAGCGATTGAAGAGTTTGGAAGGACATGATCGACAATGCCATAAAGCAAAGGGCCTGATGATTATGATGATGATATTGTTGAAGCCTTATGATCTTTACTGTGTATGAAGACTTTTCCACATTTAAACTAAACACAATTTTTTTTTTATTATTTATTTTCGCAATACATTTTTCTTTATTAATTGGTTTTAGTTTCTTTAAAACCTGTTTTGTCATGTTTAAATAACATTTTTTTACGTAGATTTGCAAAACTTAATCAAGAGTGTATGTAATATTTTATAATGCTAGAGTTGCAAACTAATTCTTTTCGTCTTGGTTTCTCTTTGTGGTAATGTGTTATTTTATTTGCTGCCCATTCTTAAAAATGTTTAGGTTGAAGAGCCTGAAGTTGTTACAGGGGAGGAGGAAGATAAGGACACAGCTTCAAAGATTTCCAAGGGTATTCTTGTCGGTAGGTAATTTCAACAAAAATTCCCCATGTGGATGAATAACGTTTATCTTAGTTTTTTTTTTTTTTAAGTTTAAAAGTTCTGTTTGAAATAATTTTGATTACCCTGGATCAGTTTTCTTCTCCAGTTTCTTTTGAAACCACTAAGAATGTAAACAAGTCTAAGATTTAAGTTTGTTAGACCTCTGACTTCAGGTTAATCTGCAGAGTTTTCCAGATCCACATCATGATGCAGCTCAGTCCAGTGCTTTCCTTTGTATTACACTGTATTGCCTTATCATCAAACAAAGAGTATTTTGTCAAAACTTAGTTCAATACGTTCAAAAAGTTTTGAGATATTCAAGATTTGTTTCCCCTTTTCAACAAATACAAAGAGCAATTTATAATTTTTAATCAATGAAAGGTTGCACACAATGAAAGTACTACTGTTTTTTTTTTCTTCTTCTACAACTGGACTTAACCAGGTTTTGAAAAAAAAAAAAAGGCTCTTCTATTTATGCTTCTACATCTTTTCTCTTTTTGTCATTAATTTGGAAGGTAAAATCATGATGGGTTACGAGATTTTGCTTTGCATGATGATTAATTGTGTTGACAACGTGGACATGAAAGTTATCGCCAGCTAATATTCAATTGTAATGACCTTTTAAACTTTCACACATATTTATGAAAGGATGGTAAACAAACATGATGTCTGAATATGTCATAGAAGTGAGAGTAGTAAAACTAAGGTGATCAAGCAAAATTTGTATTACTAACATACATTTTAAGTACACAGGGATTCCATTGAATATCAAAATAGTATTATGCTGTAGCCTATTGAGTTTGGATTTGGGGTTAAATTCTAAGCTATTTTATTGTTGTTGTTGATGTCCAGTGTTCTCTGAGTTTCTGCTTTTCTGCCTAGAGCCATGGAGAAGAAGGACGCAGTACTTTGTAGCTACGTTGAGGTTGAATAAAATAAGGTGTTGGTAAGGTCGGGTCACGAAGGAAGGAACTGTTGTCTGAGTTGGTTAAGACTAGAGCATTGGAACAGTGCATGTTCCACAGTTTCCAAATTCTCATCACACAGTGGACGCAGTGCTGTGTGTGTTCTGGATTGAGTCTGTTCAGATGGTAGTTAAGGGGATTTGAGTTGGTTTTAACGTCCAACATCAGAGCTATATAGGCTATATTTTGGGCGGGCCCCAAGACGGACGTCTGACAATTTTATGTACTGCCACACACGAGACAAGACGTGTAAGCCATGACTCCTGTCTCAATCGGTCACATTATACTGACACCCACCCAATCAGTAGGGAGCGAAATCGCCAGGGCTAGAACCCGGACCTTTTACATCGGAAGCCGGTGTTCTACCCCAGGGCCACCGCGTCCGAGGGGAAAGTGTTGGTTTTTTAAGTTATTTTTATTAAATATGATAATTATTCTTGTCACCAGCTGCGGACTGGATCACCTGGGGGGTTGGGAAGGGCGCGGAGAAAGCCGGCGAGCTGCTCAAGGCTGGGTCTGAGAAGTTACGCAGAGGCTCCCAGCCAACGGAGGAACCTCGCAAGGTTGACCCCAGGGTTCAGCAAGGAGTCAAGTATGCCAGGGTGGCTACGAAAGGAGCAGTAAAAGTTACTGGCTATATAGGTGAGTTGCTTATGGCATTTGAAAAGCATTGGCAACGGTATATTCTATAATAGCATCAGAGATTACTGGATTTACAAACTTAGTTTATTACACAATTCTTCGTTCAAAAATCGTTCAAAGGAGCAGTAAAAGTTACTGGCTATATAGGTGAGTTGGTTATGGCATTTGAAAAGTATTGGCAAGGGTATATTCTATGAAAGAATCATAGTATATTTATTTTACTAACTCAATTTTTCTACATGATGCTTTGTTCAAAATCCTACTTTGTTATTGGACATAATATTCACAAAATTGTGTATATTGATGATAATTTTTTTTGTCTGGTCTAATCTCAAAATATAGATTTATTTACATTCTCTTTATCTATCAAGTGAACAAGCTAGGGGAGGCAACTGTCGTACTTGCTAAGCAGATGGCACCTCATGTGCGCCGGCATGGAGAGAAAGTCATCCCCAACTCCTTGAAAAAAGAAAACTCGTCTGGAAAGTCAACTCTGGACGGAGTCGTCAAAGTAGCAGCTTCGGGTCTTCAAGGTAACTTAGTTAACTGGATCATTACTAGTTTCACTAAGCCTCAAATTGCTCCTCAACTTCTTACTATTGGTTTTGATGGAAGTATCAGTAGATATATATAAGATATTAAAAAAGCATATGAAAAAGCATGTGTGTGTATATATATATATATATATACACACACATGCTTTTTCATATGCTTTTTTAATAACTTAATGGCTTTGAGCAGCTTTCTTGTTTAAAAGTACATATTAACAGTAATGGTAATCCACATAATGAATTTTAAAAGAAGTAATCTTGAACTACTGCAGAATCTTAGAACTGCTCATACTCGCCTTGATTGTCAGTCACTCTTTGATTTTTATCTCCCCTGCCAGGGTTCGGTACTGTATTTATGGGTCTGGAGCATGCAGCCAAGGCTCTCGGGAAGAGTCTGACACAGGAGACTGTGCAAGTGGTTACCCACAAGTGAGTATCATGCAGCGGAGGGAAAGCAGGACCTCTTAAAGTGAAACAAAAATTTTACTTGCTTAACTGGACTGCGTAAAGCAAAATCGAGACTTCACCCTGTTTAACTATATACAAGTTCAAACAGTTTACTTTAAAAATTAGGAGTACTTAGATTATATAAAAAAATATTAGATAATGACTAAGATATAGCCCTATGAATTTATGAAATAATAATTGCATTATGAGTGACTCTCATGTTATTGGTATCATTATTGGGTTGTTATACATTGGTGCATCAATAATCCCTGTGTTTCAAACTTCTTTTCTTTTTAAAATTTTCACAGGCACAGTAAATGTAAATCTGACTCCTCTTTAAATGCTCCAACCTACAAACCATTGAACAGAAATAAGCATAGTTGCTGTCGTCTGACTTGAATCTGACTCCTTTTTAAATGCTCCAACCTTCAAACCGCTTTACAAAATTAATTTCCTGTGTGTGACTTAGTTAGTCGCTCATGTTGGAAATTAACCTTTACGTTTTCCTTTGCAAATTTTACAGTTACACAGTGATAAATAACTGTTGCAGAATATCTGTCTTTCTTTATCCTTACTCTCTATTTTTTTAAATTTCATTTTTGGCCTTGTCTCAGTACGTGTATGTCTTTTTTCATCACCATCTTCTCTTTCTTCCTTCTTATTCACGCTCTCTCATCTCTTTATTCGATGCCAGGTACGGAGAGCAGGCAGGGATGCTGACGGAGAACACAATGTACACAGCAGGAAATGTAGCCGTCGCGGCGTACAATGTCGACAACATGGGCATGAAAGCCATCGCCAAGCGCACAGCGAAAGAGACAGGCAAGGCCGTCCTACACGATCTGAACACGGGAGCCCAGGGGAAAGGTGGCGGAGGACCAGGTGCGCCGGGGCCTGGGAGTGGAGGCCATCCTGGCAGCCACAGCCATAACAGCCAGAGAAAGTTGTGATTGGAACCCTCGCCTGTCGTTTCTGCAGTTTAGATAAATAGCTTTTACAGAATGAAGGTTTTTTTAAGCCTTGGTCAACATTAACCTTTTCTTTCAATCACGCTGCACACATATGTTATGCGCAATGAGATGCTCTTGGGCTAGTACCTTTTTGTATTGGTCTGCACACCTTTTATTCCGAAATAAGAAAAATCAAAGCTTTTACCTTTATGAATTGTTGATAATTCCCTAAAATAAGGTGAACACAAAGAAATGGGCCTATACTCGTGTGTTGTGAAAAGCGTGAAGAGTGGACATGTCTCAAACATGTCTTTTTAAGCATAATGTTCTTTTACAAATGATTCTAAGTCATGCTGATGTCATTTATTTCAACATAATTTTATTACAAACAATAAAATAATAGCTTTACTTTGTGGTCGCTAGATGACTCAGAACGTTGTTAGAAGCTGTTCTGATTTTTGAATGTCAGCTGGTGCCTATGTTTGTTTATAGGGTTCTTTGCAAAACCCATAGAAAATAAGTCTTTTCAAAGATTAGGTTTTATCAGCTTTATTTTATCCATACCATAAGAGAAATCGGTATTTTATTTAAATGATAAATATGAGGAGAATGAGCGGTTTCCTTTTGACAGTATACATATTTAAAATTATATACGAATGGAGAGACCTCCAAAGGGCTATAATTATTCATTAGAAAATTGAAACCGTCGGACTGTGTACACAGATAGATGTATGTCTAAAAAGTAATTTTAAAAGAAATCCAAATAGTTCCAGCTGTAAAAAAAACATTTAAATATTACCTGTTGAGCGTTGCCTGTCATTTGAATATGCTAATTATTTGATAATTTCAACATTACTGTCAACTTTTTTTTTTTTTTTCAATGTTGCATCATCAGGAGTGAGAATCCTTCTCCTTTAGGCTGAAATCCTCTGTGTTTTAAAATCTAGTTCCTCCTTTTTTTGTCGGTTTCAAAACCTGTTTTCTTCCTTTTTGTAAAAAGTACCTTAGATTTCAGCCTTTTTTGTGTTGGGGCATTCTCAACAGTCTGATCATTTTAAGTCATGAATATTGCTTTTACCTGTAGAGATTCACAGCTTTATATTCTCTGGATATAAAAGATAAATTATACTTTGCCAAGGCAGGTAAGAAAAAGTTAGGCAATAGAAATGAATGCCTTTATTCCTAATTATTGCCAAAATATGAGAATCCAAACCGCAGGTGAAAACAAAAAGCTTTGCTTACTTCTCGACTCGTGGCATAGTGCTTGGTCAGTCTTGAACTGGGTTTTGAGGTTAAGGTTCAGAGAAGTTAAGAAATATGTGTGCTGTATATTGAGGGAAGATGTATAATCACAATCTAAGTGTAGTTTTTTCCTGAGGTTCACACATAATATTTAAATCCGCCCCTAAGTTTGTAACGGATAGGAGGCAGGGGAACACATGCCTGTTGTCGCATATTAATGCTCTGTATCTTCTATAAAAAAAATGATTATACCCTGTTTTATCTGCCTGTAACTTCAATTAAAAGAAATTTGTTCAAAATAATCATGTTGGTGAGACGCTAAACACCTTGCGATTCTTTGCTAGATCAGTGAAGTGTCGAGTCTATCACCTTAGCTAAAGTATTTTTTCGGACAAGATCCAACCTTGATGCCATAAATGCCAGGCTATGCCAGGAAAGTTACTCGAGTGCCTTCGCAAGTTTTCAACTGAGCCGTATAGCGCCAAGCAATAAGTAAACAAAATACAAAATAAGATTTGTTTTAAAGTAACAAGAAAAACAAACAAGAACCTGGTTCTCTAATATTTTACAATGATATAGGCCATATATAACCATTTGTTTAGCAAATTCTTTCTACTTTCTACTGAATATTACACACCGTCTGTAATAATTAAGGTTAACTTTGATGACTCATTGATTGTTTTGTATTACCTGCGATGCATACAAAAAGATACAAATTTATTGAGTATGGTTGAAACCATCAGCATCAGTCTAAACCTCAGTGAGTCTTCACGTCACTTGGTTTCTTGAGGGTCAATCTTAATTAATAAATTATTATGTTATGAGTTCTTTCCTGGTTTTGAAATTTCCATTAAATAGCCTTTATCAACTACCAAAAACCAACATTTTTACCAAGTTTGCCCCAAAATTAGATGACTTAGCTGTCAACAGTACACAAATTTCAAGATCCAAAGTGCTTTATCCTAAATAGGTTTGCTGTGCAAGCTGTACTTTCTTTAGAAGCCATATTTTATTCCTTTCATCTTATTGTCTTTCAGGAGTTTGAATTCATGTGTCCAGGGTTCCCAATTAATACAAAATATTAATGTAGAATCTTTTGTGAACTTCTGCTTTTTAGAGCAGTTAATTTTTGTTGGTATTTCAGATTAAAATTATTTCTCATAGGATCTATTTTGTACCTTCATTTCTATCCTGTTTCTTGATATTTATAATTTATTGTATTTTTGATCTATACAAATGTACAAATTTGATGACAAAGAAGAGCAATATAATTTTCACTACCCTCATTTTTTATGATTGAAAAATAATTTATTGTATTTTTGATCTATAAAAATGTACAAGTTTGATGACAAAAAAGAACAATATATTTTTGACTACCCTCATATTTTATGATTGAAAATAAATTTGAATTTCCATTATTTACTTCTTTATACAAATTTTGCTCTTTTCACATTTTTATTGCTTTTATCAAAAGCTTATGAAAGTCGGTGTAAGACAACGAAATTAGCTGTTTCTCGTACAGCAGCCATGGATTTTCTCCTGTGAGCATACATGTATTTAGGTATGTTTGTTGTATCGATTCACTTCAGGGATTTTATACCAAAAGTAAAACGATTGTTCACAATAGCAACTTTTAAATTGATTTACATTCCTCCCAATGTTGACCATTACAATCAGGTAGTTCCTGATAAAACTTTTTGATTGAAAGGAAATCAATTTTGCATAATTCAATTGAAAGAAGAGGACTAGTAAATTAAATAGACTTTGCAAACTATTATATATTATGATTATGATTATTATAAAAAAAAAATCAAATTCTTTACTTGTGATACCTTTCTTAAAAAATGTCAATTTATTTTAAATGTTATTTTTAGCACGGAAGTTTCTACTATGCATGTACTTTACTCAGAAGATTTTATAGTGAAATAGGCATGGAAAAGAAAAGTATACTCTACTTGATTGAAAGTTTCTGGCAAACTATTATAGGTTAAACATGATTTGTTTGAAAATGTTGTTATTTATTTAATGAGATTTATAGACTTTCCTGTGAATATTCAACAGATTGTTAAAATTATTACTGACTTAATTTTTTTTTTACTTTAATAATCATGAGGTTTTATAGAGACATAACTTTTAGAACTATTGTTTCTGTGATTCTTCAAGTGGGTGAACCAGAGTGAGTAGAATGGTGCTAAGGTCATCTCAACAACAATATTGTTATTAACACACACACAATTCAATTAAAGATTGTACATATATAGTTGGAAGGAGGATAACACACACACTATCCATGTAAAGATTGTGCACATAGAGTTGGAAGGAGGGTATGGATTTGATTAAATTAAGAACATTTATGAAAGAGTAGACCAATAAAGTAAAAAGGTTTGTGGCTCTATGTCTTCTTGGTTTATTGATTCAATTCATTGCTTTTGATGTATTTAACACATAATATAGAAATTATAAGTAACCCCTGTAAAGTGAATAAAACAATTAATTTGAAACATTTAAATAAATATACAATTTTAAAAATAAGTAGACCCTTTAAGATTTCTTGATTATGCTTCAATCTTGTTTTCTATTAGCTAAAGATAAAGCACTTTGTTAATGTATTGTTAGTTCCAAAATCCATGAAATTATTGTTTTGTAAATAAAAATAATGAAGCTTTTTTTGTCATCACGTTGCTAATAGTAACGTTGCATCTTTTGTTTTAACTAATAAAATATTTCATTGTACTACACACTCGTTTTCTTTGTCTTGAGCATTTTATTTAAGTTCAAGGGATTCAGGTTCTAGTGTTCTCTAGTCCAAAAACAAAAACAACAACCCAAACTTCAAAACAGCAGATTTGAAGTTATATTACTATGTATAAGGCATCTGAGCAATCGGCCCTATTGCTTGGATTTACAGGCGGAGCCCTCTTGATAAAATTTCGTGAGAAACCTAAGGTACTTGACACTGATAGATCTAACCCTAAGATTAAAATAACTTTGTAGTAGTAATAATGGTTATAGTAAGGTAGTTAGTATTCCGAGACAGCGGTCAATAACAAGAAAGTGGGTTTTGAATTTTTTTTGTGACCAGCTGAGACAGGGGTCATGGTATCCCCGCCCTGTCTCGTGTGTAGCAGCACATAAAATTGTCACACGTCAGTCTTGGGGTCCGTCCACAATATAGCCTATATAGTGCTGATGTTGGAAGTTAAACCAACTCAACTCAATTCAGCCCTATATAAGCTGTATTGTCGACGGGATCCTAGATTAACGCCTGACAAGTTTACGTGCTGCCACACACGAGACAGGGTGGGGATACCATGGCTCCCTGTCCCAGCTGGTCACATTAAACTGACACCGACCCAACCATCGCAGAACTTTTGTTAGGTAGAAGGATGAAAACTAGACTAGACTAGACTTTTTCCATGACCATGTATGTGAAAATTTACAAAAATGTCTTAAAGGTTAAAAAATACTATCATGATGAGCAAGCTAAATCGAGATAATCTGTCATTAATGATTTTATAAATACTCGTATCATTGTAAAGAGTTAATCGATTTTTTACCCCAAATACTCAACAGACACGTTTGCTGAAAAAAACAACAACAGGCCCCTTCTCCCAGAATGTTATGATGAATGGTATCACCAATAGTTACCATGTGGATACATTGTTTTCTATTCTAACCAAGCATTATTTTCTTTTAACTAAGCATTGTAAGGAAGCTGTGGTGGGTGGCTGAAAGGGAGTATCAAACCAGTTCCCAAGGCACCTGCAAACTGTGATCCTTTAGTTGAAGATGTCATTCAATATAATTCTCCTTCTCCCTTTTATACCCTCTTTATAACCTACCAGAGGAGCACTACACCATGGTGGGATTAGAAATATGATCAAAGTTACGTGTCACTAGATACAGAGAAATCTATCATTGGAAGCAACATGCCAGTTTGAAGTTCACATGGAAGTATGAACAAGTCTGAAAGTAACGCTTTGATTTAGTATTGTTTGTGTATTTGTTAATTGAGTTTTGTTGATTTTGCTAAGTTGATTTTTATATAACCTTGATAAAACTTATCCTGAGTAAACAATATGATTTTAACAGACGCCATTAAAATCATCATTTTCATGAAATTGATGCACTTGGAAAACACTTGGAAAACGGTGTACTGTAAATCGATGTGAAGAAGTCTAATAACAAGGAGGAGAATCTGATGCTAATGTATACAGGGAAATCACTCCTATTTATACACAAGAGTTGCGGTTACTCCCAACTTGGTAGTTGGAGTAGTTATGGAAGCAACATGCCAACTAAGATCACAAAAAGTATTAAAAAAAAAAGCCTGCTAAACTAACGCTTTGATTCAAACTTTTCATATTGGTTTATTAAACTTGAGTTAATTTTATGGAAGTATGTAATTAGACTATGAAAATGTTTAATGTAGTAGTGTCTGTTAAAAAAAAACAGCAAGAAAATTTACTGTTTACTGTTCATAGCAATGTATAAACAATGGCCGAAACTCAAGATTATGGAGACTTCCTTACTGGTTTTTCGAGGTCATGAAAAGCCTCATGAGATTCGAACCCTTTACCCCACTGTTTCTTATCATGCTGATCAGTGGAATGTTTGGTGGGGATTCTAATTTGAAAATCAAGTGACTTTTTATCGCCAGACAAACATAGTAGGCCTAATTTTCGTCTAGTTCTCAACTACATGATTTTCATTCCATTTCTAAAGAAACAAGATAACATCGATTTGAAAATACTATTTTCTCGAGCGATTCCCTTGGATTTTAAATACAGATTTTATCAACATAGAAGAAAATAGTCCTTGCATATTGAAAGATTTAATAAGGCTAGGCAGATTTTGACTTAGAAATTCATATTGATTTGGTTTGAGAAAAGCTGGCGTCTTATAAACTCTGGAAAAGAAATTATTTTGTTGGATTGGTCTATTCTGTGTTTGTTAGTCCATACACTTTTCTTTTTCGTTAAAGTAGAGTAAAGGAGTTGAATATGAAGTACACAGTGCTATAACAGTCAACATATTTACGATGAAAAACCACCAATGATTGTTTAGAATAATAACAAACATAAACTATTCTGTTATGAGCAACTTTTATTAGAACAAGACGTCCTACATAATTTTAAGATTTTCAACCCATCGAGTGAGAAGGTTCATGGGCATAGTTAACCCTTAGACAGACTGCTGTCTAGGGGGCCAGAGGCAGTTCACAGATGAACCTGGCGTTCTGGCCACAGGGGAAGTCGTTGAGACCGTTATGAGTCATCCTGAAGGCCATGCAGTTCTCACCTGCAGCATGGTTGTTGGGTTCTCCAGGGAGCCATTGCACATCGCTGGGCACTGGTTTCTTGCTGTGGTAGTAGACCCAGGTGCCTTCAGTTGCAACGTCGTTTCCTCCCAAAGCGAAACGGGCATCGCCACCAATCTTCTTGGCAAGGTCAAGTGTGTAGAGTTTCTCGGCTTCGTCATCGAGCTCCAACAGATATCCGCCCATAAGCTCACACTTGTCGTTCTCTTTCTTGAGTTCGAAGGCAACTTCCTGCTTGCTGTATACGTATACTCTGTCATTGTGGACATCTGAGATGTGGTAATCTTGCTTGTCGACCCGCTGGATGGTTCTGATGATTCGTGTGCGCAGATCAATGTCCATCACTTTGCTGTCAATCTTGTCAACTTTTGGTTCCAAGCGCTGTACCACATCAAAGATACTTTGGCTCTTTGACAACGTCAACTTCACGTTGGAATCGATGTCTTCAATCATACAACCGTATGTGCCTGTGGGGAAAATACTCGACTCTTACATTCGTATTTAACCTATTAAAAAAAAATACATTTTTGTGAAAAGTTATTGAAATGAACTGAAAAAATAATAAAGATGCGAGTCAATTTTCGCGCCCCCACTTTAAATCTTTCAGCAACAATGGAAATGAAAGGGATGTGATATTACTACACTGCAAAGAAAGGACCCCTGAATCAAAGTACAAGTATCAATCATAATCAGTAAAGTTTAAAAAGTGATTTTAATGCTTTCCTCCCTCCTTTCACATTAGAAAAATGACGTTCTTTGTTGCTTCAGATAGATCTCGGTGTTTAACTCAAACAAGAAAGCATCTATCTTTTTTAAGTTTTTATTTTTAACAGTAGTGTGAAGGAGACGGAGATGTTTAATGTTTGTTTTCTTAAAAACACACGGAACTATCGCCTTCGGTGGATAACATTACGCCATCTTTTCTATGCCTAACGTCTAATGTCCCAAAAATATCGCAATATTAGTTACATAAACAGTTCTCAAGTTATTTAACTCAACCTCTCAGGTTTTATCGCCTGTGCACCAAGAGAAGCACATTATCACTGGTTCTCAAGTTGTTTCAGAACAACCAGCGCGTCAGATACAAGACCACGTAGTTGTTGTTTGATCCCAAGGTCAGCTCAAGGTCATTCATATTTTGAATGGTCTCACTTTAGGTATTAGTTACCTCTATAGAAATACCGCTACTTTATTTCGTGACTCTGTTTAGTCACCTGTTTATGTGTCCCAACAATTAGGAAAGTAAATACAAACCATGGGCTGTTACAGGAAAAGCCAGAGTTAACTGCCCTTACATCTCATTAGTGAGAAAAGGGGGAAAAGGGGGAGAAAGGACAGAGTTAACTGCCCTTACATCTCTGCCGGCGCAAGTGGCAGAATGTTTGTCACACAAACTGGAGGCCCTTTGCTAAAACTAAAAACTTACGTTCGGTCAAAATTCTATTCGTCCGATTCCGTCCCCTAATGTTTGGATCGGTAAAAGTATAATGTGACACGACTGAGACAGGAGTTCAGGTCTCCCCACACGTAGAATTGTTAGACAGTAGTCTTGGGGCCCATCCAAACTATAACCTATGTAGCGCTCACGCTAGACGTTACTGAACCAAGAAACAAACCCACAAATCGATGTTTTCAATCATACAACCGTATGTTCCTGAGGGGAAATTTTGCAACCTTTACAATGTATATTAACATAAACTTTACAAATGTATTTCAAATGAGGAATAAATAACTTTGCTGTTTTTAGTCAAGTTTTATGCCCATTGATATCAGAAACCCCTGTACAACATTTCTGAAAAAAAGTGAGTGAGTGAGGAGTGATAGTACTGTATAACAAGGAAAGGACTCCTAAATCGAAGCATCAATCATAATCAGAAAAAACTTAAGTAATACTTAGATGTCTATAATTTCTTTTTTTACGTAAACACTACTCCTAAGGAGACAGAGATGTTTTAATTTGGGTGCTTAAGTATAATACAAACAACTATCGACGTCGGTGGAGAACACTGCGCTATCTATTGCAATGCCAATCATCTGATGTCTCAAAATCATCGTTACATATTCAAATTATTATACTTAACAGTTCTACTATGGGTTTTATCGACCAGCAAGTCAGACACAAGACAGTGGAGTTGTTGATTTCAACGTAATATTAAAGGCATTCATAATGACCTCATTGTGAAATACTGACGGTTAGTATTAGGCAAAGATCATAGTATATTAAATGTAGTAATAATCATTTTGAAAACTCTCGAACCTGTCCAGCTTTTCGCAAAGATTTTTTTAAAATTATTTTTTTAGAGATAGTCCAGAACATTTTGTTCCAGTATTTTAATCTAGTACCTATTGAGGAAGTTATCACGAGGAACAGAATAATGCTTAAATTACTCGTAAAATGGCGCCCAGGACTGGCACTTGATCATCATGTTTCATTGACTTTTACGGTGCTGCTAATGGATTTCAGGACTGTGGATAAACCACCTGCTAATGTGTCCCAAAAACTAGCAAAAATAACCACAAACAGAAATTAATAAAGTGTAGTGTTGCAGAAAAAGACCACAGTTATCTGCCCTTACCTGCCATTACGACGGCCGCCATGAGCAAAGTGAAGAGAGAGGCCATGATCTGGGGAACACAGGGTACAAATCATCTAGATTAGAGACTAAGGAAAATCATGTAAAACGGTAAAATTAATTTCTGACTAATTTAAATAATCCTTAATTATTCTTGAAAAGAGGAGTTGTAAAAAGCCTGCAATAAACACATAGATTGAACCAAGTGTGAAAGTTCTTGCACTTTTTTTTTTTTTTGAAACAGATGAACAGAATACCGAATGGGCCCGAACTCTTTCTCACAAAAGTCACGTGATGCTTGTAAACCGGCTAATGCAAAAAGGGTGTATTAAAATAGATATATGCTCTAACCAAATCAGCAGATTATTTAAAAAAAATTACAACTATCACGCCATTTTGTTTAACTTTTTTTTTAATAGAAAGAAGTCAGCCCCATTATGATTAAAAGACTGATTTTTTAAGTGGTCGAGATGCGTTGTGATAGTTTTTAGCCCCGGATGTTAAAACATGTAAACTATTATTGTTGTTGTAGTTGTTGGTTTAAAGTGATTTACGTAAAACCCCAACAAGGTTTATTTTGAAGTCTCAAACTTGCAATCCAACTGTCATTTAATTCGTTTATTAAAAGATTTAGAAAATTTAAATACACTGCAGGTTCTATTTAAAACATTAAAGAATGAAAAGATGAAGGAAAAAGAACAGAAAAAGAGGAAGAGGAAGATAAATAAAACAATTAAAAGAAGGAAAAGTAGGAGAAAAACCTACAATAACTAACAATAAACACAAGTTGGTGTTAAAGAAGGTGTAGATTAATACAATAAACAGAAAAAAGGAAAGCGATTTGAAGAAGAAGCAAGTGAAACAAAAGAGAGAAGCGTTTTCTACACGATATTTACCGTTACTGTTGATCGGGAGTTGCTGCAGCTCTACAGGAGTCAAATCGAAGGTTGTTCGTTACCTAAAGACTGCTCCTATTTATAGGTGGACCAAACATCTTTTTCAGGAGAGCTTGTAAAAAATCATGTTTTAAAAGAGATGGTCGATAAATCTTATTAAAACCCTTTGAGGTGGTAGCAAAATAGTGTCATGAAACATTTTTCTCGTTTAGTAATTAGCGTATTAATTATCGCTAATTATCTATAGACAAGAACTGACAACAAAAGCCCTACTGCCCATAAACTGTTAAATGGATGCTCGGGTCGAAGTATATCGGTTGTGACTGCAAGGGTAACAAGGTAAGTTTCACGAAACTGTCTAACTCTGCAAGCAAGAGAGCAGCCTCTGGTTATTTTTTGCTTACGTTGTCTAAGCTTGAGAAACTAACATCGACTTTATTTATTTATGATCTCCGAACAATCGCTACTGGAATTCATCATTTTTCCTCGGAGTTTAGTTAAAAGAAAGTGGACAAAAAAGTGAGAGGAAAAGAAGAAAAGCACTATTAATGAGGAATAAAAAATTGCCAAAGAAGTAAACCATTTCTTAATACAGGGTTAAAGTACATTTTTGAAATAGTTAATGTTAATTAAAAAATGGTAGCAGAAAAGCTTTTAGTTTAACTTTGTAACCAAGATTAAGTGTAATAAAAGATGAAAACAGAAAGATTCTAACAGTGTCAAATCTTATTATCGGCACTGGGAAAGATGTTGCATAGATATATTTAGCAGCAATGTTAGGAAAGCAAAAGAACCATTGCGTAAAAATCACCTAAAGAATAATAAGATGCTACCTTATAACGTTAATAAAGTTTAGTGAGTTGTAAACAGTCTTAAAATGAGAAAAGCCAATGTGCGATATTATAGCATCTGAGATAATTGAAGCAGGCGGGGAACCGGTCGTTGATTTCTATCATAAGTCATGCTAAAAGATCTGGAAGAGAGGGAGACTGGCCACCAGATAGGAAAGGGTCAGGTTTTTCTAATAACAATGGCATTTATCAGCCAGCCAAGCAAAACTATGCTCAAAACTATCATAAAGTTAAAAAAAAAAGACTGAGGTCAGAGTTACAAAAGAGGAATTTTGAAAAGGGAAAGGTACGTGAGACCATAATTAAAAAACAAATTAATACAACTCATGGAAAATACACGGTAATTTACAAAATACTTTCATTGGATTTACGAGGTAAAGCACAATTATCTGTGGGAAAACAAGAAACAATAAAATATCCCCTAAATCCATAGGAATAACTGAAGAGAATTGCGTGTGGGAGAAAAACTGCTGTAAGATTGGATGGTGGCTCATGGTTTCCTATTCAAAAAGCCCTATTATTGGGCTGTGCACTCTCGCCCTATCTCTTCAGGTTCTATATCAAGGATACAATATAAGAAGTGTATAATAACATGCAAGGGAATAACTGTTTCATGACCCAGGCGTGCTATAGGGTTAAAACTAATTAAGGTACCAAGAAGGCTCACTGAGACAGGAAGGATAGACAAAACAGACTGGGAGCTTTTAAGACAATTAATTTTGTGAGGGAAGTTAAGTCTGACACAATGGACTAGCAAACGTGATGATGATGATGATGATGATGATGATGATGATGATGATGATGATGATGATGATGATGATGATGATGATGATGATGATGATGATGATGATGATGATGATGATGATGATGATGATGATGATGATGATGATGATGATGATGATGATGATGATAAAAGTGGAGAGATCTTCTCTTACCAGACTTGTCAGATTGGCATTTGGAAACGACTAAATACAGTAAGAACAGTGCCAGAGACTTTCTCTTTTGGCGATAAAACAAACAAAAATAGTAAAACTGACACCTCAATTAAAAAGTTTTTAAAGATAAACAAACTCCAGGTGATGCAAATAAAAGAGCTTACAGTTGACACTTAAAAAAGGAAAAAATAATGTTGAAAAAAGTCCATCTGCCTTTTTTAATTCAGGAGAAAAACAAAATTATGTAAAAAAAAAAGTAAAATACTCGCATTTTTCCCCCCGCAAACATCACACAGTCTAATGGTATGGGCTAGGCCAGAGAAACCAACTTGTAATTTAAAGTGAATATTATAGAAAAATAAATCTACAGCTTTTTCTAATTAAAATGGCAGATTCAAATTTACACATAGATATTCCACCCTTTTCGGAATTTTAGGCGGGAACGCACACAATTCCTGTGGGATGGTCGGATGGACAACGCTTAAAGGAGTACTGATGATTTCAGAACTGAACATTTAAATCACAAAAGAAAGGGAAGCTGAAAATCATCAACGTTACTCTTTTACTTTTCCCAATTCTCCAAATCGTCTCACCAAGACACTACGTTACTTGTAAATTCTCCACTCTTTGAGGCATCTTGTAGCGTTTTGTTTGGAACCTTTTGGCGCTGATTTGATACTGTTATCTACATATGTCTGTACTCTTGTTTTGTATGTTTTTAACATTTAAATCAATTTTTCAATACTATATTGGATTGCAAAGTCAAGGGAAATTACGCGGTGCTGGAATTAGCTTTTAGATACATTTTATCTTGTTTTCGAGAAAAGTCGATGTAATTTGGTTTCATAGCGTTTGTAAACACCGAAAAATCCCCTACCAATTTGCATTGACATTTTTTCTAACTTCGTAAGGTCTTCAGAACAAAACGAAGAGACACAGAAAATTCTCAACCTAATTTGATTAGTAATTATGATGCCACACTGATAAGACAATTAAGTGTATTTTTCAATTATTATTAAATTAATCTGAATCTTTATCTCGCTAATATAATGATACATGTATAAATATATCAAATGCAGAAAGTAAACAATAATTATTCATTCAGCCTCTAGAGAGAAATAGTATTTCAATCAGATATTTCAAGCCTATAACAAGTTAATTCCATTTCTTCCTTGCCAATATTAGCTGGTTTATATTGTTCTTTTCCTGTACACCCCCCCCCCCCACACACACTTTTTGTATATTTTAAATTCAGCTACAGAACCTTTCTTTGTCTAGTATCATTGCGCTGAATATTTTTAAAAATATTGTTGTAGCTTGTATATAGTCATTGGCAAACATATTGATGCTGCATTTATCTTCACTAGTTGGGAACCCAGGAAATTCGTGGATATTGTTGGATGGACAAAGCTCAAGGATTACAGATAAATTAAAACTGTGCTAAGGCTTAAATTTATGTCTTTTCAGAACCCATAGCTCTAGAAATAACAATGTTTTCACGCAGAGACGCACCAACTCTTTCATACTTAGTAAAACGCTGGTGGGAGATTTTTTTAAACGTTTGTTTTGTTTTTTGTTTCGTTTTTTTGGTTGTTGCTGTCTTTGATTACTGTCTTTTGATTGGACAGTTGTATAACTAAATCATAAAATTGACCCTTTTGCTGTTAGTTCTTACTCAAAGCATGTTTTGATAATCAACTGTCCCACTCTGCACCCCAGCGCTCCTCTTCGTTCTTGGTAATTTACTGGTACCATAGCGTGGCCTCAAGGATTACAGATAAATTAAAACTGTGCTAAGACTTAAATGTATGTCTTTTCAGAACCTATAGCTTTAGGAATAAAAATGTTTTCACGGAGAGACACACCAACTCTTTCATACTGAGTAAAACGCTGGTGGAAGATGTTTGTAAACGTTTGTTTTGATTTCCCGTTTTTTTGGCGTTGTCTTTGATTACTGTCTTTTGTTTGGACATTTGTATAACTAAGTCATAAAATTGACCCTTTTGCTGTTAATTGTTACTCAAAGTATGTTTAATTTTATTCTCAGAATCTGGTTTTATAATCAACTCAGCATTTTAAAGTGCAGTGTGTGCGCTCAGAAAAAAAATCAATATTTATTGTGCGTAGACTTCTTGAACTAATGAAATCCCGCGCATAAATCTACAGTTTGTAGTTGGGACTTTTTGGATTTGTTGTATGGATTTAAAAACAAGATATATTTGTATGGTTGAAGTAGGGCACACAATGAATTAAATCCATAAAAAGCAATTTGTTACTCGCCCTCAAGGGGGCGCGGTGGTCCAGGGGTAGAACATCGGCTTCCGACGCAAAAGGTCCTGAGTTCGAATCCTGGCTGTTGCGTTCCCTACTGGTTGGATCGGTGTCAGTATAATGTGACCGGCTGGGACAGGAGTCATGGTATCCCCGCCCTGTCTCGTGTGTGGCAGCACATAAAATTGTCAGACGTCCGTCTTGGGGCCCGTCCACAATATAGCCGATATAGTGCTGCTGTTGGACGTTAAACCAACCCAACCCCAACTCGCCCTCAGAGCACTTTCACTGATTTAACTGCTCAGTAGACAGGACAAAACAGTAAACACGGAGCCTTCAAAACTCTAGTTACCTTTCCTACTGAACGTACCCCCAATGAACTTTCTTGTATTTTCCAGATTCGCTTCTTTCCGAAAATCCGATTTTTAGACTTCCGCCTTATAACGTTGGATGGCTAAGAGTTTTCTTCTCAAATTTCCACTCACTATTCTTGAATGAGAGTAATGGAGAGTGTTTGCAAAACTTAAAGATTGTGCTTACGTAAATCTATGTCACTTAACTAATGCATCGCACATTTTTGTATAACGATTTGTCCTTACGCTAAAGAGCCTGTGCCATATTAGTTTTTTTGCTGATCTCCATTACAATCCAACATCTTAAACTTTAAATTTTCCTATCTCCAACCATTATTTAATACATGTCTATATCACTAAATTTTGTATGTACTATGGAATTGAATGCACAAACAAGACGTAGCTTACGTCTCGTCGTAACAATATAGGAATAAGAAGTCGTATGGCGTAGTACATAGTACATACAAAATTAAGACATTGAAATAGTCACGCTCGCTTCGTCTCGTCTTGGCGAGGCGTTTGGGTGCAATATAGATGGTATGGGTTCAATTCGTGTTAATGTTTATAGTCTTTTCGTCGTCCTAACTGCAGTGATCGTTCCTTTTTTAACGTTTGAGTGCAATGGACTCGTAAAAAAAGGAAAAGAGGAAGAGAACAAACCCCCCCTCTACATAACGTTTAGAGTAATAACAGCCACTGTAAGTTCCGCTCGGCCTACGGAGGTCGGAATGAAATGTGGGACACTGTCCCACCCTGCGCCCAGACGCTCTTCTTAGTTCTTAGTAATTTACTGGTACCATAGCGGGGCATCAAGAGCCTCGCTTTACTAGACATAAAGAGCAAACCCTGAGTGCATGTCCCACTTTTTTGAGCAAGTTAAATTTCTTTCAATTAAAATACATTTAATTATTATACATAAAAATATATATATAAAAATGAGATTTTGAACGGTTTTATTTTAATTTTTTTTTCGACGAATTTAAGAACATAATTCTAGAGTACTAGAGCTAAATATTATTTTCTCCGATACCACTCAGGCAGCGCTGTTGTCTCTCCGTTGTTCTGAATTTGATAGCCTCGTTTTCAAATATTACTTCTATTTCCAAACTTATTTTTATGCTCCCATTTATTAATTTTGTAGTTGACTTGAAATAGTATTATTGATCTAACGGTCATTTAGATTTTCCTCAACATTAATCTTCAAGATAAAATACATGAATATTGTTTCACTTACATAAGCTCTTTTTGCAAATTATGTGCTCAATAATACATATACACATTATTTATTCAAGCTGTAACCTACAATATGTTAAAATATTTTCAGTTTTCTGGTTAACGAAAATTTCTTATCTGGTTTACTTAATATCAAAATTAAATTTGGTCAATGTTTGGCATATTTTGAGCCCCAGAACATTTGGCATATTTTGAGCCCCAAAACACACATTGTAAATTTTGAATCCTCAATATACTTCAGCTTCTGGGGCCCTTGGTCTATCAGGGGGGGCTTTTCGGACCCCGGAACCCCTACAGATTTTGCACTCATTCACCACACGCCACTGCCTAACTGTTTCTTCTAGATAAAGGTATTTGGTTTTCCGTTCTATAACAATCGTTACCTTTCGAATCTCTAGGTCTAGCTTTGTCAAATCACCATATTTCGTAACTTAACTGCCTTGTTCATTGTTGAAAGGAAATGTTCTGAAATTTTTTTTTCTTACATATTTGTATCCCTTTATGAATTTCTTATATAACAAATATAATTCTGGGTGTGTGTGTGTTTGTGTGTGTTGGGTCTGGATGTTTTAATGAGTTACATTCAATTTTTTTAGGACTAGCTGTACTATATTATAATAAGTCTATGCTGAATAAACATAATAAATAGAGAGAAGTTGAAAGAGAGTGAGAGAGAGAGAGAGATATCTATCTATTTATTTATCTTTCTTTCTATCACTCTACGTATCGCTTCCCATCTTTTCCCTCCCATCCCTTCTCTAATATCGTTCTTTCTCTACCACATCCTATCATCATATCTCTAACCTTTCTTATCTAAAGACTAGTGATTGAAAGAAGTTGATTAAGTGACTGCAAAATAGATCCAATAGAGAGGAAAGGTTTTTGAGTCAGTGGTCAGATGAGAACAGTTGGCACTACAGATTAAAAAATATATTAAAAATTCAAGCACACATAGGAGAGCGCGATGACCTTGGGGTAGAACATCGGCTTCCGACGCAAAAGGTGTGGGTTCGAGTCCTGGCGATTGCGTTCCCTACTGGTTGGGTCGGTGTCAGTTTAATGTTATCGACTGAGACAGTAGTCATGGTATCCCCGCCCTGTCTCGTGTGTGGTGGCACGTTCAATTGTCAGACGTCAGTTTTGGGACCCATCCACAATATAGCCTATATAGTGCTGATGTTGGACGTTAAACCAACTCAATAACAACAACAAATCAACAACGAACACTCTTTTCAAAGCTGTTGAGAAGTTGGCTAAATATTTTAAAGGTGAACATGAGAAATCAGGAAAAGCAAGAAGATCGACCACTCTCGCTCCAAGCAGCGCTTTCAGTATCGTCACCGTTTTGAAACAGAGGCTCTGAAAATTGCAGCCTCTTATACGGTTCTGTCATTTAATCGTTGCTTTTGTGAAGTTCTTATAGAAGCTTTTTAGCGGTGAAAGTTGATGATCGTTTCGTGAAAGTAGAAATGCAACTACAACATGTACTCAGTTGATTAGAAATGCAACTCTATTGTTTAAGCAAGAGTTATTCCCCTGTTAGTTTGAGCATCTCCTCCTATTTTGGAGAAGAGTTTTTTAAACTTTACATTTTCTTATGAATATAATGATTTTAGAACCCATCCCCTTGTATTGCAGATGTTTTTTTAATCAAAAATTATTATCTGATAATACTACCTTTTTAAGAGCAGTAATAGCTCCACATACCATGGATTTAACAGTGTGAAGAAAATCCATCATATGTTAGGCTAAGAGTGGAAAATCTAATCTGTGTTAGATAATGAAAAGGGCACATGGTCCAAAAGAGTTCCTTTTTTGTAAGAATACCAAAAAAAGTAGAAGAGATGAATATGCACAATGGAGTACTACTAAAGGTGATATTATATGATAAAAATTAATAATGATGGTTTAAGATACTAACAAGCCGAATGCGTTTAGTTGTGAACAACTTTTATTAGAACATCACGTAATATAATGAACCCTGGGACAGACTGCTGTCTAGGGGGCCAGAGGCAGTTCACAGATGAACCTGGCGTTCTGGCCACAGGGGAAGTCGTTGAGACCGCCCTGAATCATCCTGAAGGCCATGCAATTCTCACCTGGAGGACTGTTGTTGGGCTCTCCATCGAGCCATTGCACGGAGCTGGGCACTGGCTTCTTGCTGTGGTAGTAGATCCAGGTGCCTTCAGTTTGAACGTCGTTGCCTCCCATAGCGATTTGTGTGGAGCCACCAATCTTCTTAGCAAGGTCCAGGGTGAAGCTCTTCTCGGCTTCGTCATCGAGCTCAAGCAAGTAGCCGCCCTGGGCCACGCAGGCTTTGTCCTCTCTCTCGAGCTCGAAGTCAACCTCGTCCTTGCTTAATCAAGTAGAGCTTTTCCTGGTAACGATCAGACACGGCGAACTTGCTGACATCGATGAACTGGAGAGTTCTGATGACTCGCGTGCGCAGATCAATCTCCATCACTTTGTCGTCAACCTTATTGATTTTGGGTTCCAAGCGCTGTACCTTGTCCAATGTCTGAGTTTCTGTTTGCAGTGTCGTCTTCACATTAGCATCGATAGTTTCAAGCAAACAGCCGTATGTGCCTGGAGAAATAAAAACATATCAAGGGTTAACGCGTTGGACTCTTTATCTAGGCTTTTCGATGTTATACTAACCGCAATTGACGCTAACGTTGCAACAAAATGGCAAAAAGCACTTCCACGTTTGTTAAAAACAATTTATGCTATTCGAATAGTGATATAAGAAATCACGTGAAATCTAAGTAAATTTAAAGTACCGTGTTACGTATTTGTTTCCAAAACAGAAGATATTTTCAAAATTACTGCATTTAGGGATTTTTTTTAGTAAAGTGCATAATAATTTAAACTGATGTGACTTATGCAGGACCGAAACTGTGTCTCATTACAGTAATTTTCGACCTTTTCGACTTAGGTGTTAACATGGTATTGTAAAAACCGAAGGGTCGAATGTCTTTTTAGCTCATATACCAAACAGTCCTTATTTGGACGGACATATTGCGATGATCAACATGTGACCACTTTTGCGTTCCTTGTACCGGAAAATATGAGCTACAACAACAGTGATAACAAACCCCCCCCCAATAAAAAAAAAGAGTAACAAAAACAAAAAACAACAACAACAAAATAGAAACCAAACAGACATGAGCTGTTCCAGAGAAAGCCACAGTCTGCCGGCGCAAGTGGCAGAGTGTTTGTCACACAAACTGGAGGCCCTTTGCTAAAACTAAAAACTTACGTTCGGTCAAAATTCTATTCGTCCGATTACGTCCCCTATTGCTTGGATCGGTAAAGGTATAATGTGACAGACTGAGACAGAAGTTCAGGTCTCCCCACACGTAGAATTGTTAGACAGTAGTCTTGGGGCCCATCCAAACTATAACCTATGTAGCGCTCACGCTAGACGTTACTGAACCAAGAAACAAACCCACCTGCCAAGACGGCGGCCGCCGCAAGCAAAGTGAAGAGAGAGGCCATAATCTGGGGAGTACAGGGTAGAAGTCACACAGATTAGAGTACATATAACCAGTTTCCCCATTCGCAACAATTCGCACATACTGCGTCCAAATTATATCGCAACCATAGTTGTAATGTGAATGTGAACATAATCAATGCTCGAAACCGACATGATGGGTTTTCGCTAAGTTAAAAGCCATTGATTATTGTTTCAATAGTTCCCTTTGACCACCATAGGACCGCTTAGTCTTCGACTTAAATTGATGTTACATGGATAGAGAGAAATTCCAACTTTGATAGAAGTCTCATTTTTTAGTGAGTGAAAAAACTGAGATAATTCACGACCTTAAAATTTTTGTTGCTGTTTCTCTTGTTGTTTTAGTAGCCGCTTTTACTGTTTGTTTTTAATATTTTAATTATAAAATCCAAATCATAATACATCCCCAGACTATTACTATAAAATGTTTTAGATAAAAACCCGCAATGATGGTTACGAAATATCAACTTGTTATATAAATTACTTCACATACAAAAACCGCTTTCTAAACACAACAACATCGGGGAGGGAAAAAGAGGAGAAAGGCGGGGAAGAAAATATGAATAAGAAAAGAAAGTAGTAACAGTAGTAGTAGTAGTAGTATTAGTATTAGTAGTAGTAGTAGTAGTAGTAGTAGTAGTAGTAGTAGTAG
>RQTK01000088.1:75034-103004 GCA_003991915.1 Elysia chlorotica
TATACTTATACTTTGTATTCGAGATAATAATATGGAAATAAATGTCCTTGTTTAAATTTCAGGAAACCTCATATAGTATATTTTGTGACTGGCTCACATGTATTTATAAGCAACTGAGTAAGGTGATGTTTATATTCAACAAATCTGAAGAGGGACATTACTATTTTTTAGTCGTTTTACAATTTGCTTAGAAAAGATTCATATGATCAATAATTGTCATGTACTTGTTTCAAAATATCATCATGTCACTCATCATTTTTTTTTCCAGAAAAAATTAGATAACATTTCTAAATATAAAGCATTAAAATTTCACGTACATTTGAAATAATCTTTTTTTTAACGTTCCTTTATTAAATTAAGAAAACTATGCAAAGATCTTAAAAATCGTATTTTTTTTCTTCATAAAATAAATAAATTGTGCACAGAGCTTACAAATTCCATTGTTTTTTTCTTGTAGGATCATACGGTTGCATACTTGAGGATATAGCCGCTAATGTGGAGATATTGGTGAATAACAGCCAAGTTACATTTGATGTGGTACATCGTTTGGAATCGAAAATCGATAACATTGACCTCAAAGTGAAAGACATCGATCTCCGCACCCGAGTCATCAGAACTCTCCAGCTGGTTGACCTGCCCAAGTTTGACGTGTCTGGTGTGTACAAGGACACAATCTACCTGGCCAGCAAACAGGTGGTCAAGTTCGATATCGTGAGGGAGCACAAAGACTGCGTGGCCCAGGGTGGCTACTTGTTGGAGCTTGACGACAATACCGAGAAGGACTTCACCCTGGACTTTGCCAAGAAGGTTGGTGGTGCTGACCGGTTCGCTATGGGAGGCAACGATATCGATAATGAGGGCAACTGGGTCTACTACCACAGCAAGAAGCCTGTGCCTTCCGGCCTACAGTGGATCTCAGGAGAGCCCAACAACTACGATGGCAAAGAAGATTGTATGGCACTCAAGATGTCCCTCTTAGGGCTCAACGACTTTGAGTGTGGCATTGAGGCCAAGTACATCTGTGAGATTCCCCTGCTCCACTAGAACGCAGTCTGTCTGAGAGTAAACCAGGCTCAATTTCTCTCCAGCCTCAATGGGGTTGTGTAGCATTTGCATAAAAAATATGCCATTAATTTAATAAAAATTTATCCCCATAAAAATATGTTGTTTATTTGTATTCAAAGCAAGTTTAGTCATTTCTTATCTTAAATATGTACTGCTTCCGTTGCACTGCGTCATATGTTTGTAATATATATTTTTCTATTTCTTCTCCGCTATTATATCTTTTAAACGAACTAAAATTCCACCAAAAAGTTATTAATACACATTTAACAGATTGAAGCTTTTCTTTGAAAAGATAATTATAATAATGTGCCTAGGATATTTATATGTTCCTTTAAACTGATTGAAACTCATCTTGTCAGTGTAAAAAAAGCTTCTAAAAGTGTTTAAACGATTTGTTCAATGGAATAATTCATTTAGCCAGGAAAGGTGAAGGATTCGAATCTCTGCGACAATGTTTTCATGGAAAGGGGGGTTAAAAAACAAACAAACAAAAAACAACAAAACAGTGTTTGTCATGATGACAAAATCTTAATTATCTGATAGAGTTCTGTTTTAACAGGTAGCTGGATTTGTTACATACGACTTTAACTGTCATTCTTACCGATTATCTCATAAAAAATTGGCAAATCGAAAAGAAATTTAGCTGGTTTTTAAATAAGCTGTTTAGTTTTGCAGACGAACTGGGATCGGTTTCATCCACCTTTTCCTCCTTTTCTACTGTTACGGAGTGCCAAATTTATTTACAAAGGCGCACGACAAAGACTAGTTGCTAGTCTGTTGCCGTATAGGATGGTTGGTTGGGTTGATTTAACGTCCAACAGCAGCACTATATAGGATATATTGTGGACGGGCCCCAAGACGGACGTCTGACAATTTTTATGTGCTGCCACACACGAGACAGGGCGGGGATACCATGACCCCTGTCTCAGCCGGTAACATTATACTGACACCGACCCAACCAGTAGGGAACGCAACAGCCAGGATTCGAACTCGGGACCTTTTTCGTCGGAAGCCGATGTTCTACCCCTGGACCACCGCGCATCCCGTATAGGAACCTCCCGTCGACCTAGGAGACGTTAAACCCGGAGAGAGGGAGAGAGACAACTCTATACAGAAAAAAAAGAGTTGCTTGTGTCTCATCTTTCCTATCACACAAAGGTCCAGCCAAACCCTTACAACAAGTTGGTACTTGAATTTAACTGAGTCTGACGATTTGGGACTTGATGCTAGAGGCTGAAAGGTGGCTCCACTCAGTCTATGTCTATGCCTTAATTGTTGTCTATTCGCAGGAAGAAGAAAGAAGCTCATTAGGCAGGGATCGCTAACTGAAGTTTACGTTAAGAGTTTCGTTTCTTGCCGGCGGAGTAGATCTAGTTTCATTCCTACTCTGAGACGGTTTGACTATTAAAAAAAGCGACCTTGAAATTCTTAGGAAGTCACATTTTAATCAGACGGACAAGAAGAGAGATTGGGATACACGCACACACACATACATACATAAAATTAGGACACAATAAGCAAAATTGGTTGGCCATGTAATGGGCAGACATAAATTAGAAAACATCATTAATACTGAAAACATGATTTGAAAGAGAGCGAGAGGCAGACAGAGGGAAAACACATGGAGCAGGCTAGGAAGATAGATCAGTGGAAGCAAAGGGATTGATTTGATTGTGGCATGTGAGGACAGAGAGATGTGGAAGGACATGGTCGCCATCGCCAACCGGTACGGTGCCTCAAGAAGGTGATGGTAACAAGTATGAGAGGTGTGGGTAAAAAAGAAAAGAATTTTATATTTGCAAGAGAAACCTATGACAACCTGCGAAGACTGCACGAAAATAAGAAACATTGTTTGTCCTCTTATCGTTTTTGTTTCCTTACTCAGTTTTCTAATATTTTTAGACTTTTTCAAATGATTAGAAAGAGAGATACAAGAAATGTAAGATAAGATATAGGTCTACTTTTATTGTTCATCCAAGGAAAATAGTCATCGTGTTTATATTGAGCTATAAAAAGGTAGATAGATAGTAATTATTACATGTTTTTTTAAAACATATAAGCAAACATATAAAAATATAGAAAACGTTTATAGATATTTTTTATTATAAAAATGATAACTTTTAATATTACACTAGTTGTAAAGCACTCCAGATACACTATAGGTATTATTTGATGGAAAAAGTTTAAATAATGCATACAGATGTATTTATTAGAATAATCATTTAACACTACGCTGATTGCATAGTAATTATTATCTAAGAAAAAGTATGAAATTATATAGATACGATATGTACGAATAAACAAATATATAATATATTTATGTACATAAAATACAAGACCATGAAAAATTACACTGATTATAATCACACAATAGCAGAGACAAGACATATCACACATTACTGAAAAATTGTATAGTTTAAGGTTAGTAAAGATACATCACTGCATAATAAAAACGTTATATATTGAGTAATTAATGTCAAGCAGAAGTATAAAATGGGACATAAATGGTTTAAAATATCTAAGTTCTGGCCTTCAGATGTCTTAGTTTTATAGACCGTTGAGACACAATTAACTGTCTAGCAAGAGGATGCCCTTGGTATTTCAAAATACCCGACATTTTCTTAAAACACAATGTGTCAAGTAGTTGTGAAACACTGTCAGTACTCTCGCCTGTTTTTGAGACCCCCCTCAGAACACTGTTTATCTTTTCTTTGTCAGGAACTTTAGTATCCCCGCCCCAAGCCGTAAGGCAAAACGAGATAAGACTGAGCGATGTTGCTATGTGTAACATGTAGATCATAGCTCTTTCAACATTGAATCGATTTAGTCTTCTTATATAATATATTCTTTGATTTAGTTGACTTAATACATTCGATGCATGGAGATGCCACTATAGACTTTGGTTGATTGTTACACCTAAGTATTTATAATTTGTCACTTTTCAACATCTTGACCCTTCAATTTTAAGACTGCGTGGTGGTTATTGTTTTTCCTGAAATCTGCGATCAGTTCTATTGTGTTGTTTACATCGAATAGAAAGTGGTGGTTATCGGAATCCCAACGACTCTTTAATAAATTCTTAGGTCTTTTTCTGATTGAAGGGCTTCTATCGGAGTAGCGCCTTGGTCTTGTAGGCGTAAGAGGGATAGATCCATACTTATAAAATAGTTTATAAAAAAAAAAATAGAGCAAAATATTGAAAGGAAAATAGGCGGAAAGGGTGACAGAGATTAAAATGAAGGGTGAGGGAGGGAGGGAGGGAAAGAAAGAAAGAGAGAGAGCGAGAGAGAGAGAGAGCGAGAGAGAGAGAGGGAGACAGAAAGAAAGAGAGAGAGAGGGAGAGACGGAGAAAGAAAGAATGAGCAGACAAAAAGAAAAAAAGAAATAGATTGACAGAGCGAGAGAAAGAGAGACAGAAAGAGAGAGAGAGAGAGAGAGAGAGAGAGAGAGAGAGAGAGAGAGAGAGAGAGAGAGAGAGAGAAAGAGAGAGAGAAACTAATGATACATTAAAAAACAATATATCAATATTAAAGGAAAGATTTCTAAAGGGTTACAAACGCTCCTTCTGAGCTCCAATTTTAAATAGTCCTCTATGCATCTTTAACAAATCGCAGAAGACTATTTAAAAATTAGAGTAGTCACTATGTAGCATAGATATCAGGAACGCGTCATAACGAGCTTCATAAATATCATTATAACACATTAAACCACTATGTATTTCTCCGCGCCTTGCTTTTATTCATTGCTTTAACTGTGTCAGTTAAACACTTTCTCGCTACGCCTCTACTTCTTTGCCAAAATGTCACGTCTAACGATCTTATATAGAATTAGGAAGAAAAACGACAAATGTAACTCAACAACGAACAACTAAGCAAATTGATCATTATTTTCAATACTAAAGTTGCGCCACATACACATTTCATAAGGAATAGGTTTTTCCTACTACCCCTACAGCGTTCACTTGCTAGCTCTATTAGTACTTAGACTGGAGTTTGAGAACATAATAATTATGCGATACAAAGATGTCTGGTCTATCGATATCTGACATGATGGAGACTGATCAATATAAGTTTGTCTGAAAATCTTTGAGTGAAGAAACCAAAACCTACTTCAGTTTTAACGTGTCCTAGGTTTTCATAAAAGTCCTATACGGCGACTGGACCCCAGAATAGGTCACCTGGGACTAGGTCGGTCACAAATAATACTGACAGCATCTAGAAAGCATCTAGTTTACTCTGCTTCTCGGAATCAGGCCCTTTTCCTTTTTCTCCATAAAAATACTCGGTGTTCATGGATTTTTAAAACTCATATACTTTACCTTAGTTTCGTTCCAACTTTTCTTATTTGGAATGTAATATGATTTTCCTATTTTCGATATCATGTTTTCTAGGTAACTACATAGTGATTTGTTCTTCATCCAAAATCCATCCATCAAGTGTCGTGTAACAAAGGCGATATTATCCCTTTCCAAACTTTCCTACCCCTAGCATATTTCAAAGCCTCCGCCCCCTTCTCTTTCGTTAAGCCATTTCGTCAGATCGTCTATTACGTTTTCCCCTTGTCATAAGATGTTCCAGCTTTTCTTTTCTCATCACATGATCAGAAAAGATAGCTTAGAGTTTACGCATACAATATTCAACATATATAGGATAACAGAAAACAGCAGCTAAGCTACTATAAACAAGAATAACTAGGATTTCGTTTTAATAATAAGTTCAGGGAAGACGACCTCTCTCTTCATTGATAAAACTAGTTTTAACCATCCACAAATTATTACATGTTAAGATAAGATCAACTTTATTAATTCATGTGGAAAATTTGGCTCGGTTACAGGATATAACATATATACAGCGTATTCAAAGGTTACAAAACTCACACGCATTCACACATAAGTACTCACACATACCCCCCCCCCAAACCCCACACACACACACACACAAATTATAATGGTAATGAAAATTAGAATATGAAAAAAAGTTTCTATTCTACGAAGATGAGACTCGCTGCACTCTAACTGATATGGGGGCAAATGAACTATTGTTTCTTTCAGTACGAGTTTTGTGTGACAGAAGTTACCACTGCGTGATGCAATTACATATCGGGAGAAGAGGGGGTGATTGTCACCTTTCATTATGTGTTTGATTTTTGAAGAGCAATTTTTCACATAATGATAGTTCAGCGACAGATGGTAAATGGGTATTTGAAATCTTTCCAGCCTTTTTCACAATCCTATCCAAATGATTTTTGTCACCTGAGTAATATTTCCACCCCAACAATTCATGCCAAATGTAAGAATGCTTTGGAGTGTGGCATTGTAAAACATATAATGATCAAGTGAATTTCAACTTTCAAAGATTTAGACATAACGTAAATGAGTTACCTCCAGTGGATAGTTGCTATTGCACTGGCTTTAATGATACGAGTATTTGTGGTACAAATCTACACTGGAGTCCATTTTTATGTTGTTTTTTTTCTTCATGAAATCTAGAAAGTGAAAAACATATAGCATACTACTTTCTTGACTTGCCACGTTAGCCTATGTGGTTAACATTAGAGAAAAAAAATCAGACAGTACGATATGACAGGCCTATAAATTTAAGTCAGTGACGGTGTACAAGACTTCAACATAATTATCTATAATCTAAACGCTTAATTAAATCTATAACACGTTGCAGGTCTATGTTATCCAACCTACGCTAGCCTTTTAATTGCGTTGATCGATTATCAAAAACGTTTAAAATACCCTTTTCTTATGTTTTAAAGACATTGTTTGGGCCTATAAATAGGAGACTCTCAGGCTATCAAATAACATTCGACTTGAGACCTGACTCGTGTGTGCTGAAGTAAGGGTAAATCTGTTGTATGAAATGTTTCACTATGTTATGTGTTTTAGTGAAAATCATAAAAATAAGAGTAGAAGTAGCAGCAGCAATAGCAGTTAAAAATGACTATATTATGCAATAATATAGTAATGTTTCGGTTCCATTCACAAATAAATTCGATTTATTGTAAGAGACAATCGATTTATTTCGAAAACGATCTAAAGCTTTTTATTTCATGTTCTCCTGGTGGTGATTTGTTATGAAGTTTTTGTAAGTGAAAAACTTAATAGAATAACTTTGGAATTATACATTTGAGAATCTAAATAAAATTTATTTACATTTATGTGAAACACTTGTTGACCATTTTGGAAAGATTAAGAAACAACGATAACATAATTAACAGCAGCCGCAACAACAACAACAACAACAACAACAACAACAACAACAACAACAACAACAACAACAACAACAACAACAGCTTCAATATAAAAAACGTGCAGATTCTAACTATTATTGCATTAAATCACATAAAAATCACCAACTCCACCCACTTAAAACACTCAAGTTTATTCCACGCAATCTAATACAGAACTTTGGGAATCCCCTTTCAGAGCTGCTTTAATTTATTCAAACCTGTTTCCTCATGCTTAAAAACAAAATTCTATATTAAATTACGCTTAGACCGCTTCAATTGAGTACATACTAATCTTTTTGACTTGTACCCTGTGTTCCCCAGATCATGGCTTCTCTCTTCACTCTGCTCGTGGCGGCCGCCGTAATGGCAGGTAGGGGCAGATAACAGAGAACTAATCTGAATAGAAATTCACATTTAGCTTTTTAAAAAATAAATTAACCAACAAATCAAATGAAAAAAGCCTGAACTTGTGAAGTTATATGAAGGTCAGGTTCAAATATTTTATAATTATTATTATTCTATGTGAGTTTAAAAATGCAGGTCTCCTGAAGGACATAATTTCAAAACACTAACCCAAAGGGTGCTAAATCATTAGAGTCACTGCACAGTGTTGACACATAATGTAACTAACATGTTTATTGTTGAAAAATGTAAAAGCAAATAAGTTTAGAAAATTCACGACAAATAATTAATTATTAATTTGATAGTCATATTTATTATACATCGTTAGTTTTAGTGCAGTTGTGTACTTGTTCTAGTTTAATATGACGCCCGCTCATAAAATTGTTTTTTTTAAATAAAATTAAAGTACACTCTTGAAGAGCTAATGTGTATATTAAACAATTGGTTTCCACAACTCCCTCGGCAAAATTGCTTAATGATATCATCAGCTAAAAACTGCTATATTCCATCTCCTTCTTATTTCCAATGGAGATAGAACACACTAGCTCTGAACTGATGATATCATAATTTAATCAACGGTGTAAACATTAACATCATACTCCCCAGGAACATACGGTTGCATTCTCGAAACTATCGAGGCTAATACCGAAAAGTCGATGAATATCAGCCAAGCGACACTGGACGTTGTATCGCGCTTGGAGCCTAAGGTAGACGACATTGATAACAAGTTGCTGGACATTGACTTCCGCACGAAGATCATCGCGACCATCGAAGCCATCGACCAGAGCAAGTACCACGTATCCCAGCACTACAAGGGCCGAGTGTACCTTGCCAGCAAGCAGGAGGCTGCCTTCAACATCGCCGACAGCGACAAGGCCTGTGCTTCTGAGGGCGGATACCTGCTGGAGCTCGAAGACAATGCCGAGAGGGACTTCACCCTGGAATTTGCAAAGAAAGTTGGCGGGTCCGAGGCCTTCGCCATGGGCGGCAACGACATCGAACTAGAGGGCCAGTGGGTCTACTACCACAGCAAGACGCCAGTGCCTAGCTCGGTGACCTGGCTGCCTGGTGAGCCCAACAACAGCGGTCAGAACGAGGATTGCATGACCTTCAGGATGAGCAAGGACGGTCTCAACGACGTCCCTTGCAACACGCCAGTGAAGTTCCTGTGCGAGGTCCCCCTGCGTTATTAGGAAACAAGCCACTCCGCTCTACAGGCGCGGGTTTGTATCTACATACTGGTGGGATGAAAAGCTCGATACACTAATTTCAAGACGTTTTGGTCAAATAAAGTTTCAGCCCAATCAAGAAATGCATTGCTTGTTGAATATTTTAAATCAATTCTTATGTAAAATACCTAGGGTCGTAAGTACAAGGCTGTGGTAAGCATACGATACCTCATAAACTATAAGGATAAGAAAGCTTACGACGAGTTGTAAGTTTCCGCAATGTCGTACTTACGAACCAACTGTTTTAGGAGTTCTGAATTACTGTACACAGAAAAATACTTTTCTCGTCTCGAAATTCCCGTCAGTATATTCTAACAAACAACAGTGTGTAAACAGCAGTCCCGAACCATTTAAGGGATTTTTTTATTACGAACAAAACTCCCTAGATTTTCTTAAAACATTATTGATCATTTGAATGTTCATTTAGTCATGATCTACTCAACCACATAACATCTTCTAATAGAGAAGCGGAATCAGCTGTTGCGGTATTATTCACAGCGAACTGCTCTTTAAGAAAAAAAAAACATCTAAAAAAATAGCCCAAAACGTTCCACCCACAACTAAGGGAAGAAATCCAAGTAACTGATGATTAAAAGAGGGCGGGACAGAAGAGATGCAGTCATCTTTGTGGGCCGATAAACATCTCTAAAAGTGATTCAAAGATACGATATATGGGGTCAAGCACTAAGAATTATTATTTTAAAGTTCCTCTCTATGGTCTTTCCACTTGCGGGCCAAATACTTGCTAATTTTAGATTTTAATTGTACAGTGCCTATGACTATGCAATTCCAGCCAATAAATTGATTCTTTTCATAGGATACATAGTGAGATATTATATTCTCTACTATTTACAATACTGGCCATCAAAGCCCAAATAATAAACAAAACCCAAATACCCCTGAGAGCAAGAACATTTTTTAAAAACAAAAGTACAGTTTCATGAGTGGAAATATCTTTCCTTTTTTCCATGAAATAATTATTTTAAAATGATTCATGTATCAACACATTAATGGTCAAATGACAGAACAGATCACGATCAGATATCAATTTAAAAATATTGGTAAAGATAAAAAAAATTGTAAATGCCTAAGGGCAGAAAAGATAGTACCATAAAAAACGCACAATGGTAGAATGACAGAAATACCCCTATTAAAACTAAACATCAATTAAATGTCTATTAATCAGTCAACGCAGATTGAGAAGTCAATATCAAGGTATTCATTCACCAACAGTCAAGCAGCGAGGACAGGGTTCTAGACTGCGCCTCAAGTAGTGTTCATAATTTAGACTTTGCATTAACAGGGCCCAAAGCAAAATCTAAGACGAATGGTACGGACATGTGCACCGGCGTCTAATCACGTTTTTAGACTAACAAACATATAGATGTCAACCAACTCTGCTTAATATAATTTGTTATAGCGCCGCCTTGTTGTGGGAGCTCCGTCCGCAGTACCTGTGTTATGCAGACCTTCCCACAACAACCTGGGAGAAAGAGAGGGAGGAGTTGGTTTAACGTCCAACATCAGCACTATATAGGTTATATTGTGAACGGGCCTCAAGGCGGACGTCTGAAAATTTTATGTGCTGCCACACTCGAGTCAGGGTGGGGATACCATGACTCCTTTCTCAGTCGGTCACATTATACTGACACCGACCCAACCAGTAGGAAACGCAACAGTCAGGATTCGAACTTTTTGCGTCGGAAGCCGATGTTCTACCCCTGTGCCACAGCACCCCAATTCGCCCCCCCCCCCCAAACCTGGGAGAAAGAGAGGGTGGAGTTGGTTTAACGCCCAACATCAGCACTATATAGGCTATAATTATTGTAAAAGGGGTAGGAAAGGTGGCGTTTAGGAAAGAAGTCAGCGTCGATAAGTTAACATCAGATCTATGAGTAACAAACTCTACAAACTGCTAGCCTTTTCTAAAGCACCTACATGAATACCATGAGTCCTCATTTCTAGGCCTCGGCGAGACCCGACTGAACGATAACCCCAGACTCGGCTATCGCAATCGACGGTTTTGCTATTTTGAGACAGGACAAAACTGAGGCCTCTAAAAATCAAGACGTGGCGGCGTCTGCCTGTATGTTAATGAACGGTGGGGACACAAAAACAATGAGACAGTCCGCGAGAAAATATGCACGCCACATATTGAACTGTTAAGCATCAATGTGAGATCCCACTACATGCCCAGAGAAAACACCGTTGTAATTCTAAACATTGTCTATATCCCTGAAACGAATTCTGGTGGGCCCAAGGCAATTGAACTGCTCACATCACGTATCAACGATCAGGAAACGAGATCACCTGACGCCATCAAGCCCATCATTGACGATTTTAATCGTTGTCTTCTGGATACCGCCCAACCCCACTACCATCAATACGTCACGAATAATTGTTATATTTCTGCATGTAAGGGTATTGCTTTAACAAAGAAAACAATAAAGAAACTCCCAAATAATGAACCATGGATCACTAGGGAATTTAAAAAAGAACTAAGAGAAGAAAATGTAAGCTGAAAAAACAAAAATGAAATGAAAGGTATTTTGTAAGAAAGATAAAGTTAAAGCTCAGAGAAGGTAAAGATAGATATAAAGAAAAGATTGAAAGTAAGTCAAAGGAAAATAATATGAAAGATATTGTCGAACACCTTGAAAACTATAACTGGCTACGGACCTGTTCAAGACTTTTGAAGTACTCATCGAAAAAATCATATATACACATTTTACTGTCATTTTGATTTCCAGGATTTCAGTGAAGAGCATGAGGAGTTAAGAGCCCAGTTTATGAATGAGTCAGGAGAGAATCAGTATGTGTGTTGAAAACCCGAAGAATAGGCATATCAGTTCAAAAACGAAAATGTAAACAAAAGCTGTGGCCCTAACAGAGTAAAGGCGAAATGTCTTAAATATATTACAAGAAGTTAGCACCATATTTACATATATTTTAAATCTGTCATTGCAAGCACACAAAAATCAAACAGTGTGGAAAACTTCGGAAACCATACACATTCCTGAAAAGTTACGTGTCATATTGTTTTTACATGTTTTAAAAAACTGGTATGGAGATATATCTTAGGAGCTACAAATGAATTACTTGATATTTTCCAGTTTGCATAATTATAAAGAAAGAACAATTTTGAAGATGCTGCGTTAACGTTTTTAAAAACTGCCCCAAAACATCTTGAGACACCCAGAGATTTTGCTAAAAGTTGATTTACTGATTTTTAGTCTGCTTTTAAAACTATCCAGCCCCATCTTAGGATCAAGAAATTGTATGAATTTGATCTTGATGTCAGTGTTATTGCCATCTTAAAATGAGAATACAATATGTTAATATAAATGGTGTTAGATCCAAAACTAATATCATAACCAGATGGCACCGCAAGGCTGAGTGCTTTCACCAATTTTATACACTGCCTATACCAGTGACTACCAGACAAAAGGCACAAATACACAATTAATTAATTTTCCGACGACTTTTGCCCAATCGGAATAATAATAACAAACAAAGTAGATTTTTATCTTTTAAAAATTAACAAGCCTGTGTCAAGGTGCGAGATTAACTATTTAAATTTGAACATTAATAACACAAAAGAGATAATTGAAAAAAAATATTAAACAATACGAGACACCTGTTTTAACACCGCTAAAAATAAAAGATGTACAAGTTAAAGTTGTTGACACAATAAATATCTCGGCCTCACCATTGATCGTAAACTTTCTTTAATCACACACAATTATTAATATCCTGATTTAAAAAGCTAATCAAGGACTGTACTTTTTAAGGAAACTAAAGTCTTTCAATGTCGACTGCAATATTATAAATTTTGATTCTTTCTACTATATCCAAAATTTAATATCATTTCGAATTTAAATGGTTTGGAGAAAACCTTTCAAAACCCCACCCTCAAAGAGTAGACACAATAAGAAAGAAAGCTTCCCTGATTGTTGGCTGTGAACTAACCCCTTTCAAATACATGTAAGTTTTATAAGTAATAAATAAATCGACATGTATAACATCAGACATCAACCAGCCTCTTCATAGTGAATATGAAAAACTACAACGAAGTAACACTTTAACGAAAAAAGGACCAGAACAGACAGATATAAAAACTTGTTTGTTCCAGCCTCCATCAGATTGTCACAAAATTGTTATTCTTTGCTGACTTGTGTTTGTAGGGGTATGTGTATTATTGTATAAAGAAGTATGCGTTTCTAGATAATAATCATGTATGTGTGACAGTGTATAGTTTCAACAATGGTACACGTGAATGTTAAATACTTATTTTATTTTATTTCATTATTTTTCTTTAGCTCACATGTATGACTGATGTTGTGATATTGAATCAAATGTATTACATGTGTAATGTCCGACCAAGAAAAATGCCCCTATGGGATAATAAAGGCTCATCTTATCTTTTATTGTCTTACGTAGGAGATAATATTGTTTTTTTCCAAATGGGGTCCAAATTGAGGCGCGCCCAGACCAACAAACCCCATGATCAAGAGGTGTGAGTTTATTATTCGTAATCGTCGTGAGGTTGGTTGGTTGGGTTGGTTTAACGTCCAACAGCAGCACTATATAGGATATATTGTGGACGGACCCCAAGACGGACGTCTGACAATATATGTGCTGCCACACACGAGATAGGGCGGGGATACCATGAATCCTGTCTCAGCATGTCACATTAAACTGACACCGACCCAACCAGCAGGGAATCGTCGTGAGGATCCTAAATTCTGCAATTTTACATTTTTTATGATAAAGACACTTTACAGTGATTAAATTGCGGTTGACAAGTCCACTGCAAATTTTAAATACTTTTCATAGCGATCTTTTAGGCAAAATAGATGACATGATCTAGATCTCTCATCCCAATCTAAAAACATGTTTCATTTACTTGAATGTCTAGGCTATAAGCTCGCATTAAGTCGTTTTTCAGGTCTGATGAATAAGGCTTACTTATCCAAGTCATACGCAAAAATAACAAAAATGAATTTTAAAAATCATTAATTGTTTGTTCTACTAACATCCGGTATTTTCTTTATCTTCTCTTTAAAATGTTTAGATTTACTGGCTATACAATGTGCCTCTATAATAATTGTAAATAGATAGGTATGCCCGATTCATTAATTTATTCTTTTAGAATTTACTTCCGACTAATCTCAAATTGTATCACTAGTAAAAACACAAACGAAATTAAAGCATTGATTATTACGGCGTCGAATTTGTAACCCGTATGCAATTCTTTCTTTCGTATTTATTATTTAAAGACAACACGAACTTTAAATACGCACACTATTTTCCGTAATTTCCAAAAAAATTGAAAAGGTAAAAGCTTTGATATTTATTATTTTGAAATGGAAGGTGTGCATATCATAACAAAAAGGTGCTAGAACAAAATGTATCAACATGCAAAACATGAAGGGAGAAGGTAAAAAAAAACAAAAACAGAATTGGACAGCTTGTAAATTTAATCGTATTAACTCCACATGAATGTTCTAAGTCTCGTAAATTTTGATCAGTATCATTTTTTCTTATAACAAATTTTCGTTGCCTCCTTTACGGCCTACTATAAAATGTATTTACCTACCCTTGTAAAGAGCCCGTGATTTCAAAGTGGGAAATGTGAGCCTGTTTATCTCTCTACCTCCCTCCCTCTCTCTCTATCTCTCTCTCTCTATCTCTCTCTCTCTCTCCCTCTCTCTCTCTCATTCTCTTTATCTCTCTCTTATTTTTTAATTTCCTCTCTTTTTTCCGAGGTGAGGGTCGGAACACCGAGTGGTTATGTTTCATTAATTAATATATAAGCTAGTAAGGAATTATCAACATTATCAACATTTAAAATGACTGTATATAAGAGCAATAGCTAAAATTAATGCCAACAAGAAAATGTCATGGTAGCCAATCAGAGCGGAACTCAATACTTGTACTTAGGCTATAGATTTACAGCGTCTTTTTCTGCACGCTAATGTGAAGTCACTTTTTTGTTTGTTCATGCGGCCTTGTTGCGTGGGCAGTTCGCATTAAGATGTCCAAAATTTGTCGAGACGCCGTGTTTATTTAGTGTTTACAAATAAAGACCAGGTCAAACTAACCTACCCATGCAAGTGCATGTAATTGGGTCCATTAATTATCTTTTGAGCGGATCAAAACTGAAAAGAGGAGAAGTGGAGATCTATAAATATGGGAAGTTTCGTGTGCACTCTGTACCTTAGTCTCTGCACTTCAGATCTAAAGAGGTGGTGAGTATTTTTCACTGATGTTGCCTGATCTTATAAACCTCCTGTTGGCTTTTCTGTCGATTCGCTTTCTTGTTTGGTGGACTTTTCGTCCTTTCCCTTCATTTTGTTTTTATTCTTCTTGTTCTTGTTGTTGTTCTTGTTATTGTTTTTTTCTTGTTTTTTTGTTTTTGTTCGTGTTCTTCTTCTTTATCTTCTCATCCCTTTCTCACTTCTTTCACATCTCCATTTTTTTCTTTGCCCTTTCTACATTTCTTTTTTTTTCTTCTTCAGGATTTTAGTTATCTAATTCGAAATTCCATTTATTCTACCTGCCTTTGCACCCGAATTTTACTACTGCTAAGTACTTTTAAAAGTACATGTACTATTCTACCTGGTTCATAATTAGGTCGTAATGTATTGACATGAAATAGTTAGTGGTATATCAGAAATCGCAATTCCTACAAAAACCCTTAAATATAATATGTCAAGCCAATAGAATAGGGTCTACTTATATCTTGCCATCACCATGATCTTTTGTTTTCTAAAAAAAATGCCGCATGTGGCCGCATAGGGTTATTTTGGGGAACCTAGAAAACGTCACTTTTTTCCAGATGATAAATCTGCAAGATAACTTTGTGGACACTTCACTTAATAAATAACTGCTTTGCCTTGTCCAGGAATTTCTTATCATGTTCAAAGCGGACGAGAAGTATCCCTAATTGGTTTGTGTAGATCGAAAAATAATCGATTAACCATCTCAATCTATTCCACGCTACATTAAGCTTACTTTCACCCTGTGTTCCCCAGATCATGGCTTCTCTCTTCACTCTGCTCGCGGCCGCCGCCATACTGGCAGGTAAGGGTAGACAACTGCGGCGTTTTCTTTAAAGATAATTCGCTATTTTTTCAATTCAAATCTACAATATCTCTGTTTGTATAATGTTAATAAGATAATCTTATACTGTCAACGTATTTTGCAAAGGAACAGCATCAAAGACAACTCTTGAATCTTTTTTACAGCCAACACTATTATACCTTGCATTGTTGTAAGAGTATAACTTAATTGTGATTTAGAAATTACCTTTATTATTGTCATGATTTGTGACAACTTTAGAAACTGAAACCACGAATTCTTAGATTCAGAGGCACGGTCTTCTTTTCAAGAACAAAGTAGTCATGTCTGGTCACGGCAAGGGAGGCAAAAAGGCAGAATCTTGAGAGGAAGACACAAAAGTGACATATTCTCTACAGCAATCTTGATTAGAAGATAGGAGGTAGATAAAACCTCAAAGACACTTAAGGTGCCCATTTCCGAGGATAAAAAAGGAGTGAGCCAAGAAAGTGCAAAAGGACCAGATTCCGCTAGGACAGAAAAAGCTTACCCATTCTCGATATGTTAAAATTATGATAAAAATTGTTTGATCTATCAATGTTTGTTGGCCATTTGCCAATCTCGAAACTCAAAGAAAAGTGATGCAGAAAAAAAAGATAAGCCCATTGTACATTATACTGAATAACATGTAGACGGTAGCTGCTGGGCTTATCACCAAAGTGAACTGTACAAGGTCCCAGTTGTACCCATTTTCGTGATTTGAAAATTTTTAAGACCACATTTTTTAGTGCAATATAAGATTCTCTTTTGGTTATTGGAACGTCGCTATAGTACATGTCTGCCAACAATCTTAACATCTCTAGTGAAACACCAATGATTAAGTAGGCACAATAATAAAAATGGTTTTGTACAAGCCATGTCGCTAGCCGGGGAAATTTCACCTCAGCGTACAAAACATCATTTTTTCTCGACTGCGTGATAAACCCGGTGTACAACACCACTGTCTCTCTACAGGAGCCTCCGGATGCGCTATTGAATCCGTCAGAACTGTTCAGTTGATTGACACAAGCAAGTACGACGTGTCCACCATCTACCACGACAGATTCTACCTAGCCAGCAAGACAGTAGCCGACTTTAATCTCGAAGAAAACGACAAGGCATGTGTGGAACAAGGCGGATACCTGCTGGAGCTCGATGACGATGCAGAGAGAGATTTCACCCTGGAATTTGCTAAGAGGATTGGCGGTGCCACCCTCTTCGCCATGGGCGGCAATGACATCAAACTAGAGGGCCAGTGGGTCTACACTCACAGCAAGAAGCTAGTGCCAAGCTCGGTGACCTGGCTGCCTGGTGAGCCCAACAACTCTGGCGGCGAAGATTGCATGGCCTTCTGGATTGACATGAATGGAATCAACGACATCAGGTGTTACAACAACCCCGCCAAGTACATCTGTGAGATTCCTCTGCGCCCGTAGAAAGTACAACCTGACTCATGTCGCTCCTCACCTCTAGCGATTTATAAAACGTACGTGCTTTATGTGTCAATAAATTAAATTAAAGTTAAACGAAAATGTAGTTGCGATTTATGTTTCATTGTTTAGCGTTCAAAGCCAACTTAAGAATGTACACGTCTTATTTACTCTTATGTTCTCGTATTGTCAATCGGGTACCGGACACGAATCGTGTTTTATTCTAATACTGTTTTAAAAATTCTTTGCTTAAGAGAAAAGCACAAAATTATTTCTATTGCCACAGTATGAAATATAGCAGTTTTCTTAAACACAATTCTTTGGCTCATGATCAAAACAGTTTATTGACCAAAGTGAAATATAAATGAACAGAACAATGGCTACTTATTAGTGGTATGAAACATGAAAGTTTAATCATAGTTAATCATTTTATAAAAAAGAGAAAGTTTCTTTTAACCCCTTTTCTTCCACAACAATGCTTCCCAGGTATTCCTCTTCTCATTCTTTCCTACTCCTTTTCCTCTCACTCGTTCTCGCCCTCTTCCTCCACGTCGTCTTCATGCTTGGGGACTGGATTTTTTATATCATACAAAATTTGCCGTTCCTCCAGACATTCTATAAAGGCTTCTGCAGTCGCCATATTTATGTGTTTGTTTTGAAGACCGCGGGTCACTAGGGTTCACGCATGCGCAGTGACCCATTGATTGCATGTGTATATCAGAGTCAAACATACACATGCGAAACATACTGGTGTGAACACTCTGGTTTGGTGCATGCCGAAAACAGAGTGAAAAATACACATGGTCTGAACGCTCTGGACGCTTGTGTATTTTTGACTCTGATATACACATGCAAATTGGTTGCGCAGAGTGGTGTGAACAGAAAAAAAAATATACACATCGAAAATACACGCGGAAAACATACTGGTGTGTACACTCACTTATTTCACTTGTTTAGGTAAAATGAATTTTATGAGTTTTTAATTAAAAACACACCTAGTTAGATCTGCGCCTCTTACATTTACACTGACAAACAGTCAAAATAAAAATGCGTGATGATTGATAAAATCGAGATTAAGACATAGCTTAAACATCAGACTATACATAATTATTTAACCAATTTACCGCATTTCTAATAAATTTTTAAACAAAATCCTATAGATCTAAGTTAATTAAGCCAAAACCAAAGCAAATGGACACAATTTAAATGAATTAAACAACTATATTCTTGGCTAGGCCTAGCTAAGAAAGCTAAGGTTATCTCGTCACCATCCGATCCTGTGTACCAGGTCTATTAGTAGTGTATCATGCGTCTACCATATTTTTTTAGTAGTATCGTTTCATGTTTTTATACATAAAAAATACACAAATACAAAAGTTTTTTAACAAATAAAAAACCCAACTCATTATTATTGACATGCTTTGAGAATTTGATTTCAAAGTATTATGTAGGCCTAGCTCAACATGTACAACCTAACGATACCACAACAGGGAATTAAAATCATAATTAGTTACTCTAGCAGTTTTACACGTTCTACGAACGGTGATGGGGTGTGAACTTCAAAAATATATACCGCAAAGTTATCACCTGGATATGTCGTAAAGTATTCGCCTGAAACAAAGTATTAGCAAGTTTGAGCCACAAAGTTATCACATAAAACAAAACCACAGAACACCGGAAAAAATATTAGCAACTATGTGCAACAATGTTAATGGTTTTTAAAAGGTACCATTAGCTCGCAGGATTTCCTAAAAGACAATGTTATCTGTATATACACCGTGATGCTCGGGATCAGGAGGTGCAAACAGGTGAATATTGTCTCTTTTGCCACCCCAGCTAATGGCCACATACAGTTGTCCATGGCTGAAAGAAGGACTTGGCAGGCATACTCCAACTTTGTCCAATGTCTGTCCCTGGGATTTCGCAGTTTTGGAAAATACCATGTGGATAGGAAACTGCTTCCTCTTCATTTGGAATGGGAAAGTGTTCTCTGATGGGATGAGGGGAATACTTGGAATAAACAGTCGTTTCCCAGAACGAGGCCCGGATGCAACAGTGGCACCAATTACGTGTACTTGTTCTACGACGTATCTGGCTCCATTACAGGTTACGCACAAGCATCACAATACAGTGGGGCGTGAGACAAAGGCGGTGAGGTGGGAGGCCTATTGGACATTATTTATTGATAAGATATTGATGCTGGCTTTATTCTGTAGAATCATGGCTTATGTATACTCGTGCTTCGCCAGGAAATGTTGACATAATTTTCATTTATACAGTCAGTGGTTTACTTTGTTGAACACATCATTGCTCTTGGTGAGTGCCAGTTGGCGTCAGTGTGGAAAGTTAACTCCAAATAAACACATTCTATACGCTTTGTTTCACTGCGCACTGCTAGATCTGCTGGTAATTTTCCCTTTGTTTGGTCCGGCAGTCTCTTCAACACAAAGAGAGACATTTCTTATGTTTACCAGGAAGTCGACAAATTCTGTGGAGGTACCAGATGTTTTTGCACAACCACTATCTATTTCATAGAAGTAGACCAATCTATTTATGTTGGTGTCGTGTTTAAGATTGTTGGTGCATTTTCGGCGACAATGCACAACTTCCGGAGTGATGTGTACGATATTTAGAGGGTACAAGAACAGCAATATTACTCTTAGATTGTAATCTAGAACTAGATTAGATCTAGACATTTAGTAGAAGCATCAATAAGGGCAATATGACTAACCTAAAATATAATAATTTAATTTTATTATAAATGTCATATTCAATTCATATCGAATCTATCCAGTTTATAGAGTCCGTTATCTATGTTTGTTTACACTCATGGCCATCATAATGTTTACACCCTAAAATGTCATCATAATGTTTACACCCTAAAATGTCATCATATTTATGATGCGTAGAAACTTGGCACCCTTGGACAAAGAAGATTAAAAAAAAGTCCGCCATTATCGTTACCACAAATAGATATTGTCATCGCAAATATAGAGGAGCTCGTTGATTTTGCTCTCATGTCTTCCTGTAGTCAGAGAACCTGGACATGTCTCCACAGAGCCGAAAATTTTTAGTGCAGCATTGAGTATCTGTTGTCTGCCAGCATATCGCACAACAGGAAGAACTTGTCTCTAGTCACATGCCACAAAACAGCCATTCCCCAAAATGTTCCGCCATTTCCTCTAAAATCTTGTAGAGTTCGGTCCATTGCTTCAAAAATGTTTATGTCCCAATGACACCTCATCTATTACAATGAACTCAGCCAATGCCATAAGTTTCCCATTTGCATCAGTCGGGTACATGTTGGCAGTGGAGCTCTCATTGATGTTAATGGGCACTTTAAATCTTCTGTAGGGTAATCTGTACCCGCTGAGTGGATTTGCACCAATGTCTGACATTGCTGTTACCAAAGCAATTTTCCTTGTGAACGAACAGCAGCAAAGAGGAAGTTAATGATAAAAGTCTTTCCACGTCCACCACAGAAATCTTGTGCAAAGATTATCGTAGCTGACGTGCTTGCAGGGGCATGTGTGCTCTTGTATACATGCAAAAAGAGGTATGATTTTATAATGAACTAGTTGAAGGCCCACGAATTCGCGGTATTAAAAGTTTAAACCAATACTAATTCTATTACAAACAGTGCCACTTACTCTAAAACTGTATACTCCTGCCGGTAACATGTACTCATTTACACCAAGTGATGGTAACTTCGAATGTTATTTCGAAAATGTCTAATTTCTGCAGTAACCCCCACAGACAGCTTGGATTGAATTTTGCTACTATTATGGATCGTCTTAAACGACCTCTCACTTTATCACCTGCCATCGCAATAGTTCTAGATCTTCCACAATGAAATTTCGCTCATGATACAGTTCATTCATGCTCCTTGGCCAGATCTAGATTGTAGATTATTTCTGAAACAGTTGTTTTTGTTTCTATGTGACTTGATAAGTCTGCCGTGATAAACTTGTAAAAATTAGAATCTATCGCTCTCAAGTGCTAAAGTGCCCCCCCCCCCCTTAAACGCGCTACATTTACAAAAAAGGAAGAGGAAAGCGATTGATATAATAATACAGATTGGCCTTTTCGGGAGGGGTACATTGACTTAAAAAATAAATAAATATCAAAGGTCTAATAAAACATTGCTTTAAAACGTGGTGGTCATCATGTCCCTAAATGTTTTGTAATTTTCAAGAGATTGAGTAAGTCTGTGGAGATGGGCAAAAATCGAGGCGGGGAGCCTACAATGAGCACTAATTTTTTTTTTATATATAAATAGTTATGTATGTCTGTCAGTGTATAACTTCAACATGTATGTACAATGTTAAAAATGTTATTATTATTTTTCTCACATCCATTGATGTGGTTAAAAAAAATGTATATGTACGACAAAGAACAATCTTTTCCCTATGGGATAATTAAGGCTTATTTTATCTTGTCTTACATCCAGATTACGATCTAGACATGACGTCACAATCTAGACTTTAGATTAAAATAATCTAGATCTAGAATCTCGAAAATGTCTCTTAAGTTCCGCACCCGCGGATTTTTTAATTGTACCCCTTATACATGTAATATTAATATGGACAGTTTTTTTTTTTTACTGGAGAAGGGCTTTAGCGGAGGAAAGAAGACATTTTTAAAAGTGAAAACAATTACTAATTTTGAGTTGATTTGTACAAGTAAGGCACTAAACACAAGGACTTTACATACTGTAGATTCCTGCTCAGTGTCAAAGGTGCTTTTATAATGATGTAGACTGTAATGCCTATTTAATGTAATTTATTTTTGGAAAAATATCTTTTTGTAAGACATTTGTTGCGCGTTGGACACGCATCCCCACACCCCTTTCCCTTTTCCAAACACATACACACACACACACACACACCCGCACACGCGCGTTATACACTTAATAGTAGTAATACTGCACTACAAATGGCATGCCACAGAGTAGAACAAGTTTGTTTTATAATTTGAATCAAGTGTTGATTAATAAAATGAATATCAATCTAGAAAGTTGGACCGATACGTCTTTTATAGCAAATGTAGTTTAATCTTGATTTAGACGATGAGTATAGATCTGGATCTATACATAATTCTAGCATTTTAAAGTTCTACATTTAACAAATTCTTCACTGGCAATGAAATCGGTGGCATTGTTCGCGTTGTCTATATTTAGGTTTAGTTGTATGGGCCGCGATGCCAGGTTAATTGGGGGGGGGGGGGGGGGGTGGCCCAGGGGTAGAAAATCGGCTTCCGACGCAAAAGGTATCGAGTTCCAATCCGGGCGGTTGCGTTCCCTACTGGTTGGATCGGTGTCAGTATAATGCGATCGGCTGAGACAGGAGTCATGGTATCCCCGCCCTGTCTCGTGTGTGGCAGCACATACAATTGTCAGACGTCCGTCTTGGGGCCCGTCCACAATATAGCATATATAGTGCTGATGTTGGACGTTAAAACCAGCTCAACCCAGGTTAAGTTCCTAGGTGGACAGTCTTGGAGGTGGTAACTTTCCATGATGTACCTGATCCTTACAAAGTATATGTGGTACTTGAACCGGCAAACATGCATAGTTCAATCAACGCACTGCTCCTTGACTCTTCTTGACTCGGAGACGAAGTGTTGAATGTGGTCAGACAAGTAGATCTAGGTTAAAAATGATTCAGATAATTAAAAAACAAAAAAAAAACAAAAAAAAAAACAACCCCCTCCCAAAAAAAAAACAAAAACAAAAAACCCCAGCAACGCTTCTTGCATATTAGTATAATTTATGTGTACACATTAATATCATCCTTATACTAAAAAAAATATATTTATTTTTATTTTGAATTTAGTTAATTTATATCTATTTCTGGAGATCTGTGTCTCCCCGAAAATTTGTTATTCAATTTGTATATCCTTAAAGATAAATGCAAATTCCAAAGGTTTTGATGCCGATAGACTATGCGTTCTTGGGCATGTAATTTTTTTTTTCAAATTTCCGCGTGAGGGATTATCTTATCTTCACTTAGTCTTTCTTAGCATCGGACATTTTGTATTAGAAATGATGACAGGTAATTCTGTTCTTTTCTTAAGAGAAACTGAACGAAAAAGACGAACAGAACATAAGTGTTACCCGAGTCATACGACATACATCCACTTAAACATACAAAACAAAGCAACACCATCCTTGTTCAGGCCGAATGTTTATTAGACTGACACGTCATACAAGATTCTCGAAGGTTTCAAGATCCTCTACTATGATAAAATCGGGCCTGGGTATTCCTCCGATAAAATGCTCTCTAGTTGCTCAGAGGGATCTCGCAGATGTACTTGACTGGGTTGTTGTAACACCTGACGTCGTTGATTCCATTCATGTCAATCCAGAAGGCCATGCAATCTTCGCCGCCAGAGTTGTTGGGCTCACCAGGCAGCCAGGTCAAAGTGCTAGGCACTGGCTTCTTGCTGTGGTAGTACACCCACTGCCCCTCTACGTCGATGTCATTGCCGCCCATGGCGAAGAGGGTGGCACCGCCGTACAATTTGGCAAATTCCAGGGTGAAGTCCCTCTCTGCATCGTCATCCAGTTCCAGCAGGTATCCGCCCTGAGCCACACATGCTTTGTCGTTTTCTACGAGATCAAAGTCGGCTACCGTCTTGCTGGCCAGGTAGATTCTGTCTTTGTAGACACTGGACACGTCATACTTACTAAGATCCACCAACAGGAAGGTCCGGATGGAGTTGATGACGCAGGCGTTGGTCCCTGAGAAAAAGAGATTGAAACATTTGCTTTATCCCAATCATAATCAATTCACGTTTTATTGTCATATAAATTGAGTTTTTTTCCGATGATACTTGAATACGCGGCCTGTTTGTTTCTTTGTTGCTTAGCATCGAACGTCAGTATCAGCACTACATTGGAAAGGGCACAAGGACTAACGTCTGAAAATTTTACGCATTGCTACACAGAGACAGGGCGGGTCTAGCCTCCATTGTATCAGACGGTAACTTTACGTGGCATGAACAGTTAAACACATGCATTGTTGAGTATATGTACCAACTAAGTGTTTGGTGTTACCCTAGGGTGTGTTTAGAATGTTGTTAGTCGTGTACCACAGCGCTAATCCACTAGTAACAGGGGATATAGACTAAATCTCCCACGAAGTTGAGTTTATTCATGTAACTAAAATGGGTGTGATGTCTAGGACTACTGCATTTGGCACAAACGGATAATAAATAGTTCCCGAATGATGTTTAAAAAATCCAGTACTCTTTTAATCTTTTTCACCCGTTATATGTTTTCACTTGAGTTTTAAGACCTATCACAATACGAAAATTGGTAGTGCTCTTCCTACACTCCATTATTGCAAAAAATCCAACATAATGACTCAGTAAAATGCCCGATACGTTTTTTCTTTCTTCTTCTTCACGTTCATCATAACTGGTAAAGGTACCAAAACACTTATACAATTTTAAATCTTCTACGCCGCTAGGTTCATTACATTAAAATTTAGAAACATAAAGAATAGCTTTCTTTATTCAAGAACTTCAGAAGCTGCCTCCTCAACTGGTCGTGTATATCTAGACTCGCAATACCTTACCTAGGCCCAAAAAAGCAAGATACGAATAGATTTGCGTAGATAGTATACGGTTATGATCAACATAAACTTAAACATTTAGTTCAGCATATTCCTGTCTTTAGTTATTATATTAAAATGATTTTGGTGAAACCGACCGTACAATCGTTAAGGACTTTTTAATTATTATAATACTAACTCCTTTAGTAACAAAAAGGGCACCCCGATACAACTATGCAACGCATTTCGGCAATGAAATAGACATAGAAAAGTTTCGTTTTTCAAGATAGCGTGACTTTTAATTGTTTTTAATAAATGGAAAAACAAAACAAAACAAAACAAACATGATAAATTTGGGAGAAAAAGAGGAAGCGATATCTTTTTAATAAGATAAAGATTATTCACAGTTATCTGCCCCTACCTGCCAAGACGGCGGCCGCCACGAGCAGAGTGAAGAGAGAAGCCATGATCTGGGAAACACAGGGTACAAGTCATGTACCGTTAGTATGGAATAGCGTAAGATGGTAATTCATATTTTGATAAATAATTCGGGTACTTGGGTTAGTATCAATCTAATTTACATTAATGCATGCGCGAGGTAGCATTGGACACACATAGTTGTGAATTTTCAATATAATTACAAATTGCTTATTTGTACACGTGTTAGGAAGAAAGTGAGAAGAGGAGTAAAAGAAGCTAGATGAAAGAAGAGGAAGAAGAAAAACAAGATAACAACAACAACATCAACAACAGCAATGATGATGATGATGATAATAATAATAATAATAATAATAATAATAATAATAATAATAATAATAATAATAATAATAATAATATCCTTTTGAATACTATAAAGAGCCGTACAGTTCAATATAACTCAATCCTATTGCATAGTGATCTAAATTAGGCCTAACTTACAGTTTATGTCTTTCAACACTAAGTCGAGGAGAAATCGCACTCCTTTTCAATATTAAAAATGTTTTGGGCTTAGACATTAATTTCGCTCAGACATAGGAGTTTTTGCAGTTATAAACCATCTATGAATCTTCTTGTGATAACTATTCTGTTTTGTATACATTTATTTTATCGACAGTAATCTGGATTACCATGTGCAATAACATTATATATTCTTTTTTGTAAAGTATGCAATTTTTGGTCAATACAAAATCTATGGAGGGTGCTGTTCGGATGTATTCTCTTTTATCGCTGTATTTTTTCGAATCTGATTGAAGGTTTATCTTTAGACATAGATCATAATTATAGTCTCTTTGGCTTGTACTTCAACCAGCATCCTAAGCTTACCCCTCTCTTATTAACATATTTCCTTTTTCTTTTAAATAGGACTCAGCATTAGACATGTTATCGAATTTCAATAAGCAAAGTAATATTGCCTTTTCAGTTGCCCTACTATATTTTTCAGCCAATATATCTAATAACTTGGTATTCAATAATTTATTTTAATAATATGTTAAAGAAGTAGAAACGTTTAAGATATACATAAGGTGAACATACGGAAAAATAGAAGATCTAACAAGCTTATACATGTTTAACAAGTCTTTTGTTTGTCCTTTGCAACCTTTTCCTTATCGTACTCCTAACATCGGGCAACACGAATAACATGTTTGGGCCGCCCACTGGAAACTGTCAACACTATAACCTGTATACAATAAATTACTTCTTCAATGTAATTAGTGCAAGTATACTTGTATAATGTCACGGTAACCTTAAGAAGCCTGACTTCTTAATTAGCTTGATAGTTATATTGTATTTCCTCCAGGTATGGTAATAGTCCTTGATCTACATAATTTTCTACATTAAAAAATAAAGATGCTATAGGTTTAAATATGGATTTAACAGGCTTATAAAATGGATACTCCTCCAGCTTACTTCATATATGGGAGCTGATTATTTACGTTGACCAAGTGAAACGATCTACAGAGAGGGTATGTTTTCTTTGATATACCTCCATTGTATTTGATTTTTTGTCCAATATCATGCCTAAGAGTTTTTTTTCGTTTTTTTTAAATCTTTTTTAAAGATAAAAATGTCATTAAAAGCATAAAAACACAAATAATAAATAATAACTATTTAAAAGTCACAATATGCTCAGAACGATCCGTAACTGAAACACAATATCACCCCCCCCCGCAAAAAAGCAACAAACAAACTAACTAACAAACAAACATACACAAATGAAAAGAGATATAAAAAGAAATAAAAAAATATAAAAAGAAACTTTTAATTGACTACAGCGTTTTTTCCTATGTGCTCCCTTTTTTCTCCGTGTTACTGTATCAACACACTCTTCTTCCTCTTTTTATTTTTAATTGTTTCCGTTCTTCTTCTTCTTCTTCTTCTTCTTTTTTTTTATATTACATGTATTTCTGTATTTTACTAACATTTGGAATACACGCTTTGATCCCCAGATCATGGCTTCTCTCTTCACTCTGCTCGTGGCTGCCGCCGTAATGGCAGGTAAGGGCGATAATCAAAATAATGTGTTCTTTTACAACTGGTTATCCTTCATTGTTTTCTTTTTATTTTATTAATTAATTCATTTTTTGTAGAATAGACAATTCACATAAGTATGTTTCTTTTTTCGAATATATAGTATCGGGAAGATCATGACGATTTTTAACAATACAAACAAGAACAGAAAGACGAAGAAATTCTTTCATATCATCATCTGCAAGAATGTTGGCCAAATATTGAACACGCATACATAATAAGAACATATTATGACTACAGATCTGTAACACAGCTACTATTCCGCATAATTTACTTAACTTATGCTTTGATTTTTTTTTTGCAATGTCTATTTAATGAGTAATATGTGTAAACTATGTAAACGTTTAGTTATATGCCTATAATGAATTGTTTGAAGAACCTTTGAGTAAATGTCGGTGTGAGTGTGCGTTTATGTATACTTGTGTGCACTTCTATATATATA
>RQTK01000088.1:110234-139653 GCA_003991915.1 Elysia chlorotica
TAATAATAATAATAATAATAATAATAATAATAATAATAATAATAATAATAATAATACACTCAAGATGACTTTTTAAGGCATATACAATCAAATACAATTATCTATAAATAAGAGATACGTTTAGGCTACAGAAAAAAAACCAACAACGATAAACAACAACAACAAAACACACACAATACAAAACAAACAAACAAAAACAAAACCATCAGGAAAAGTCACCGAATTGACTGAAGTGAGCAGGTTTTTGCAGTAGCCTACTATTTTAAATATGTATGTAGACTTTAGAAAAATACAAACCTGCTAGTCTAAGAGTCTAAACTAGATGCTAAATATTTCTAATGTTTTTATGATAGCTCACTTTGGTAATAAATAGGCTACACATTTGTGTATAGGCACCCTGTCCGTTGTTTTTGGAAGTTTTGTATACGATTTACACGCTTTTAAGATGTCTGTATATACATGTTTCACATGCAGTGAGGAAAAAACGTGTGGCGATCGAAATCCAGCGATTGTTCTATATAATATAATCAGTGACAACCAAGATGGCTGCCCTATGTCGTCTGCTGTTGGGTATTTGGCTCGTCACAGACCCGGGCCTGGCCAAGGCAGTGCAAGTTCCGGAGATCCCCAAAAAGATTCTTATCTACGGCGGTAAGGATGAGAGAGAAAGAAGAAGGAGAGGGGAAGAGAGAGAGAGAAGAGCTAGAGAGATAGAGAAAGAAAGGGAGAAAGGAAGAGAGAGGGGGAGAGAGAGGGAGCGAGAGAAGAGAAAGAAGTTGGAGATAGAGCTAAGGTAAAGGAAGAGTGCTTTCGCTCTCAATACTTACTTTCTCTCTCTCTCTCTCTCTCTCTCTCTCTCTCTCTCTCTTTCTATTTCCCCCTATCTCTTTCTCTCTCTCAATACCCACTGTCACTTTCGCTCTATTTATCTTTCTATATCTTCCTCTCTCTCTTTCTCCCTCTATACTAACTCTGTCCCGCTGTGATCTTGACCCCTACAGGTAACGACTTCATTGGCATCCGGACCGGCCAGCGAGCTGCTGATCGAGGCTGAACACGAACTGACCCTGGTCAACTTTCTATATCGTTGACTCACTTGCTCTTTCTCAAAAGAAAATATACCTCACACACTCTCTCCACCTCTCTCTCTCTCTCTCTCTCTCGATCTGTATCTTCATTTCTTTCTCTATCAATACCTACTGCCACTCCCTCTTTGTATATCTTGCTCTCTCTTTTCTCTCTCAACACCAACTCTCGAGCCCTCTTCCTATATGTTCCTCTCTCAATACCAACTCTCGAGCCCTCTTCCTATAACTTCCTCTCTCTTTCTCCCACAATACTAACTCTCTCCCGCTGGGACCTTGACCCCTACAGGTAACGGGTTCATGGGCACTCGGACCAATCGAGGCTGGAGACCAACTGACCCTGGTCAATACATGCAACTTTCTTTATCTTTGACTCACTCGCTCTTTCTCAAAGGAAAATATACCTCACACACCCTCTCTCCATCTCTCTCCTTTTACCTCTCTCTCTCTATCTTTCTATATCTTACTATCTGTTTGGCTTTCAGTACTAACTTTCTCTCTCTCTTTTATATTGCCCTCTCAATGCTTAATGTAACTCCTTCTTTCGCACTATCTCTCTCTTTCTATATCTTACTCTCTCTTGCTTCTCAATATCAACTCTCCCCCCCTCCCTCTCTCTTATTGACCCCTGCTCATGGATTTGTTCCGCTGTGATCTTGACCCTTACAGGTAACGGCTTCATGGGCACCCGGACCAGCGAGCTCCTGATCGAGGCCGGACACGAACTGACCCTGGTCAACAGAGGCAACTGGTACTGGGACTCAGCCTTCACAGTCAAGCCGCACGCTAGACATATCACCTGCGATAGGTTCCTGCCAGTGAGATAATTATACTATTAAGTTTTCTTTCTGACAATCTAAAATATTTTTTATTTATCTTTTCCCTGATAGCCGGGGGGCTCAGTGACTCTGGGGTAGCAGTAGTAGCACATCGGCTTCCGACGCAAAAGGTCCGTGTTCGAATCCTGGCGGTTTCGGTCCCTAATGTTTGGGTCGGTGTCAGCTTAATATGACCGACTGAGACGTGAGTCAAGGTATCCCTGCCGCGTCTCGTGTGTGGCAGCACATAAAATTGTCAGACGTCAGTTTTGGGGCCCGTTCACAATATAGCCTATATATTGCTGATGTTGGACGTTAAATCAACCAAAAAATCCCTGATAGCCGCTTTTTAGTGTATGATATTTGTTTGTTGTTGCTTAGCGTCCAACATCAGAACTTTATTAGCTCTACTGTGGACGGACTCTAAGACTAACGTCTGACAATTTTACGTGCTGCCATTCAGAGACAGTGCGGGGATACCATGACTCTGTCTTAGCCAGTCACAAAGTCACTATACTGACACGGACCCAACCAGTAGAGAATAAAAGGGAAATCTAATTTTTTCACCTATCGTGTGTATCGAATCGCTCTACCACTTGACCAATTTAACCCCTCTGTTGTCAGAAGATATCTTAAAATGTGTACGAGCCTCAAGACTAATGTATGGTAATTCTAGGAGCTGCCACACAAAAACAGTTCGGATATACCCGGACCACTGTCTCGGCCAATCAGATTAAAGGTCTTGCGTTAATAGGGTCCATAGCAAAATACGAAGACTAACGTTGTGGCAATTACATCAACGACTTATCATAGCTGTATTCTAGAATAAAGGAGCCAATGTTCGAACAGCTGTTTCAAAGGTAATCCAAATAGATGAGAAAGATCTATGCAGTAGGAACAAGAGTAATACACTCATTTCAGGAATACAATTCCAAGTTAACAAGCAGCACAAACTAATACATCAATATATTCCTTACACCACACGATGGGTTCTAAATTATCATCAAGCAATGAATTATTCAGCTATGCATTGTAATATATTACTTATCATTATTCTTGTTTAAATCCCCAAACGTAAAAGCCAAACACAATATGCCTCTCTGTCTGTCTCTCCCTCTCCTCATGAGTACAGATAGAGAAGTGCTCTGAACTCTATGAACTGAAGCAGTTTATCTCCTGTTTGCCTTCTCTCCCTCTCCTCATGAGAAAATGCCATGAACTAAAGCAGTTTATCTCCTGTTACCCTCTCTATATCTCCTCATGAATAAGTGCTCTACCACAACAGCAATTTATCCCCTCTTTGCCTCCTCTCTTTCCTCATGTGTACAGATAGAGAAGTGCTCCAAACTAAAGAAGTTTATCTCCTGTTTGCCTTCTCTATACCTCCTCATGAGGAAGTCTAATCAAAAGCCTAGCCTCTACACAAACGCATTTTTTCTCCTCTTTGCCTTCTCTCTTTCCTCATGTGTACAGATAGAGAAGTGCTCCAAACTGAAGGAGTTTATTTCCAGCTCTGAGGGGCTGGATGTGGTCATAGATTTCAGCGGGTACCACCCGGACTTCGTGGAGAACTCGCTCTCGCTCTTGAAGGGCAAGGTCGGGTTCTACATCTACATCAGCACGGACTCCGTCTATGAGGTAAGTTTGTTTGTTTGTTGCTTAATGTCAAATGTTAACACTATATAGACTATATTTTGGACGGATCTCAAAACTACTGTCTAACAATTTTTTGCGTTGCCCCACACGAGAAAATGTGGGAAACCCCGGATTCCTGTCCCAACCGGATACATATACTGACATCGACCAAACCAGTAGGGGACTAAATCTGACAAACTGATCGATCGTGGGTTTCGAACTGAAGACCTTCCGATTGGGATACCCGACGCTATACGTTTTGAGCCAGTTGCCCGTCCCCCCTCTAGTATAAGGTGATATCAGAGAGTTAATATGCCATTTACTACAGTTTACCAATGTGTTTGTAAGATAAAAAAAAATTATATATAGCCAGTCAGCGGCTCTGTGGTTTTTTCATCAACGATTGGGATTTAATAGGGTTAGCCCTTAGCTGTACCTCTGTCTCCGTATAAGAAATAAAAAAAATCATGATATCTGTTGCTAACTCTGTTGTTAATGGAACCCTTGAGACTTTAACCCAGAGAGAGATTTGAAGAACAGAAGAAGAGAGAGAAACAGAGAGAGAGAGAGAGAGAGAGAGAGAGAGAGAGAGAGAGAGTGAGAGAGATTAGGAGAATATTGAGAAAAATAGAGAGACAAAAGATAGAGAGAGGGGGGAGATAAGGAGAAGAGAAAGCTTAGGAGAAGAGATAGATAGACAGGGACAAACACACAGAGAAAGAGATTTCCCCTTAAGACAATTGAGTATTAAACGGTAAGTTATACTGTAAACAAATGTTTCACTTCTTTTCTCCATTGCCAATGTCCCCCAGGTGTGCGAGAAGAACCACACAGAGCCCTCCCTGGAGACGGACGCCGTCAGACCATCCTGCCCAGACAGACAGGCCGAAGGAGACGGACGCCGTCAGACCATCCTGCCCACACAGACAGGCCGAGCTGGAGGCTGCGGAGAACTACGGCCACCTGAAGCTGTCCTGCGAGGAGGTACTGGCCAGGCACAGAGCGCACGAGTCCGGGCCCCCGTACATCTCTCTCCGGCTCCCAGACGTGGTTGGTCCCAGAGACAGCACGTACCGTTGGTGGATCTACCAGCTCTGGATGACCTTGAGGCCGTTCCTGGAGAAGGAGGTCACAGTCCCGACCAGGCTTGTGGACCGACCAATCAGCTTGGTCTACGTGGAAGACGTGGCGGCATTGATACATCAGTTGGTCCAGGGTCGAGACAGATACGCCTCGTCAGCTTCACATTCAAAAGGCCCACCGTTGGATCAAGCATATAACTTGGCACTTCGGGAAACCCCGACTCTGTTTCAGCTTTTAAAAGACATGAGACAAGCGCTAAACCTGTCGGATTCAGTTACTATAAAAACTGACGGCGGTGACGAGACGATACAACTGTACCCTTCTGTCAATGCCGGGCCTGTTAGCATTGCCAAGGCTGAAAAGTTCCTGGCCTGGAACCCAACCGCCTACAGCACTGTTGTTAAAGAGACTGTTGCATATTATGAAAAAGCCATATATACAGTGTATTTAGACGATCCCCGCCGACACATGATACGCACCATGCAGACTTACTTCACTAGCAAACCCTATGATGTAATCAGAGGACTGGGCGCCGTCTATAGTGTCTTCTTTGGGCAGCATAGAGACGAGTTGTGAAGATGCTACTTTTACTTGTATTACTGAGTTTCAGAGATCTACCACTGACTTGATTTGATATGGCATTCTGTTAAGAAACCCACAGTTTTTAAACTTCATAAGTTCTCTTTAAAATCAATTCTTGGATATATCAAAGGATGCATTCTTTTACTTGAGTTTCTGCTGCAGTTTTGGTTTAGATTTGTTAATGTTTCAATTAAACACAGATAACAGGTAAATGATAAAATGATTTAAATGAGTACAATCAACTTTGAATCTTAGCTATTTTGGTTTACTACTGTGTAAAAGTATATACAATTTTCTGTACATACATGTATAACAATTTCTAATGCCTACTGTGTCAGGATTATGACCATTTGTAAAACGTAATATATACGACTATTGCAATTGGATTACCATTCATAACTGGTGCTTTATCATACCTTGCCTCCGTCCATTTTACAAGTCTTTGTATAAATTTACACAAAATAAAAAAAATATTTTTAAAAGATCTTAAATAAAGTGTTACACTATTGTCATAACAAATGAAACACTGTGCCTTAAAAAAAGATACATTTTAAAGAAAATATGTCTTAAAACTCTATAGTTGACATAGATAATATTTGTTTATCTTTAATAAGCTGACATTAATTGTACAATTTTAAATACAATGTATCATTGTACTTTCTGATTTTAAGATAAATGCTATTTTTTATTCTAAAAGCATGAGAAAAATTCCAATTAAAAATGAAACAAAAATTAACCCAACAAATCCCAACATTATTCTTATTTCTTTTATTTTGTTGCTAGTACATAGACTAGACTATATGTGCATTTCATATACACTGCATTTGTTTAGTTGTTGATTTACTTAAGTTGTAGTGTTTGTTACTTTTTTATTGTTATGTCTATTTTTATTTTACACAACCATAAGTATAAATAGCTAAACCACCATTTTCCTCAAATCAATTTTACAGAAAAATTGTCAGTAGTTTTTATTTAGTGTCCTTTGAAAGACTAGGTGTCGTAACCACAACATTGCAGCAGTTTACAACCTGTCTTAAAACTTCTCATTCTTACATCTTACGACGAGTCTTAAGCTTATCATCGTGTTGCACTAGCACCCCTAGATTTGAATATAAGACCATCTAGTATCCATGAACTGTAATCCAAGAGAAATAACTCAATTTCCACCTTCTCATTACCTTTTTGAAAGTTACCTCCCCTAAGTGCAAATTTCAGAATCCCTTACTGTTTTCTTTCATCCCATTACGCCCATCGTTCTACTTTTCTTGACACAGTGTTTTCTTCTTTCAGGAAAATAATAGAATAGCTTCTTCGTCTGTTTGAGTATCCAGATAAAGCCTTTTACTGTAGTGCTTGTGAACCGAATTGATGAGCGCCGGTACCCAGACACAAGTGATGCGATGAACATAAAAAAAAAATTCCAGGAATTCTGAGGCATAGTAAAAATTTGAGGCTGCCATGAAGCTGTTCATCTGCGTTTTTAGCCAGCTCTGTTCATTTATTTTGAAACGTCTTTTCAAGTCTGGGTATCTTCCCGGTGTAGCATTCTCTCACAGCTGCCAAATTTACGACAAAAGAGCATAATTACATGTATAAATATATACACATTTTTTCAAGTGTTTGACTGCAATTGTAAACTTTCATCGCTCTTCAGGTAAGCAGCTCTGGTACTGTTCTCCTCCTCATGGTCAACTCCATGTCTTATCTGGATCGAATCAGGGCACCGATTTTCCTCAGATCCTGCTGGTAGAGCACTTCCATTTCCTGTAGAGATGGGAATACCAGATTTGCTTGGAGATGTTGGACTTGGACGAGACATCGGATCCGAGAAACCATTCTTGTCTCCAGCTTGGAAAGTGTCCTCCGAGTCTGTAACTGTTATTGGTAGTAAACTATACTCCTCAACATCATCATCATCATTTCTATCGCCGCTGATGCTGAGAGATTTAGTGCTGCTGCGACCATTACTGGCGGGCACGTCTTCATCATACTGCGTTCTTTCTTGTAGAGGTCGATCCCCTTCGTCTTCACCGGGATGTGGAATAAAATCTGAAAAGAAAAGAACATAAAAGCAATTGATAAACGGTACTTAGAACATTACAATTCCATGACATATAGTGGGTTTTTTTCCTCTCTCCCCCCATAAAAATGATCTCTACCTCTTTCTCTATTTGCATCTCCCTCTCTCTTGTCTCAAATTCTCTAATCCTTCCCTCTCTCTCTCTGACTGTCTCCGTGACTCTCTGTTTGTCTAAGTTAGTCTGTTTGTCTGTCCGTCTATCTCTGACCCCTCTCTCTCTCTCTCTCTCTCTCTCTCTCTCCCTCCCTCTCTCTCTCTCTCTCTCTCTCTCTCTCTCTCTCTCTCTCTCTCTCTCTCTCTCTCTCTCTCTCTCTCTCTCTCTCTCTCTCTCTCTCTCTCTCTCTCTCTCTCTCTCTCTCTCTCTCTCTCTCTCTCTCTCTCACCCCCTCTCATTTTTTACTCGCCCCCTCTCACCTTTTTCACAGGTGGAGACTGGCAAGACATGCTGTCTCTGTATGGGCCATGTCCGGTCCAGCAGCCAGAACACAGGCAGCATGAGTGCGCATGCGCCGGCGTACGCTCTGAATGTCCAGCGCCCTCCCATCTCCTGCATGAGTTGACCAGTGATCACACTACCGAGACCACGACCTGGGAGGGGGAGGGAGGACCAGGGAGGAAGTGTTAGAAATATCGGTATATTTTTTTTAGTAAAAGAGAGACACGATCAGTGACCCAGCCTAAGACATACACATAGGTATGACAAATGACTGCAGACAAAAATAACAACAAAACTACAAGTAATAAAATAATAGGACCTCAAAAACAAAAACAACAACAACAACAACAACAACAACAACAACAACAACAACAACAACAACAACAACAACAACAACAACAACAACAACAACAACAACAATAATAAAAACAATAACAAACACTAGCAACACTAACAACCACAAAAAAGAAACAAATAATTAAGAACACACCACAACAACAACCACAACAACAACAACAAAGCAAAACTACAAGTAATAAAATAATAGGACCTGAGTAACTATTTAGACCAGGTTAAGTGAAAAAATCGACTCAACACTTAAACTGCAAACAAAATTTACACATTTAGAAAATGTAGTGATTTATATTTAAATCCACGATGTTCAATTTTATCGGCACAATAGTCAAAACATTAACAAAGCATATTTGAAATACATGTATTTGTTTCGGTGTCAAAGTAATGTTACTGATGTCCTTATATCCCGCTTTAAGTCTCTGAGTGACAGCATGTAGTATTCTCAGCCATTAATCAAGGAACCCGTCCACTATATTACATAGTAAATGACGTTGGACGTTAAGAAACGCTAAACAAAACAAATAAACAAATATTTAAGCACCTCCCTCCCCACTCGAACCAACTAAGCTACAAATACCAGGAATAATTATTAGGTATATATACCCACCCATGTCCCAGTAGGCCGCGCCCGCTATGGCCTGGCATGAGGCCTGAGTGCCCGGTGGCGCCATCTGGCTGGCGGTAGAGGACGCTGCCGCCCACATCAGGGAGTAGGTGATCCCGTGAAGCATCTCTACAGGAAGCGCCCACCACGCATGCGTCAAGAAGGAGAAAGCCAGGAAGCGCAGAACGTACGTGGCCAGGACGATGCGAATGACGGTGTCCAGCGAGATGCGTTTGAAGATTCGAGAGGAAAACCTGGGAAGTAAAATTGGTTTCATAAACTAAGAGTTATGTTTGAACCTCAAATGTTCATAACGATAATATATAAAAAGTATCATAAGAAGTGGGTGTGCTTGATTACCACACCCATTTTGATTTACAGGAAAATCGCACATGTCATGAAAATTGAATCCCTCTTAATATCATTAAAAACTTTTCATAAAAAGTTTGGTCATGTTTCAATTTTTTTCACTCTTGATTTAAAAAAAATGTATTGCCAACATTTCTTCTTTAAACTTTACGAATTGAAAAGAATATATTAGAATCTAGAAACCCCAAATGTCACTTCTGATTTATCCGTAACATCTTTTTTTGTAGAAGCAATTAAAAAAATTAACAAGGTTAAGGGATGTGCCTAGAATAAAGTCAATGTATAATAAAGTGTGTTGTGTCTCGCAGAAGCATAATATGAAGTCCCGGGATTTCGCTAGTCTACCACACCGCTAATTACTCTAAGTGGCACCCCTTTTATCATTTAACACATTATTCATCAAAGTGTTGATTTACTGAGGACATTTATCTCATATTTGAGAAAATACACAGTATTTCACCTCAGTACAACAACTGACGATATGCAGTTCATGATGATACACAGTATTTCAAGCAGTTACAGATACCTACCTCAGTACGACAACTGACGATATGCAGTTCATGATGATACACAGTATTTCAAGCAGTTACAGATACATGTATCTACCTCAGCACGACAACTGAAGATATGCAGTTCATGATGATACACAGTATTTCAAGCAGTTACAGATACCTACCTCAGCACAACAACTGAAGAAATGCAGTATTTCAAGCAGTTACAGATACCTACCTCAGTACGACAACTGAAGATATGCAGTTCATGATGATACACAGTATTTCAGGCAGTTACAGATACCTACCTCAGCACGACAACTGAAGATATGCAGTTCATGATGATACACAGTATACCTACCTCAGTACAACAACTGAAGATATGCAGTTTATGATGATACACGGTATACCTACCTCAGTACAACAACTGAAGATATGCAGTTCATGATGATACACAGTATTTCAAGCAGTTACAGATATCTACCTCAGTACAACAACTGCAGATATGCAGTATTTCAAGCAGTTACTGACTTTTACCTCAGTACGACAACTGACGATATGCAGTTCATGATGATACACAGTATTTCAGGCAGTTACAGATACCTACCTCAGTACGACAACTGAAGATATGCAGTTCATGATGATACACAGTATTTCAAGCAGTTACAGATACCTACCTCAGCACAACAACTGAAGAAATGCAGAATTTCAAGCAGTTACATATACCTACCTCAGCACGACAACTGACGATATGCAGTTCATGATGATACACAGCCCTAGCGTGCTCTGGTCAGATCCCAGGTCCACCAGGAACCAGAACAGGAAGCTCTGTGCTGTCCCGCACATGATGCCGTAGGTGACCAGCTTGAGCAGGAAGATCCTCACGGCAGCCTCGCCCAGGAGCCTGGACAGGTCACGCCGGACAGTGGTCAGTTTGGGAGACCTGCGATAAATAATAAAGGATTTAGACGGTTATGTTTGTAATGGAAGCGTATACTTTTCTGTGAAGTAATGGGTTATTGACACCTCGTGTTAAATCCACGAGTTCTTAACTTCCTCACAGTTGAATTATTTGTATACCTGATTTTAAATCGTGGTCCTCGGTGAAAAAAGCAACAAAATAGAAACAATATACAGATCCTGCAATGCAACGCAGATAATGGTCAGCTTTGTATCTCTCTCTATCTCTTTCTGTCTTTCTCTCTCTCTCTCTACATAATAAGTCTTCGCTGTGTTTAATTTCTTTTTTTTTACACACATCCACACACTATCTCTTTTCTTCTCTCCTATCCGTCCAATCCCATGTTTTCTCACAACCCTTATGTACCGTTATTTTTACATTATTTATCATTCTACACTATTGTAATAGTCATTGTTTAAGTGTATTAAATAATATTTGTATCATAAAACTGTTTCAAGTCACGAAAATATTTGTCTATTGATTTTATTTCTTTTCTTTTTAAAATATCATTTTGAACCACTTAAAAAATATTAAAACAAAAAACAAAAACAAAAACAACAACAAACAAACAAGAAACAACAACAACAACAACAACAACAACAACAACAACAACAACAACAACGAAAATAACAACGGAAAAACAAAAAAAAACTTTAACAAAAACACAGAAAAAAAACAACAAAACAACAAGACAAACCAACGAAATTTCCAATGTTTAATGGCTCACTTGTCAACTCTTAAGAAAACTCCGCCTACCAGCGTAGCCAGAAAGGACAGTACCAGACAGACGAAGAACAGGGCTACAAAACTGGAATTCTGAAATAGAGAGGACACAAATCCTAATATAATGCCAAAATAAAATCATCACAACTTTCGTTGTCTTTAGGTAGAGAGCATGGAGGCGTTTTGGTGCGTGCTACTGTCACAAACGTAATGAAATGTGAAAAGCAATGCAATATTTGACTCTTTCTAACTAGATTCAATACCAATTAGTAGACTTTAGTCTTGGGGCCTGTCCACAATATAGCCTATATCCTGCTGATGTTGGGCGTTTCACAAACTCAACTACGAGTCAATACCAATTAAATCGAAATCTTCAGACTAAAAGTACTATTTAATATGTAGGTCTTTTCTAGAAGGGCTTAAAAAAGAGAAATATAAAAAAATATCTGCTTGATAAACACTCGTAACGTATACATTTTTCCGATCGTGGGATCCAACAGTGTACCTCCCTACTAGAAATCCAGCGTTCTATCACTTGGACCAGCTTGCACTCCCACATTCATCCCCCAACGTTGGACATAAAAAAAAGACCACGAAAAAATTAACCTGACAAACTGACCTGTAGATGATCGTTGATGTTTGTGGCGGAGAGAACAGCGATGGCTGTACCCACAGTCCCCCACATTCTCTGGCGGCCATACTTGAGGGAGAGTGGTCCCAGAACAGTGTAGGTCACCGCATCTGCCAGGCTGAGACAAGACATGGGGAGATAATGCGAGATTGACAGATACACGGAGAGACAGAGACTTAATAAAAGAATGAGAGACACACAGACAGAGGTCTGAAGCATATCACGGAGACAACATATTTTTTTAGCAATATGGAACATCGTTGACGGTTACTAAAAGGAAATATGACGAATTTACATTTCTTTCGGATCTATTTACGATGTGGAGGTACAAATTAGTTATAATTGTACTATAGTTGGTTAAGAAATCCATGGGAAATGTTGAAATGTAAATAAGCACTATAATATAAATATGTTTTATTCATATTATAGCTCGTGACACCGGCTGAGGGGGAGGTGGACTTGGGTGGAACCCCATCCCCCCAAGTTAAGTTCCATCTCCAATCGTACCGGTGTTTTTTCTACTGTTTAGTTTAGTGTCAGCACATTGTAACCGACTAAGAGAGTTTTCTCTTTTTTCAACTTATTACGAAGACTGTATATGATCTGATGAATTTTCATAATGTGGAGTAAGATTAAAAAAAAAACAATTTAGCAAAACCATGACTCAAAATCAGATTTGAACATACCTTGTGGCACAAGAGTAAAGCGCCCGAGCTGTTGTGACTAGCATGAGAGACACCAGAAATGCGGCGTCTACTCTGAACACACTGGATTGTTTTTTGCCGTCTCCGAAACTCTTGATCGCGGTGGGCGTGTCAGGAAACGTTACCATAGAAACTGAGGTCACATCAGTGGAGTCGGTAACAGTGTTAAGGCGAGATTCTGAGGAGATATCCCAGGGCATGGTAGAAGTAGAAGTACTGGATTTCATTGGTCTACAGTCACCAAGACAGGCGTCCGGTGAAATCTCATTGTCAAAACGTGGAGCACTTTTTGTGGTAAGACTTTCAGTCCTTGAGTTATTTGTACGACTTGTAGATACAACCCCCACCGTCTTCCTGTCTGTCCACTCTGATGGTTTTAACATAAAACAAGGAGAGCCAGAATTTGTCCCGGCATTGGCGTAGTTTTGTGAACGTCGGGAGGACGCGTCAGATCTTCTCTTCGCGAGATTCAGGGCCGGATTAGATGAAAATATTCCACCTGCGATTTGACCGTCTGTCCGGACTAGTGGAGCAGCTAGTGGGCGGTCGCTTGCCTTTCTATTCCCTGACCGTTGGAAAGAGGCGTGGTCGCTGGTAACCAAGTGACACTGAAGGCTGCCAGGATATGCGGGGTATCTACACAGCTCAGAGCCGTTACTGGAGAAACACGCCCAGACCTGAGTTGGCTGTTCCGGTGTCATCAGACCAGGGGTAGATGCCATTTAGGTTAGATGATGAGTTGCTTGAAGTAGAAATCTCTGGTGGCGAGACTGGGCCAGCCCTCGGCGGGACAAACCACAGCAAGAAGAAGGTCGAGCCGAAACCTGAGGGTGAGGAAGAAAATTGTCCATAAATTATGGCATTAAAATGTTTCCCAAAACTAAATGCGTAAACACGTGTAATGAAAAAGGAAAGGACAAGCTTAGACCTGGGTGAGTATTGTAACTATTATGGCTGGCATATTTCGGTGTATCAATTTTAATGTTATGGCAATTGATAATTTCACAGAGTTAAAAAGACCATTGTACCTTTGTCCATTCCAACACTATAATTCTAAACGAAAACACAATCTAGTACCAACATATCCATCCCCACCATTAGACTTATCGCAAACGTTTAAGTGATACGTTAATTTAAATAATCAGATACAAAAACGATAAACAACAGATATCACAACCACCACCACCGACACCATCACCACCACCACCACCACCACCACCACCACCACAACAACAAAAACAACAACACCACCACCACCACCAAGAAGAAGGAGAAGAAGAAGAAGAAGAAGAAGAAGAAGAAGAAGAAGAAGAAGAAGAAGAAGAAGAAGAAGAAAAAGAAGAAGAAGAAGAAGAAGAAGAAGAAGAAGAAGAAGAAGAAGAAGAAGAAGAAGAAGAAGAAGAAGAAGAAGAAGAAGAAGAAGAAGAAGAAGAAGAAGAAGAAGAAGAAGAAGAAGAAGAAGAAGAAGAAGAAGAAGAAGAAGAACAAGAACAAGAACAACAACAAAAACAGCAACAACATCTACAACACTAACATAAGTAAACTTCTACATGACATGACCCTACCAATGCAGCAGACCATGAGCATCGCCTTCCTGGCCGCCATCTTGTCCGCGGCAAGCCCGATGCCTGTGCGGATGAAAGCGGCCGCAAAGACCGATGCTCCAGTCACCACGCCCGTCTCGGCTGCCGTCAGGTGCAGGGACTTGAGGAACACGGCGATGAACGGGATGACGGCCCCACATGCTGATGAGTCAAACAGGCGTTGTGTTTTAACTCGGAGCCGTATTGTATTACATTTAAGACGTCTCAAAGAAGACTGGTTACCGATTGGCTCTGTCAGATTTCTCTCTATCGTTATGTCTCTCCCTCTCTCTTCTAGTCTGACAGAGGCTCGTATTATAAGAATCCCCAGGGAAACCAAAGGGACGTTAAGCTTAGAGAAATAGAGAAAGAGAGAGAGAGAGAGAGAGAGAGAGAGGGAGAGAGAGAAAGGAGAAAGAGAACGAGTGAGATAAAGAGAGAGACAGAGACAGACAGACAGACAAGAGAGGGAGAGAGAAGGAAAGAGATTGGGTGAGACAGAGAGGATGAGACAGCGGGCGGGCTTATCAAAACTTTAGTTTCAGCCAGTACCACTATTAATACATAAATCCAATCAGTATTGTACAAGGTGGCCCAGCTGGGAAATGAACCAGACACCTTGATAAGAGAAGCGCGCGCTCTACAATGCAGACACCTCGTACTTCTCTCCCTTTTTACGGGATGATATTACAAGCCATGCGATAACGGAGCCAATAATAAAAACGAAGACAATAAATGTGCACCGGCGTCTGATCATAGCTTTATTCTAAACTTACAGAGTCAATGAGAAATAAAAAAAAACCCATACCGTAGGGGCGTGGTTATGTTATTTGTTATCGTTGCATGCATCGCTAAGCCTGTATTAATCTCCTTCAAACATACAGAACATTTAAGTTGGATATACCAGCAACAGCAATTATAACATCTTTCTCCTTCTATTTCTCTCGCTCCCCCCTCTCTCTCTTCCTCCCTCTCCTCTCTCTCCTTCTTTTTCTCCCTCTCTTCTCTCTCCTTTCTCTCTCTCCTCTCTCTCTCTCTCTCTCTCTCTCTCTCTCTCTTTCCCTTCATCTACACCATAGAAAACACTCCCATTTAACTCTGATTGCGTCATTCTTTATCAGGAGGTCCATGGTTCGAACAACAATGATGAGACGCCTATCATAACTGTTTCCTATTGGCTGAGTCGGTGTTGTCTCTGTTGTAAACAGCTACAGGAGTCCTGGTAGAGTCAACTACAGGTAATATAATATAATTGTCACTGAGAGTGAGAGCTGAAATAATGAAAATGATCCATGCATTCCAAGATCAACGTGTCCGTTGGAGAATGGAGAAAGGGGGGTATTCAAGGATAAGGATCAATACAAGTGAAAATCAGCTTATTAAGAATAAGTACCAGTCATATATTTATATTAATAGCACAGACATCAGTGGTAGTCTACCGTAGAATGGGGTAATGCCAGTAGCTGTTATCTAGATCTCGTGATCTTTGAACACATCGTTTGAACGATGCTAACCCTGACCATACTCTTAACCGCTTGCAATCACCTGAGTCAATGATGATAATGTCACGCAGATAAAATCTTCATAAATCGATTTATTTTTACATTAGGTAAATAAACACAAAAAACCTTAAGTGTCTTTTCAAGCCTTAATTTGCTTATAGCACGGAACAGGGTTAGGATTACTGTTTTGTTGTTGTTGTTGTTCTTGCCCAATTTTCTTTTTTTGTTGTGTTGTTGTTGTTGTTGTTGTTGCTGTTGTTGTTGTTGATGTTGTTGTTGTTGTTGTTGTTGTTGTTGTTGTTGTTGTTGTTGTTGTTGTTGTTGTACTTCCTTTTCTAGAAGGCGTGAATCTAATAACCTGCTACTCATGTTTTACTCGATATCTACCCATTAAAAAAAAAGGCATTTTTAAGATTTACGCAATATAATCCCTTTCCTAACGATCGTTGTAAATTCCACATAAGGATTTTTGGAAAAGGCTGTTTAAATGTAGGAATAGACAGCAGATTGAACTGCTGTGGCAAGAATATTTTTTTACTGGAAATATTAAACCAAACTTCACTCACCTCCGTAAAAGAAGAAATAAAACAGTTTGAGCGGTAGAAGGTCTCTGTTGATGGTACATCGTGCATGGCTAGATCTTGACTCTGTGTGTTTCTCGGCGTGTACTCCATTAGCACTGGCCTTAGAGTCTGTACCTGGATCTGTCTGGACACTCATGGTTGAGATGCGCTGGTCAGAACTCACTACTGGGCTATGACCACTGGGCAATGAGCATCACTGGTCAGCTTTAGCCTTTGATGTAACGCTCAGCTGGATGCAAGCGCTGGACTTCAAATAATGTTTTGAGTCATACTGATGAATCCTTTAGGAAGATGTGAGCACCAGCATGTATTCGAACTAGGGGACTGTTGCTCTTCAGTATAGAGTTCTACTTAAGTTTTTATAACTATAACCTCTCAGAGTTCTACCCAATGACCAATCTGACACCCCTTGGGCTTCAGATTTGACACACTTAGTAAGTTAAAGTACGTGCAACATTATGAATATAACACAGATAAATAATAATACATTGCATTTATATAGCGCACTTCCATGCACCATCATGCTCAATGCGTTTAGCAATTTCCAATATCACAATTACATAAGAAAAATAACCATAATTATAATGTTGACACTCTAGTTGGGTAGCCTTAGCAATCAGAAGCTTCAGCTGAGCAGGTACGTGTTTATATGAAATAACGATGAGTCACAATGATGAGCAGGTCATGTCAGCTGTAGGCAGTGTTCGCTGGTGCAGTGGTAATTACATGTATTGCGGCGCAGTGGGAAGTTGCAAGCAACACTATAAGTAGGCACTAGATGCACAGCAGAGAGTATTTTCACTCAGCCAGGGGCGTCGGTCATTTCCCAAGGGTGGGGCTTCAGTTATTTACCTAATTGTAGTACAGTGCACATGCATGCGGCATGAACTACAAGAAGTTTGATTTAGACCTTTGTCTAGCTGCCTGTCTGTCTGTCTGTCTGTCTGTATGTCTGTCTCTGTCTAGGCCTCTGTATTTGTCTGTCTGTCTGTCTGTCTCTCCTTGCTATTCTCTTGATATCGCCATCACAAAAAAAACAAATACTACAATGTGTTTCTAAATGCCAGAATAGAATAATATTAAAAGTTATATACTTATTTCGTCTTTAATTTTTTTCGATTAATGAAAAAAAACGTTCTATATCAGGGCGAAGATCACTTCACAATGCAGAGAAACTAGAACTATAGTAACTGTCGAAATTATTCCGATCTCGCAATAAGCATTTTATGAAGTTCACAAACCGCAACATGCTGGGCCGAACAACACTTGTTAGTTCAGATATTAACAAGAAAATAGTTATAATTAACACCACAGACTAATAGTTTTCACGATAAAACGACACATCTTCTCCCATAGTTGCATTACACAGTGAATTTTTCCTGGTGCTAAAAATGCACAGTAATCTTTGGTTATAGATAGTGCTGCAATCTCACAGTCATAGTTTTACTGTCTTCTAGGGCTCAAGAAAGGTCCTCCTTGAAAAATTGAAAAACACCATGGAACTGCATGTATTCATGTATACAACTACCAGATATATAATAAATAAACAGTACTAGACCATTCAGGTCAGTACGTGACCGTGAATACACAGTTTTCTCCGTGTCAACCTGAGCACTGACTTGCCTTGGTACCTTCAGTGGTACAGAATGGTGCCTGTGGTGATAATGTTACGATGGTAAAGAACGGTGATACTAATACTGATAATGTTACGATGGTAAAGAATGGTAATACTAATACTGATAATGTTATGATGGTAAAGACCGGTGATACTGATACTGATACTGATAATGTTATGGTTTCGGGTTAGTGGTGAAGTCAGCAGTGACAGCCAAAAATGTCAATTGTCAATGCTGGGTTCAAAATGATTATCTGGATCGCACTATGGCCCCATGAGGTCAGGCTGTTAGATTTGCATCTGTTATACTGCCTGGTTGTCTGTCTACAAGAAGAGGTGAAAATGTGTGTTTACATAAAGGATGTTGACCTTTTGAATGTAGATCGTTGCGTAACCATGACTTGAGAAAGAGATAGATAAAGATAATGTCATGCTGAGATAAAGAGACCATTGTTGCACATTAGGAGACGAATAACCCACTGAAGCCGCCCACAGGTCTTTACTTTATATATCATTTGAGGCAGCCGGTTTTACATAACAAATTCGAATTATCAGACTTCCCTTTGTGAGTTTCTTATTGGGAAGATACTTTTACAGAAGTAAACAACCTCCTTGACAACAAATCATTACACATACTTACGAACAAATCATTACAAATGCTTACGAACAAATCATTACAAATACTTACGAACAAATCATTACAAATACTTACGAACAAATCATTACAAATACTTACGAACAAATCATTACAAATACTTACGAGCAAATCATTACAAATACTTACGAACAAATCATTACAAATACTTTCGAACAAATCATTACAAATACTTACGAACAAAATACAAATACTTTCGAACAAATCATTACAAACACTTACGAACAAATCATTACAAATACTTATACCACTGATTGCTACAACATAATTGGAACTCAGTCGACAGTGCTTTTAACTAGCGAGTAGAAGGCTCGAGGTTTGAACCATATTTTCGTATAAATCTACGTGTCAATGCGTTTCACTGGTTTAATTGCTAACAATTGTATAGTGGCGACCTGAAACATCCATTCTTTCTAACTTCATATAGATTTCGATCTAGAGTTTAGCTAATCGGACGATGTTGATAATATTCTATTTGACCAGGAAAAAACTGTTTGGACAATTTTTCTCTCTCTCTCCATATCCCTCTTTCTCTCTCTAACTCACTCTTTCACTCTCTCCATTCTCTGTCTTTTTCTTCCTCTTCCTCTCTTTTTCAATTTTTTGGTCTTTCGTTTCCTCTCTCACTCTCTCTTTCATTTTTTTCTACCTTTTCCATTCTAGGACCTGAAATGCTTCCGGCTCATGGTCTAAGCACTGAAAGATACAAATCGTGGTTAAAATCTATACAGTTGATTCATTGTGCTCCTTTTTAGTTTTTATATAAACACGATTTTATGGGTCTCTACCTTAGCCAATTGATTTAAGGAAATGCACCATTGTATACGATTCAAATGACCTTTTCCATCTAAAGCTTTAGCTGAACTAGGAGGAATAATAAGCTAAATGTAATGTTTCAACCATCACCCACTACAATCATACTCAAAACTTTCCCAATCGTACCAAATAGTGGAACGAACATAAATCATTTAAACTCTTAATGAAAAAATATGTTTGGCTGAGAAAACGTTGTGCAAAAGAAATCTAGTACAATCTCAGGCTAGGCATGTCTATGAATACTTACTTATCTAATAAACCTTTTGAGGCCTAATGGTTTCCCACAGTTCTTAGTCGTGTGCTATATAACATGTTCAATTCGTGTTGGTGTTGTCAAAACATGCGTAGTGTTATTTATATAACTCTCCTTGTCTTACACAATCTAGACAAAATCCGGGACGAATCTGATTAGAAGCATGGCTTTACTTCTGACAAGCGCATGCACATGTGGCCCTGTTGAATAAAAAGTGTGTGTATGTGGGGGTGGGGGTGGGTGGGGACTGGCTCAAGTAGTAAAGCGTTGGTCTCCAAATCGGGAGGTCCGCGGTTCAAATCCCACAATCGGCAGATTAATTTCTACAATTTCATCCCCTGTAACTGGTTGGGTCCGTGTCTGTCTAATGTGACCAGCTGAGACAGGAGTCATGGTATCCCTACCATACAAACATAATATTATACAAAAATTAATATGCAACGAAAGTGGATGAATGCAACTCCCACGTACATGATTTAAGACAAGTTTACAACAAGTTTACAAAAGGACACAAACAAAAGTAAAACAAGATTAATACAACATTGACAACTACAACAGCAACATCAATAATAACGGCAACAAAATTAAAGAGCTATTACCACAACACAACACCCACACTGGAAACCGTTCCTCATATGGTAACCTCACCTCTACCTTACACCATTGTTTTATAAACCTAAAACCCCAGTTATATTTATGGAATTTATATAAACAGTTTACATAAGCATTGGTGTACAATCATGTATTACGAAAAGATGGCCTATTTTTAAGTTTGTTAGTGAAGGTTATCAAATCATTCCCTTGGCCAGTTCGTGCTTTTTCATTTTCCCTGCTCATTTCTAGGAGCTTGTCTTAGATTTGATTTGGTTATGCAATATCAAAGAATGTGTAAAAACTTAAAAACTTACGCAATTCTAACAAAGATATTGGGGGTGTTGCTACTGCTTATGATGATGATATTGATGGTGGTGATGATAATGTCCATGATGTTGGTTAAAGATGATAATAATGATTGTTAATGATGCTTACAATAATGACGATAAGGATAATTTACTGGGAGCTGTTATACAAGCAAAGGTTCGAATTGCGGACGTCCTGTTGAACAGTCAAAAACAGACTATGCTAATTGACGCTTCTCTATTAAAAAATCAGTGCAATGCGAAGCTGCACTGCCATAAAAAATGTGTCTTTATTATTTTTTTTTTTTTGGAGGCCAACATCAGCACTAAAATAGGAATTATGATGGGGGTGTCCTAGGACTTTTTTCTACCACATAATTATAAGCTATGTAGGGATACCATGACTCCTGTCAAATCCAGACTAATAATTCTGGCACCAAACCAAACAGTAAGGGACGAAATTGGACAAATATATTTTTTTAGACGTTTCGTTAAACCTTAGCGACACCCAACCTAAAAACTACATCGTGACACATAAACTTAGTTCTAAATAAGCATTTCAAAGTGTATTCAATATAAACACGCAATTATATTATTATAAATAACAATAAGACGAATGATCCAAAAAAATCGACAGAACAACATTGCTACAAGGGGAGTAACATTTAGATACAGCAGTTATCTAAAGATTATTTCCCTTGTAGAGTTATTGATTGTCTCGCGAATGAAATATTTCTATTGCCACATCATTTAAACGTACATGATTAAAAACAATTCAAACAAAGTGATAAGTGTGTATTTAAAAAAAGACAGATCGGGAGAGAGAGAGAGAGAGAGAGAGAGAGAGAGAGAGAGAGAGAGAGAGAGAGAGAGAGAGAGAGAGAGAGTCGTCATTGATCCCCGATTCCCTGTTTCTTTCTCCACTTTCACTAATCCTATACTTTCTTATCAGTTTACACTATTTGAAAAGATAATGCGTATACATAAATTAACACATGTAGGCCTGATAGATAGATAGATAGATAGATAGATAGATAGATAGATAGATAGATAGAAGATAGATAGATAGATATATAGATGGATAGATAGATAGATAGATAAATAGATAGATAGATAGATAAAGAGATAGAAAGATATTCTTATGCATCGATAGATACATAGATGAATGGATGCATTAAAAGAGGTGTATGGCGTTAGACATAAATTAAAGTAATGCGGTTGTTTAAGTATACAAGTTTAAAGAGGCATAGTATAATAGATAAATAACGAGAAGAGCTAGAGAGACATGAAGTCACTGCATAGGATCTGCCACAGGATCTGCCTGAAATCTTTCAAAGACTTGAAACAAAGAGACAAAGAGAGGAAAGAAAACAGAGGAAAAGCAAAGGTAAGAATTGTATACCCAGTTGAATAAGTTAAAAAATCTGTCTTTATTCTTTTGTTCTTTGTGAACAATTTATCAAAAGTAATTAAAAAAAAAAGGCTCCCCGGACACAGAAGCTTGTAACAATTTAATGTTTAAAAAAATTACTAACCACCTTGACGCATTAAGTTTACTATTCTAAACATTTTTTCTATAATTTATGTCTTTTCAAATGCTACGTATATAATTAAAAAAATGAGATTCACACTATCACTGAACCGCCTTATGACAAGAAAGAATAAAACTTTTTATTAATTAACATTTCCTACAATTAATTAACGATAAACTGGAGATTAGTCAAATCTAGTACTATTATTTTTTTGCCGCCTCGAATAATTATGTGCTAATTTGTCGGAAGTAAATCTCAGCGTGAAATAATTTATACATAATCACAAGGAACGCAGAGCTCTAGAGAAGAGGGAAAGGGTCTCATTATTAGGGACATAGAGGCAGAGACATGTGCCTGGTCTGGGCTCAGGCCAAGCGAGGGTCAGCGTTACAAATGTCCAGGCAGACCCTGTGTGACGCCTCCCTGTCTCTCTGATGGTCTCAGTCATTTATCTACTGTCACTGACGCACTCAGAACGGTCTAGCATCTCTCTATTTCTATTTGTCTCTCTGTCCTGACCCCCATTTTTTCTGTCTCTGTCTCATCCTCTTTCTGTCTTTCTCTCTATGCTTGTTCCGCGCTTCTGTTTCTATGTCTCTTTTTTGTTGCTCTCTCTCTCTCTCTCTCTCTCTCTCTCTCTCTCTCTCTCTCTCTCTCTCTCTCTCTCTCTCTCTCTCTCTCTCTCTTCTTTTCTTTAGCATTTATCTGTCTGTCTCACTCCGTCTCTCTCTGTCTCTCTCTGTCCCTCTGTCTCTCTAACTCTCTCTATGCGTGCTCCGCTCTATACCTCTCTGTTTCTGTCGGTATCTCTCTATCATTCTATTTGACTCTCCTTCTCTTTTTCTTTCTATCTCGTTTTGGCTTTCTCTCTAACTCTCTCTTTATATCAATTTTCTGTGTATAATGTGTCTCTCTCTCTCTGTCTTTCTGGTTGTTCTCTCTCTGTCTTTCTTTCTGTCTGTCTCTCTCTCTCTCTCTCTCTCTCTCTCTCTCTCTCTCTCTCTTTCTCTCTCTCTCTCTCTCTCTCTCTACCCCCCCCCCCACTCTCTCTCTCTCTCTCTCTCTCTCTCTCTCTCTCTCTCTCTTCCAACTCTGATAATACCCACATAATGCAATGGCATAATACGCAGTCAACATGAAAACTAAAAGCGTTTTATGGGCTTACCGAATAGCAGTAGTAACTACCAACACTAGAACGTTAACCACTGTTTAGACAATGTTGAATTATGGAGTTAGTTTTAACGTTCAACATCAGCACCATATAGGCTTTATTGTGGATGGGCCCCAAGACTGACGTCAGAAAATTTTATGTGCTGTCACACACGAGACAGGGTATACCATGACTCCTGTCTCAGCCGGTCACATTAAACCTGACACCTACCCAACCAGTAAGGAGCAAAATCGCCAGGAAAGTTTAGTCAAAGTTAGAACTTCACAAGCATCTAAACTATTTTGTATCAAACTTAATTCGTGTCATACTCTCACATGGTTTGTTTCATGACGACTAGATACCCGAGTTGTAGTTGAATTGGTTCAAAGTCCAACGTCAGCACTGTATAGGCTATATTGTGGACGGGCCCCAAGACTGACGTCTGACAATTTTATGTGCTGCCACACACGAGACAGGGCGGGGATACCATGACTTCTGTCTTAGCCGGTCACATGTAACTGACATCATCCAACCAGTAGGGAGCGAAATCGCCAAGGCTCGTACCACAAACCTTTTGCGTCGGAAGACGACGTTCTAGATAGATACCCAAACCTGCAAACGATGTTTTCACGGTTGGTTTGGTACAGAACTCTGGTTCCAGGCTACTCAAAATAACAGTCAAAGTCCCAGAATTGACTAAAGTGAACACTTTATTTGCATAACAAGGGACATAGTGATTTATTTTTGTTAAATTAATATCATAGTTCGGAGCGACGGATACTTAGCGAGCATTCTTTCTTCAGCCCACAAGCCTGCTAGCCGAACGATGTAAACTGTGCTAAACGTATCTATTACTTTGATGATAATTATAGCTCACGTTGATTGTAAATCGCGAACGAGGCTTCCAAAAATAGAGGCCTCGTTGTAGATACAACAGTTTGTTTATTTCGGTGATTTTGCATGCTATATTTAGAAAGCCGCAATTTGGTTCGAGGCTTCCAAAAAGCACAAGCTGGGCCACTGAAATAAAAAGAAAAACTTTTGCATTTAAAACCAAAGTGAGCTATATCATTAAAATATTAGATACATCAAAGACAATTTACATTCTAAGTTTAGCAGGTTTGTAGGCCTAACGAAAATCATCCTCTGAGAATTTTTCTGGCCAAAGTCCATACTTATTTAAAACAAATATAGCACTTTTACCGTTGTTATGCAAAAATATGTGCACTTTAGGCAATCCGGTCACTTTGCCTGTTATTTTAGGTGGCTTCCCTCTGGCTTCATTAGACAAGCTATTTAGAGCCTTTAATAACATATATGGACCTTTTGGCTAAGAAATCGTTCATCATACATGTTTTGATTTTTCTTTTCATCAGTTTTCTGCCCTAGCTTTTATGTCTATTCATCTGCTATTCTCTATCAATGTCTGATTGATATTTCTATAATATCTATCTATCTATCTATCTATATCTATCTATCTATCTATCTATCTATCTATCTATCTATCTATCTATCTATCTATCTATCTATCTATCTATCTATCTATCTATCTATCTATCTATCTATCTATCTATCTATCTATCTATCTAAGTATTATAAACTTTATTTGTACAGCGCTCTACCCCAAACCGTCTGAGACTCAGAGCGTTTCACACACTCAAAACAAAACCCACAGTCGTGTGCATTTTACATAACATTCTTAGAACTTTGTATATGGTTATAATTTATAATCATATCAGAAACTTAGTTTACATGTACTGGTAAAACTAGTACAAAATATAATTGCAATAAAACAGAAGCTGCAATCATCATGTTTTAAATAACACGTTTGGTGGCATGGGTAAAAGGTAAATAATTAGATTACGTTAAATTAAATGGAATTGCAACAGGTTTCGATTACCCTTATAGAGAAAAAGGTAAGATGAGTTCCTTTTTAGATGTATCGAGCGACTTAATTTCCTTTAGAAATATTCGATTCCAGTTCAATAGTTTATAATTCGGCTCGGAAATAGACAGGCGATCTTGTATATTGCAGGGAGAATTTCCATTTAGAGATTTACGATACTTTGTAAAAATTTTATACATTTTACTTTTTTACCGGTTACCACTGTAATAACTCTAGGAAAGAGAAGCGCGATCTCTTCTTCATTTTTTACAAACTAATAGCGCAGCGCTGTTTTGGGCAATTTAGTTTGATAAAAAATGCTTTGGAAGCCCCAAAGAAAAGTATGTTGCAATAATTATGCTAATTTTGTCAAGACTGGTGTGTTGGCAAGCAGTTCAGTATCACAGCACTTTCTTTTTAATCTATCTCCTAATGGCTTTTTTCGTAATGGAATACAAATTTCTTTGATTACATAACAAGCCTTCTGAATCGGGTTGACGTGCCATGTGTTTTCCATGTCAAACGATCCTGCGCCAGTCTAAAGTTCACATGCATATGGGTCCCTGTCTATGTTTTTTATGCCGTTGTACCACTTTCAGCTGGTTCTGCCTTTCCCTCGGGGGGCGCGGTGGTCTAGGGGTAGAACATCAGCTTCCGACGCAAAAGGTCCCGAGTTTGAATCCTGGCTGTTGCGTTCCCTACTGGTTGGGTCGGTGTCAGTATAATGTGACCGGCTGAGACAGGAGTCATGGTATCCCCGCCCTGTCTCGTGTGTGGCCTCACATAAAATTTTCAAACGTCCGTTTTGAGGCCCGTCCACAATATAGCCTATAAAAGTGCTGCTGTTGGACGTTAAAATGTCTCGTGTGTGGCAGCACATAAAATTGTTAGACGTCCGTCTTGGGGTCCGTCCACAATATAGCCTATATAGTGCTGCTGTTGGACGTTAAACCAACTAAACCCAACCAACCAACCAACCAACCAACCAGCCTTTCCCTCTTCTTCCTTCCATATTTTGCCTGTTAGGATTGTTGGGGCGAGGCTGTCATGCCTTACTATGTGGCCGAAATAAGAACGTCTGTGATGTCGAATGCTTTCTATTAATAAGTCGTGCGTTCTCAAGACTAATATTGTCAGACGTCCGTCTTGGGGCCCGTCTACAATATAGTCTATATAGTGCTGCTGATGGATGTTAAACCAACCCAACTTAAACCCAACAAGACTTCATTGTTTGTTCTTCTAGATTTGTTTTGTAACTTATTCTTGCTACTCGCCGAAATACCCATATCTCGAAAGCTTCTTCTTTAACCGAGTCTTTGTAGAGAGTTCATGATCTTAGAGGTAAAAAAAACCAACAAACTATAACTATAACTTTGCTCTCGTGACACCAGGGTGCGCACCTATAGATACTTACTAAACTTTTAAATCAAAGGTTTTATCCCTAACTGCCGCACACAAATTTATTCAATTATGGTTTTAGATTAAGCCACAAAGACAGGGGAAATGTTAATAAAGTAAGAAAGCAAGAAGAGAAAAGAGGGACGGGTAGGGGGTAAGACTTTTCTTACTTCCTTTATAAATAGTATCTCTAAAGTGCACATGAAACCAATACTATGGATAATTATTATCAATGGAAAAACGTTTTCCTTCCAGAATGACACTTTTACCGCAAATAATATAAAAAGCAGGCCCGATGACGCTACTCAGGTCCCGATGATTTGTGGCCCTTTTACTGGTAATGAAGGGCCTTAGTAACTTAACATGACCGATGCCGCCAAAGGGTTAACTGGTTCAGGAAGGGTTTGAAGTCCAAACTAGCAGGTTACGTTCTCTCAAACAGCTTTAAAACTTTTCAGGACACTCATTATTTTTAGGAGGGAGACCATTAACAGTTAGGATGCAAACATTCTATGTCACTTTAACCTCTTACCCTAATTATTTGTTATTATTCTGTCCCCTCTTATCTCTCCCTTGTCGCTCTCCACATTACTCCTTGTCTCTACCGTTTCCTTTCAATCTTTCTTTCACTGAATCTATATCTGTTTGAATGTATACATTATTTTGTATTTCTCACGCTCTTTATTTTTCTGCTTTCCTTAAAAATTGAATAGAATTCACTCTAGAACACGACGTCTTTTTCTTTGACAGCTCTGGCGGATATCACAATAATATAAAATACAAGCTGGGTTCCCGTTCATAGGAACAGGTTGAGACGGACACAATCGAATTTATGCCTAACGTTTACTTTGATCGTGTAGATCCTATTGCATTTTGATTATTCCACAACACAGTGATTTAAAAACAACGGACACGCAAACAAACACATACAAAACACACAGATAGCTAGAGGGTAATTGAATTAAACCAATCCAGTTAAGGAAGCAGCACCTTACAGAGAAAGAGACAACCTAAGCGCCCTACAGGTTGCGTCGGTGTTATTAAAACGCGGCCGTCTGAGGCAGAAATCCTGTTATTAGTGTAAAAAAATAACATTACACCGATTCTCACCCAGTCTCTAAATTGCGAAATGTTCAAGGTTTCTTTAAGAACATGTCAAGTCACCGAAATGATTGTAGTGAACACTTTTTAGTGTAATGAGAGTAACAGTGATCTATATCTTATAAATCATTGCCGAAGTTTTAGTTCAGATTGATAGTCAGAGAGTATTTTTTGTTTAGTCTACTCAGCCTACACTGCGACAATGAAAAGTGATATAATTGATCCCACTGTTTTAATAGTATAATTCACTTGGACTCTAAATGCAATTGGTTGTCTACTTCGGTGACTTCGCGTGCTATTGTTGGAAGCCTCGGGCAGTTGACATTGTAAGAATTAAGTTGAGGGATCAATCGCCATATAGCACAGCTCTAGGAATCTAGGAGATATTGTTCAAAGTTTGAGGTTTAATCTCTCTACAAAGTACAAAGCAAAACCTTAAGCAGGTGCTCCAGATAGCGCAGTAGGTAGTGATGCGGTCTCACGACCAGGGGGTTATTAGTAGTTATTACTCCCCCCCCCCCCCATTTAAACAATTCTTTGTTTACAGTTGTTTATAAGGTTGATTTACCTGTCAGGTTAAGTGTTTTTCATGTCGATCTGACCTGGAACTCTTAAAAAAAAACTAGGCCTACAGTAAATGTAAATATCTCTGTGAGAAACAAAATAAATTATGTGGAATTCCACGTTAAGTGGCAAATCTACGCAGACTGTCAGAAGACTTGTTAAGCCTTCAGCTAAGGACGTATGTGTCCCCTGACGTTATAGATTTGCAGGGGACATCGCTCTGACAAGGGCCAGGTAGAGAGAGAGAGAGAGAGAGAGAGAGAGAGAGAGAGAGAGAGAGAGAGAGAGGGGTCAGCTCACAAGGGGACATAACTAGTATCGCGTTGTAGATTTGTCTCCCGTTTGTCGTTATTAATGCCCCAGAGCGGGACAGCTCTTTAGCGTGCCCCCCCTGAATGACGTCATGGCTAGAGTGACCCATTAACCCTAGCCCAGGTCCATTTCCTTTCTGAACCCCCATTCTTATCCCCCTGAAAAATCTGTACTATATCACTTGACAGGTCAGAAAATGAATTAGCGAATTGCTGAGAAAGTCATTTTTGTCTTGCAGCTCCTGTGAAACAGCCCTAGAGTACTGGAGAAGACAGACCTCTTTAAGATAAACAAAAGCTTTTATATTCCCAGGCAAGAAGGGGAAACAAAAACCGTTGACGTCGTATAAAATAATGTGAAAAACAAAAAAAAAGTGGGAAACTCAATCACACCGGTGAAGAGAGTTACATTTTTTGTGCATCAATTAAAACTGGCTTGGATACGTTCAAATCTTACCATGAACTAATAAAAATGCTGCTTGTGGCAGTTCTGATATTTGCTCATCTTCAACACTTACACACACATGTTTACACTCGCATTCCCTTTTTCTAAACCGTATCTCTCTCTAGCTGTCTCTTGACGCGCGATCTAGTGAGCTATCTTTTCAGAAGGACAAAAACTGCAAAAATGTATTAAAATGTTCCGAAGAAAAAAAACCCGAAAAGTTTTGGTGACATTTTACTAACTCTGATAGTTTTAACAGTTACGATGGTTATTACAGATTTTGGTATATCTAGTTTTGATAGTTTTTGTAAATTTACTTTTATTTGGTGGACCTAGTCTTGGAAGTTTTCACGTTTAGCACGTATTTATTTATACTTTGAAATTAACTTTTTTGATTTTTTATTTCTCAACGACAATCATTAGCAAGTTGACTATATCGTGGACGGATCCCAAGTCCCATTTCCGAACAAGGCAGCCCCGAAAGGAAACAAACCCGCGACCTTCTGAACTGAACCTGTTCTCTCTAGCTTTGATCCATTTCGTCCGCTTTACCAAAGTACTTTGGTAGAC
>RQTK01000088.1:140332-162736 GCA_003991915.1 Elysia chlorotica
CCACCCCCACCTCCCCAACACCCACACCATCCCCATCCCCTTCCACTCATACACACCTCCATATGGCATTTTGTTGCCCACTTTGTCCCTGCTCCTTGTCCCGTCAGGAAACATTATAACACATTATAGGTGAAGAATGTCCGTTCCGTCTCCGTACCATATCCCTGGGTCCACGGTAAGGTGGAATGTCGGGCATCTCGCCTGGCATCTTACCTGTTAACTGTAACAGTCTTTGTTATCGTCACCGCTTCCATCCTTCTCCACTGTCAACGGGGGTGACCTCATTCTCACAAGTCATGTGATCCTTGTAAACCAAGTTGGGGGGAAAGGTATACAAATTAAATCATGTATTTATAACAGGTCTATGCCAAAGACAAATCAGCAGATCGCAACAACGATGAGTATTGTTAAAAAAAAAGTAGTATAATGGGTTATCAATTTATATACCAAAATACCTATTCTCCTTATTAACTAAACTTTTCCACGAACACAGAAGCGTCTTCAAAAGCGATATAGCAGTTGTGTCATTGTTTACACACACAAAAATACAACCATCACGTGATTTTGTTTACCTTTTGTTGTAAAGAAAAAAAAAGAGGTTAGGCCCACTGACATTTTGCAGTAAGAGTAACTGCTGTAAAAGTAGGCCCTAGCTGTTGTTGTCATCGTTTAGGCCTTCCTCCTTTCACATCTGGCGTTTTAATGGAACTTTTGTAACCCCCCCCTCCCCCACCCCCCTAATCTGACTTTTTAATAGAATTTTTGTAAAACATCTGGCGTTTTAATGGAACTTTTGTAACCCCCCCCTCCCCCCCCCCCCTAATCTGACTTTTTAATAGAATTTTTGTAACCTCCCTCCTTGATATGAGGTTTTATTGGAACTTTTGTTCTCTTACCCCCTAATCTGACGTTTTAATGGACCTTTTGTACTCTTCCTTCCTGATCTGACCTGTTTGGTTTAACATATTTTTGCCGTCGTTTTTGTCTCTCTCGTTTCCTATTCAAAGTTTAAATGGAATTGTTTGAGTCCAAGCTTTTTTTTCCTTTTCCTCTATGAAGATTTTGTTGTCGTCAGTGTTTTCATCCTCTCTTTCCTTGATCAGGTGTGTTAATGTAACATTGGTTACGTTGTTTTCATCTTTCTCCTATCTCACCTGAAGTTGACGTTTTTAATGATGCAGTTGTTGTCATACTGTCATAGCTCCATTCCCTGATTTTTATGGGTTTTTTTTAATGTAACAGTTGATGTTATTATCGTTTTTGTGTTGTTTCTCTCTCATGTGGTATCTTGACTCTAACAGTTGTTTTGTATTATCTTTTCCCTATTCCTCCATCGTGTTGTGGTGTTTTTAATTCTGCTGTTGTCACGTTTTTTGTACTCTTCGTCTCATCCATCGTTTTTTACATTGACGACTATTTGTACTATTTCTTCCGTGATAATTTTTTGTGTACACCCCCCCGATTCCACAAACACCCATTTCTGGTGTTTTAATTGTCACTTCTGTTAATTACTGGCGTTCTTGCTGTTGACCTTATCGTTTAAAAAAGTGACAGTCCATTAAATTAATAGGGTATATGCCCTAAGTCTCCAAACAATCAAAATAAATCAGACCTTTTTAATATGCCCCTAAGCAAAAAATGAATAACATACTTTTTATTAAAAAAAGCAATTATTGTCAATACGTGACCACCCGCTGACAGGTCCAACATTAATTGCTAAATCTCACTAATATAATTTCCTTATATTGCAAGAATCAAAATAAAATATAGATTTACATTGCAAATTCTGCATTGACACTGAACGAGTACACTAGAACAGATTAGTTTGATATTGGTTAGTTTTATGATCTTTGTCCTTAATTAAACGACTGCGAATAGGGTGTGAATCTTTAAGCCCGATGAATAAAAAAAATTACACGGAAAAAATGACAGACGACTTGACAATAAGCATGAAGCTAAAATTATAAATATTATACTTGCGTGTCGGTAAAAATGAATTAGAAAAATCAGACAAGAATAAACATGCACGAGGCTAAAGACTGTACGGTACGAAAAAAGTTTACATTTTAAAGAAAGATAATACTAAAGGTAAAAAAGCCATTCAATTCCCAATAAATTGCGTACCTAGAAACACAAGGACACCTAATTATTCATGGTTACTACTTCTAATTTGCTTATATTGCGGTTCTAATACCATCTCTTGCTCTGTCTCTCACTCACTCTCTCTCTCTATCTCTCTTTTGCTCTCTCTCTCTAACGGATGATGATAAAGCTGCTGCTGTTACTGCTGCTTGTGATGATGATGATGATGATGATGATGATGATGATGATGATGATGATGATGATGATGATGCTACTGCTGCTGCTGCTGAAGATAATGATGATGATAATGATGGTGAAATTCATACAATACAAGAGTGCTTTAAAAACCATTTTTAAACTGTACCAACTTACCCTGCAAATACTACAGAGGGTTTTGACCAGCTGCACTCTGCTGTGATGTACCGGTGGACCACTCAGAGACCACACCGTGTGAATGTCCAGCTTGACGGAAGCAGCCAACACAGACCGGCCTTTGTCCATGGCGGAAAAGTGAGAACCAGGCCGTGACTGAGGTCTCTAGGTCAAAGTTCTAGGACTTTTCGTACCTCGCATGGTGAAAGTAGACTGTGTTACTTGTTTTTTCTTTGTTTTTAATCACACATTTACTTTTAGTTTACTTCTCTCTCTCTCTCTCTCTCTCTCTCTCTCTCTCTCTCTCCTCTCCCACTCTCTCCCTCTCTCTCTCTATCTCTCTCTCTCTCTCTCTCTCTCTCTCTCTCTCTCTCTCTCTCTCTATCCACCCCCATTCCACCCTCTCTCCCTCTCCCCCCTCTCTCTCTCTCTCTCTCTCTCTCTCTCTCTCTCTCTCTCTCTCTCTCTCTCTGCATTGCTTTCTCCCTTTCCATGACTCTTCTGACTTATACCTTCGCTATTTATTTATTTTCTCTCTTTCTCTCTCACTTTCGCTACTTGTTTATTTCTCTCTCTCTCTCCCGCTCTTTATCCTCTCTCTCAATCTCTCTCACACTCTCTCTTTCTCTATCACAGCCTGCCTTTGGGGATAAAGAAAGAAAAACAAAAACAATCAGTTCATTATTTCCTTCATGTTGTGCTGACTTCCCACTTCATGTTAACTTATGTAAAATCGCTCAAGAACAACACCCTTATCCTACCGTTCTTGAAGTTGTGCCAACTGCTTTTGACATGGTGGTAAATTTTATGAGGATCGTGAGGCATATTTCTTTCATTGTACACACCTGCAGACTTTCTTTTATGGACAGCTGTGAGAACAAAACATGGGGGAAATTGTGAGAATTCATGTAAATTTAACGGAAGTAAGTTTGGGTCCATAGATTTGGTATTAGGCCTTTTCCATGCTAAGCTTCCTACGACACGCATACATAAACCATTTCAAACCTCCAAATCGCACTGACGGATAAGTCATAGCTTTTGTGATTAAAAAAAAAACGAAGACAATCAAAACATAATTAATTTGAAGGGAAATTAATTTCACATACATTTCACAGGCACTGAAATCTGTTCGATTGTGGGTGTGTACAATAAATTTGCTGTAGAGGCAAAAGGGAGAATAAGTGAGATTTACGGTGTATTAGTCGTTGTGTTTAAATTGAAAATGTCAGGAAATCCACTAAGAAGGTTCTTTATTAGGGGCTTCTGCGTAAATATTTCCCTTTTGTATTTGGGTGTTGAATGAAATTAAATTTTGTTGAAAGCAATTGTTTTTTGTTGTTGTTTTGGAACAAACAACATGTTGATTTTTACATTCTTAGCAGAAAGAACTCTAACAAACAACGCGTAGTGATTTTGCTAGTTAAAACCAGTTCGCGTTCCGGTTGTGTTGCACTAGGTAGGTTTTGCGCAAAACAACAACAAGAACAAGAACAACAACAACAACAACAACAACAACAACAACAACAACAACAACAACAACAAACACATAACAACACATTTTTATGAATTTAAAACTACTAAGTTAATGAGACAATAATTATGTCTACTTTTTAGTAATGTGACATATTATCATTGTAAAGCGTTGCCATCAATTTCTCTAATTCTTTTAGTCTTTTCAGAAGGTTGAGTCTAATGGTTCATGTGGTATACTTGTTTAAAACTGTATCTTTCAAAGCAATAAGATATGGATCGCCTTATTTAGGCAATGAAGAAAATCATTATGTGATTCTATGAAAGCCACCGGTATAGTGTTCACGTACCAGATTTTGTTGATAGTAAACCAGTAATGTGTACTGGGTCTTCAAGATGATCTTAATATGTGTCTATAATTTGGTATGAAAAAGCTTTTATCAACACAGTTGTGTTTAGCAGAGTTCTATAAAAACAAGTTTATGCTAATTAATATTTGTACTTTCGGTTTAGTTAACCATCTCTTACACCTTTTTAAAAACAAAAAACAACTATTCACTTCTGTTTATTTTGTTAAATACATCCTTATAATAACCATAACAGACCCCTTTGTTAGTGCGACAATTACAAAGGCCAAGGCCATCCATGTAATTCCGGAACTATGTATGACCCATTGGCAGTGTCATGTTTTGTTTAGTTTGTATCCTAGCAACTATCGACAGCAACAAAGCTATGACGTGGCGGAGGTATCTTCAGACTAACGCCTTTACACAATATCACAGCGGGGATTGTGGGACTTTGGTCTCAGCTGTTTATTTTTTATTGACAACAACACTACCTGCAAAATAAAGTGCGATCGCATGAAGATTGTGTAGTTTGTTTGTTTTCTTGCTAATGCCCAGCTTTAGCACTATGTAGGCTACAGTGTGGACGGGCCCAAAGACTGACGTCTGACAATTTTAAGTGCTGCCAAACGCAAAACAAAGCGGGGAGACCTGGACTCCTGTCCTAGTCGACCACATTGAACTAACACCGTCCCAACCAATAGAAGACGAGATCGGGCAAATACTTTTTTTTACCGATCGTGGGATTCGAACCCCGGACCGTCCGAATTGAAGACCAACGTTCTACTACTTGAGCCATTTGCCGACTTAACGACTTCACGCACTTTACCAACGGATGTTTATCTCCTCCCCCATTCCGACAAACGCACAGACACACACACACACAACCAAACACGCACACACAGACACACACACACACACGCAAACACACACAGACGCGCAAACAAGTTGAGAACTTCAGAAGTTGATTTCCTGACATGTGCTTGATGACCTGAGACATGGCGAGAACCGGTAAGATCTGGTTTCAGGCATCATGTTCTGAAGGAGGGTGCATCGCTTATGGCAAGGGGGAAAAAGTTTAAGGGGGAGGGGTAGTGTAAAAGTGAGGATGATAGGAAATAAAGAAATAAAGGGGGCAGTGGGCTAGATTTATGTCTCTCTATCTCTCTCTTTCTTCTTGTGTCTTTCTTTCTTTCTCTCTCTCTCTCTCTCTCTCTCTCTCTCTCTCTCTTTCTTTCTTTCTTTCTTCCAGTCCCTCTTTCTCCCACTATCTATCTCTCTTTTTCTGTATCTCTATCTCAATTCCATTCTCCCTACTTTCCTTTCCTTTCTGTTTCTCTCAGTATTTTTATCTCATGATTTCTACTATTTCTCCTCTTTTTATCAATATCTCTCTTTAACTATTCTTTACCTTTTTTCTCTTGTTTATTTGCATTTTTTCCCCACCCTCTTTGTGTCCCATCTGCGTTGATTTTACTCTATCGCATCTTTTCTTTTTATGTCTCCCTATTGTATGTCTTTGAGTGTCTCTCTCCCTCTCCCTCTTATTATTTTTTTCATTGAATATATGTACCCTCTATATTCCTGTATTTCTTATGCACTCTTGAAAGACATCAATCATCCAAGAAATAACAGCCAAGGCAACGCCTTTCGAAATTAAAACTAATTAGTATTGCTTACCGCTTTATTGTAAGCTTTTTTTCTTTCTTTTTTTCTTTTTTTTTCCTTCAATAAAACCGGAAAAAACCGGACACACCAACAGGTTCACATAGGTTAGGAAAATGGATCACTTGAGAAACTGATTTCGGGCATTTAGAAAGTACATGTTTATTTTCTCGCGGTTAAGTTTTATAGTTGTTTTTTTAAACAATGGCTAGTAAAAAAAATTGTACGAAATGTCAATCAAAGCAATAAATTATTAACACAAAACTGAAAAGCTACTACACATAAGAGGTAAATAAGTAGATACATAGAGAAAAAAGGAGAAAGATAGGGAAAGAGAGGGAGAGATAGATGCATATATTGATAGGTAGAGAGAGTGGGATAGAAAAAAGAAAGACAGAGATAGATAGATGGAAAGAGAGAGAGAAAGAAAGAAAGAGAGCGCACGCTTGTGAGAGAAAATAGAGATAGATAGATAGATAGATAAATAGAGAGAGAGAGAGAGAGAGAGAGAGAGAGAGAGAGAGAGACAGAGAGAGAGAGAGCAAGAAACACAAACCGACAGACAAACAGATAAACAGACCGACAGATCGACAGACAAACAGATAAACAGACAGACAGACAGACAGACATACAGACAGACAGAAAGAAGAAAGTATTAAAATATCCTGTGATTTATTAAACTAAAAGCGACAACAGCAATGCTTAATATGCAGCGGACATAAATTAATTTGATTTCTTTCCTTACGGCAGAGCTTGTGACGTCAGCGGTGGGCGTGGTTACCGGTGAAGCGTTGACAGCCACGTTTTCACCTCTCCCTAGAATGTGAGAAAGTGGTACAGTGTCCGTGTTAGGTTAACTTTTACCGAAAACTATAAAACTTTTCCAGTTACATGCTGAATGTTATAAAATTATATAAATCACGTTTATTTATTTTTATTTTTTTTTGTTCGTTAAAATTTGGTGCGTTAAAATTTGGTGTTTTGGGTATTGCCTTTTTTTTTTTTTTTTTTTAGAAGTGTACACTTGTATGCGTGTGTATTTCTCTCTCTCTCTCTCTCTCTCTCTCTCTCTCTCTCTCTCTCTCTCTCTCTGTGTTTGTGTGTGCTTGCTTTGTAGGAGAATCCATCCATAATCTTTAAAATGGGCCATCGCATTTTACTACAATTATGTCAGGAAGTGACACGATAAACTGTTTTTCCACGCTCTATAAAATTAATTATACTTGCAAAATGAAAAAAAAAGGTGATTAAGATTAATCAGCCGCCATAAATTCACTCAAAAATAAATTGTCAATAATAGACAGAATGGCACTCTTTCAACGATAGTAAGAAAGTAGGAAAGTCGGAAAAAAGGAGGTGGGGGTGGGGGGTGGGGGGACATAGGAAATACATGTTGTCTTTCTTTACTTGAGCTCTATTCTTAGGATTATATAGAACAATGTTAGGGTTAAGAAGAAAAAAAAAAGAAGCTTAAGGGAAAAATACTGTTTACCAGTACCTCTCTTTTCTTTTTTTTTGTCTTGGGATACTTTCGATTTTGCTGAATATATTATGTTTTTGTTTTGGTCCAGGGTTTTTAGACAACAACCAATTTTTTTTTACATTTATTATATCGTGTACGTTGTTAAAGAATACTTATCTGATTTGGGACAGAATCAGTCATCCAAAAAGCAACAACAACAAAAACAACAACAACAACAAAACAAAAACAACAACAAAAGAATATCCAGTTTTTTTTTAAGGTTAAATCACTGTTGACTTGATGCCATCTTCACTATGAAAATATGCCGTGTGATTCTCAAAATAATTCTAATTTTTGACTTTTGATTTTTTAATATTACACTGACATCTTTTAATAACATGCCTTGCAATATTCATACATTTAGACATTGAAACATTCAGTTCTTACAGGGATTAAAGAATTCTCTTAGCATGAATCTTTTTTTGTCAATATGATGCGTTTTGGAATTATCAAAGAACATAAATCATACAAAATAATGTGTTATCTGTCTTTAAAAAAAAATAAAAATTCAACTGTATCACTTAAACACGGAATTGAAACCTATCAATTAAGAGCGTTCCAGATTAAACCAAATGGCGGACGAGATCTTGCCACGGTACTAGTTTTGTGAAGGTTTTCTATAAACCTTGTGTATAAATAGTGTAATTGTCTGGTGGACACAACTAAAGAATAATAGAGCCGCTTAATGTCGTATGCATCTGACCGGGGCTATCTTTTAAAATGTTATCTGACTGATGTACAATAACTTGAAATATCAACGCGCAGAATGAGTACACTTTTGCATCATTCAATTGAATTCGACACGGATATTGATCGAATGAGACTTCCTGGGTTACCTAAGAAAATCTTTGAAGTTCTCTAAAAATCTTATACGGAGACGGGGCACTAGCCGAAATTCGAACCTCGGATCCTCTGCTCTTCAGTCTCAAGCACTAAACTACTGTTGAGCAACTGGCACGCGCTCATTGTAGTACAGTATAACAATGACTTATACGAATAGATAAGATAAGATAGTCCTTCATTAATCCCTGGCGGGGAAATTAAAAAAAAAATGGCATGTCGTAAAGTAGGCTACTTGCACAGTTTACATTTAGAAATAGGAATAAGAGAAGAATAGTTTGTACATATATGAATATTACATAAAGATTATAAAAAATATATAAAATTATGTATATAAATTGGGATTGTGTATAATTATCACGATACCACAGACAATGCCAAAATCTAAGCCGGGAACTGATCTAGAACCCTAAGCTCACAAGGTGTGACGTCTATCTAACTGCCAACAGTGTGCGGATTTTAACTTGGAGAAAAGTATTTAATAGCAAACACGACAAAGTTAAAGAACAAAAAACGAGAGGACTGGATAACATATATAGAGAGCACCAATGACACTGGGAGTAGTAGAAAAAGAAAGGAGAGAGATATAAAGATTTATCTAATACATAGATAGCGTGACAGATAGATAGGCTAGAGAGAAAAAGAGAGGAGGGGGAGAGAGAGAAAGAGAGAAACAGAGAGAGAAAAAAAGAGAAGGGAGAGAGAGACAGAGAGAGAAAAAAAAGGAGAGGGAGAGAGAAAGAAAGAAAGAAAGAAAGAGAGAGAAAGAGAAGAGAGAGAGAGAGAGAGAGAGAGAGAGAAAAAGAGAGAAAGAGAAAATGAGAAAAGATAGGGAGACAAAGAGAAAGAGAGAGAGAGAGAGAGAGAGAGAGAGAGAGAGAGAGAGAGAGAGAGAGAAGGACAGACAGACACACAGACACACAGACAGACAGACAGACAGATATAGAAAGAGAACATTTTCTGATACCGCTACACAATATAATTTTTTTTGGGTATTGTCACTGTAAAAAAAGCAACAACATCAAAAACACAAAACAACACCGGATTACAAAAGGTAAAGCAACAACAACAACAACAACAACAACAACAAAACAACAACAACAACAACAACAACAACAACAACACCACCACCACCATCACAACAACAACAATGGCTTAAAGTATTACAACAAGGACGTCGCTATAACCGCACGCAATCCGATAATAATCATTTTAGAAAAGCGGGGTAACCCTAAAATCCGTGCAGCGTTGAGACCGGACAGCTACTGGTCCTGTACAGGAGACTACTCGCCCGCAGAGTGCTGTCCCCTTTGCTCCACCGTCTGCGCAGGCGACAATGGACTGAGCCAGTGGAGGCGTCTGCGACTGCGCGCGCTTCTTGTAAACCGCAGTACATGGTGTCCCGACTCCCCGCGTTTGTCACTAATCTGGACTTAGTCAAACAATCTATCTAAACAGCTGCAACGATTTCTATTGTCCTCTTGTAAAATTACAGAAAAAAACAATTAATTGAACTTTGCCATACAACAATATTTGACGATTTGCCGAGTGACGTGGATTTTGACCTCTTTATCAGAGGGGAGACAACTTTTCTCCAGGGCAGTGATTTTTTATGACTAGGATAGAGATCCTTCAGTGGTTATCAGTAAGATTTTCCTTGGATTTAAATTAAGATAAATGTGGACGGAGCACAAATTTGATTTTCGCACGTCAAAACTTTAAAAAATCTTAATATAAAAATCTTCCATTGAAAATTACAACTATTAAAATCGACACCGTTTGTATAATCCGCGAAAAGAACCAAGTTTTTGTGAACATACAATCAGATACAAGCGCACTTGTGACTTCGCAAGGTAAACCCAGCTAGCTCTCTCTTGACCAGCTAGTTATTTTTCAATATAAAACAAACAGTGGAACACCGGCAAAGAGTTATCACTACAATACAGAGACAAACGGATTTTATTTTGTTGGTGTTCTCAGTTTGTGGAAGACATTTATATCACGCGAACACGCGAACATTCATCTCGAAAAAAGAACCTGTCTGTTTTTTTTTTTACCATTGAGACCACACGTTGCAAGTACTTGTAAATCTGCGCCAAATCTTGTGTACAATTCAGATTGGGTCTCTCAGCTTATCGGCCTTGGATGCACGTGCATGAACCGGTGAGTTGTTTTTTTAAATTTTGTTTTAGTTAGTTCAGATTCATTCGTAAGTTTAATCTTAGAAGCAGTTCAGAATAATTTTATTGTGTATAGAACTGATATGACATCGTTTTGCTAAGTTATAAAGATATTCTGTATTTTCTGTTCCTTCGTTTTCTTTTTTTTTCTTTTCAAGTATTGCAATTTATGATGCTATTGCAATCACAATATAAAAAAAACAACAACAAAATAACAAAAGCAACAAACACACAAAGAATGCTCTTTGCTCTTTAAGATTAGCACATAAAATAAATAGATTCTGCCCAAAGAAATGAAAGTAAACAATTGTAAAATATGAAAGTTAAAACAATAAACTCAGCAACAACCAACCCACAAGACTTTGTGCACCTAATCTTCTGATATGATCTCTGAGGAAATGTTTATTCTTGATGTTTTCGCTGTAAACGTCTGATATGTAAATGTAGGTGTAAAACATGAATTGTTCTTTGCCGTGTTTTGGTTCTGATGCTGTGGGTACTATTGCATAAATTGCTTTAGTTTTTGGAAACCGTTTTTTTGGTGTCCTAATTTTTATGGTAGGTATTCTTGCCACATTAATTATACTATTTATGCTGTTAACCTTTCTGGTGCTTTAAAAAATGTTTTTATACATTCTACTGTAATGGAAAACTCACCTTGTTTCTGGCTGTATTTGTTCAATTTAAAACCAAACCAACTTTTAAGTGATGAACAGTTATAAAGCAACATGTCTAAAATCAATATACGTATAAATAATCATAATTTATTAATCGAAATTTAAGTATCCAAGTATCGAATTATATATCCTTTAATTCATTTTTTACACCAGAAAAATGAAAACAATACATTCTAATGCTCTTTTCTTTCTATGATAGTTTTCTTTTTAATATATCCCAATAAGAAAAACGATCCCAACCTTTTTGTTTGACCCTGAACTTTGTAAGTTTGATTTTGACCTTTTCCCTTTATTTCCTTAAAAAAATTCCTCTGCACAGTATTGTATTCTATCTGTTTACTTTTCTTTATAGCTGCTATCTTTCTTCTCTAAATCGACCTGCTCTTTCTCTGTTTTTGTTGTTTTAGTTGCTTTTCTGTTGAATTGCGTACTATTACTAAGTCAGTGTTATAGCATCAGCGTTGTCTCGAACTGCGACCTGATATTGAAGTGATGATAATGTTATTCTTGATGGCGCAGCTGTTAGCTGGCTTAACCAACAACCCCCCCCCAAAAAAAAAAAAAAAACAACAACAACAAAAAAAAAACAAAAAAAAAAACAAAAAAAACCCCCCCCCAACAACAGCTAGATTTTTATATAAGAAAACCAAGGTATATATTTATTTGTTTAAGTTATATTTAATCTGCATTTTGTGTACATGTGTGTAATGGATTAATTAAGATAAGAGCATTATGGACGAATCTTTCTGACAGCATGTACACTCAGATAATCTTAATTAAAAGCAGGTATAGACTGAGACATCACAAGACACAGGTCGAAGGATCCAAGTACACGCGTTTTATATAAACGTTTTCACTGTGCATCCTGCTTTCATTCTCTCCAGTACTCTTTCTCTCTCTCTCTCTGACTCCTCTCTCTCTCTCTCTCTCTCTCTCTCTCTCTCCCTCTCTCTCTCGTAACAATCTTTACATTACTTTTACTTACTGCCCAAACCTTTTTCCTTTGTATATAACCTTTTTCATACTAATGGATGAAGTTTCATTTTAATGGATGATTCCCATTTAGGTTTGTTATTGGAGTTGGGTTAGAATGACACCTAGAAGACATAATTTTTTTCAAATGGCTATCAATAAATTCGAAACCTTTTTTTTTAACTCGCTTAACTATGGCACCCACTACAATAGCTACCTGTGCAGTAATATTAATGCTTTAAAAGGTGTTATTGTGGTGAATTAGACTATGAAAATATAAGGCCCAATTTGAAATTATTGCATGATTATTTCATTAAATTGACGCAGAGCTTAACCGAAAAACGATGAAAATATTCCAAGGAGACAAATGGCAAAACATTGAACCATTAATTTTACCAATGAATAAAATTAATAATGGTCAGATTATTATGATATTTTTTTTTCCAAAGACAATAATGGTCAGATTATTATGATATTTTTTTTTCCAAAGACTGTGTAGAAGAGAACGAAAATTGATAAGTAGATAGATAGATAGATATATAGATAGATAGATGGATAGATAGATAGATAGATAGATAGATAGATAGATAGATAGATAGATAGATAGATAGATAGATAGATAGATAGATAGATAGATAGATAGATTTTTTTTCTGTAACAACAACCCACACAGAAGCTTTCATAGTTATAAAAAGAGGTTAAGTAGGATTTAGGTCTTGCTACGAAAAACAAATACAAATATCGAAAATAGCAGAGCTTAACCAAATACAGCTCACGCCAAACAAAAAAAAAATGAAAAACAAAACACGCCTCCGTTCTATCAAAATTATTATGTACCGAACGGATTTTCACTTTAGTGGTTTTGTTTGAGATTTTTTTTTTACATAAGTTCCACACGGCGCTAAATAGTTAATATTGGGAAACATTTTTTTTCTTCATGGTGGTTTTATAGAAACATTGATTTCTTCCACTAAAGAGCCTCCATTAAAAAAAAACGGATATTTCTTAGTTTTTCACCGCATAGGTTTTTCGAAGCATGTTAACATGCTGGGGGGCGCGGTGGCCCTGGGGTAGAACACCGGCTCCCGACGCAAAAGGTCCTGATTCGAGTCCTGGCAATTGCGCTGTCTACTGGTTGTGTCGGTGTCAGTTTAAGGTGACCGACTGAGACAGGAGTCACGGTATCCCCGCCCTGACTCGTGGGTGGAAGCACATAAAATTGTCAGACCTCAGTCTTGAGGCCCGTCCACAATATAGCCTATGTAGTGCTGATGTTGGACGTTAGATCAATTCAACAACAACAGTCAACAACATTAACATGCTGATAGCAACACTGTCTTGCTGATAATGATTGAACGTAGCATCTCCTGCTGATCAAACTAAAGCACTACTGACTTGACTATCTGGTGTTGTTTAATTTCACTTAACTTGCATTGTTACGTACTTTTCACAATAGTAATATATATAATCTTCTTTTCTTATTTTTCTTCTCTCTCTCTCTCTCTCTCTCTCTCTCTCTCTGTCTTGGGGTCCGTCCACAATTTAGACTATATAGTGCGATGTTGGAGTTTAAACCAACTCAACTCAACTTTCTCCCTCTCTCTCTCTCTCTCTCTCTCTCTCTCTCTCTCTCTCTCTCTCTCTCTCTTTTCCCTACTCCCTGTCTGCCTGCCTCTCTCTGCTCAAAGGTCTTCTTCTCTCCCTGCCTGTGTGTCTGTTTACTTGTCTATGTCTCTGCCTTTCTGCCCATTTCTATCTGTCTGTCCCTCACCCCTCTTATTCTTCATTCATTGGTTTTATATATTTTTTAGCACTTAACATTATAAAGTGCTTCACAAAAAATGAACGTTTCAAGTCATTTTTTCCACGATGTTCCACTAGCAATGTTCCAGAACCCACCTCAAGAATTATCCAACTAAAGCCCGTTAAAAGAAAAAAAAAGTTTGAGCTCTAAAAGCTGCTGCTGATGCTGAAGGAGGTCGGGGGGTATTGAATAATTGCTCAAGTAGTAGTGAAAAAAATGTTAAAAAGATGTGAATAGTTTCGGGTTCTTTAGGTTTCCCAGAAAAATCAAACATAGAATCAAACGTGGGACCTGTTGCTCGTCAGTCCAGTCCAGAGCTCTAACCTCTGAGATATCCGGCTCATTGACTTAACCAGCAGGTAAACATTCAAACCGAGAATCAAACGTCGGACCTATTGCACGTCAGTCTAGACTCTAGAGTAATAGCTTCTGAGATATCCGGCTCATTGACTTAACCAGCAGGTAAACACTCAACAAACCATCATAATAAACTTATCCAGGTTCATCTGTGTTAATAACGGTTAGCCATATAAACTGATTTATCAGCAATTACAGCTCCTGCAACCCGCCATCCAGTGTGGACAGCCACAAGCCGTTATTTCCTAACCTGGACGGATTAAGTTGGCGGCCGGTCCTGATTTATTAATTTGTTTTTCCTTGTGACTAGCTCCAATCTTTTTCAGCTTTACTTGTCCCCCCCCCCTTCCCCCATTCCGCGATGGAGGTTTGTGCTAGTTTGTATGTAGGCGTCGAAATATCATTTATAGTTATTTTTTTAAGGCCGAGTGGTTCAGCGCTGATCCTGCACTTTTGAGCCTGGGTTCGAACCATGCAGTCAGTCACCAGTTTATCGAATCGCTAAGATTATAACTCGTCCGCCCAGGCTGTATATCAGAGCAACCCATTGAAATCCAGGGTGTTCATTGATCTATTTAGCAGCAGCAATAACCCCTCCACCCACCAAAAACACAAAACAAAACAACTACAACAACAAACAAACCGAAAACAACAAAAAACCCATAAAAAAAAAAAAAAAACAAACAAAAAACAAAAAAAACAAAAACAAAAAAAAAAACAAAAAAACAACAACAACAATAACAACAACAACAAAACAGCAACAAACAAACCAAAAAAAGAACTAAGATGAAAACAAAACAAAGCAAAACACAAGAAAAACAACTCCAAACAAAAAAAGTCAACAAAGAAAACAAAACTCTAAATTCAAAGACTTTGCAGCACATCATAACGCATTACCAGCAATTACAGCTCCTGCAAAACCCGCAATCCAGTGTGGACAGACAAAAGCCGTTATTCCCTAACCTGGACGGATTAAGTGTGCGGCCGGTCCTGACTTTATTAATTTGTTTTTCCTTGTGACTAGCTCCAATCTTTTTCAGCTTTACTTGTCCCCCACCCCTCTTCCCCCATTCCGCGATGGAAGTGTGTGCTAATTTTTACGGAGGCGTCGAACTATAGCATTTATGGTTTTCATTAAGGCCGAGTGGTTCAGCGCTTACCCTGCACTTTTGAGCTCGGTTCGAATCATGCAGTCAGTCACGAGCCTATCGGATCGCTAAGATTATAACTCGTCTGGCCAGGCGGTATATCAGAGCAACCCATTGAAATCTGTGGTTTTCATTGATCTATTTAGCAGCAATAACCCTCTCCACCCAAAAAACCCCCCAAAACAAAACAAAACAAGAGCAAACAAACCAAGAACAAAAAACAAAACAAAGCAAAACTCAAAAAAATCTCTAAACCAAAAAAGTCAACAAGACTTTGCTTGCACATCATTACGCCCGCCTCCCCCGGTGGGCGCGGTGGTCCTGGGATAGAACATGGGCTTCCGACGCCAAAAGGTCCAGGTTCGAGCCCTGGCGATTTCGCTCTCTACTGGTTGGGTTGGTGTCAGTTTAATGTGACCGGTTGAGACAGGGGTAAAGGTATTCCCGCCCTGTCTCATGTGTTGCAGCACATAAAATTGTCAGACGTCAGTTTTGGGATCCGTCCACAATACAGCCTATATAGTGCCGATGGTGGACGTTAAACCAACTCAACTCAAGTCAATTCGCCCCCTCACTCCTTTTTCAAACTTTAAGATTTAAGATCGTATTAATATTTCCATGAACGAAGACAATGACCTCTAAATAGGTCGAAATCATTTCAGCAGCTTTCGATTGACAAGAGCAAGTGTTCCTCTGAACCCCACCCCCCTCGTCTCTCTCGCTCTCTCTCTCTCTCTCTCTCTCTCTCTCTCTCTCTTTCTCCGTCACTGTGACCCACACAGTGAGTGCAAAAACAGTAGCAGTGTCATAGAGACAGACTGCCCACACACTCACACACTGCCAAACCAAAACACACGCTTTCCTTTCACCTGGACCTTACACACTCACACACACTGCCAAATCCAAAAACCACTCTTTCCTTTCACCTGGACCTGATACACTCACACACACACACTGCCAAATCCAAAACACACACTTTCCTTTCACCTGGACCTAACACACTCACACACACTGCCAAAGCCAAACACACGCTTCCCTTTCTTCTGGACCTGACACACTCACACACTGCCAAAGCAAAACACACTCTTTCCTTTCACCTGGGCTTGACACACTCACACACACACTGCCAACCAAAACAGACATTTCCTTTCACCTGGATCTGATACACTCACACACACTGCCAAACCAAAACACACACCTTTCACTTAGACCTAACACACTCACACACACTGCCAACCAAAGCACACACTTCCCTTTCTTCTAGACCTGACAGTATGACACTGTCAGCCGCAAACAAAGGCTTCTATTGTTCTCTCGATGTGTCACAGAAAGCGTCTTGGCTTTGCCGGAAGGCCAGCGAAAAAAAAAAATTGATCAATCTTGATGTATGGACATACCTCTCAAGAAAGGTTTACCTTTGTCGCTTCGCTTAAGAAATATATCACGGTACTTGAAAAATATTAAAAAAGGGAGGTAATAATCTGAAGGGGAAAAAAGCGGGAAAAGACAACCAGACAAAACAACATACCTCTCCAAAAGAGGGAAAAAACACACCAAACAATTAAAAAAACAAAGGCAAGTAGGCATTAGCTGCATTAAGAACTTTATGATTGATTATAAATGCATGTCACTTGGAGCTGTTGTTGTTGTTGTTGTTGTTGTTGTTGTTGTTGTTGTTGAGTTGGTTTGACTTTCAACATCAGCACTATATAGGCTTTATTGTGGACAGGCCCCAAGACTGACGTCTTACAATTTTATGTGCTGCCACACACGAGACAGGGCGGAGATACCATGACTCCTGTCTCAGCCGGTCACATTAAACTGACACCGACCCAACCAGTAGGGAGCGCAATCGCCAGGACTCGAATCCGGACCTTTTGCGTCGGAAGTCGATGCTCTACCCCAGGACCACCACGCCCCCTCACTTGGAGCAATCTACAGCTTACTTACTTACTTACTTACTTACTTACTTACTTACTTACTGCCCTTTTTGCCGTTGGCAATTAGGGCAGCAATCGACAGCTTATTTACCGCTTTTTTTCTGTTAAGAACCTTCAACATGTCGCTGCACGTAGATTCTTTATTTATTCTTCTTCTTTTCCTTTTAATTCTTTTCCCTTCTTCTTTTTTATGCCTCTGTTTCCTTTACTATCTGTTCCTCTCTCAGTCCCTTATCTTTTTTTTCAGAAATAGAAAATAATCTTTTAGTTATGAGCCACCACGGCGCTCATAAGAATATACCAGTTAAGTAAAAAGAGATACCGTCCATTCCGAATATATTGTGTGTTATGCGTTTTAGTTTCATACACTAGTAAACGTTTTCCTCAAGATTACAAATTATTGAGTAGGAAATTTTTTACATAGATATACAAGAATTAAAATAGTCTTAATTATTCGTACTTGTTAAGCAGTAATTTTGGGTATTTTTCCTCAATGGTAAGAAATATGCTTTTTAAAGTGAAAATTGCCAAACCATGATTGCTCTTTGTGGTATTAGAACCGTCGACTTGTAAAAATGAATCACCTTGCCACTCAGAGAGAGAGAGAGAGAGAGAGAGAGAGAGAGAGAGTATGGTTTATACAGTAGTCCAGTACGCTACCTATCTTGGGCCGTAGGTACAATGTATCGTTATCTTGCGATTCGTCGCAAACCCTCTTAATTTATTATAATTAAGACGAGTCGTAAACTACTGCGATGTTGTACTAACGATCCTTGCAGTTTTAGGCATGTTTCTCTGTTGGACATAGTTTTTCCACCACTCTTTGTGACGTGTTTCTGATTGTCCTCCGTCATACAGGTGCAGGCATGATTGATGCGTCATTCATCTTGTCCTTTGTAACGGTGCCAAAGGTGGCCAGTATTACTGTGGCGTTTGTTTTTCTTTTGAAGATTCTAAAGAATATAATAGTCCCTTTCTGTCTGTCCGTTTTTTCTTTCTCTCTCTTTTAGTATCCCCACAATACCTTTTGCTATGTATAATTGTTTGCCTCTTTGTCTCTGTCAATTTGTCTCTCTGTCAGTCAGTCAGTCAGGCAGTCTGTCTGTCTGTCTGTCGGCCTGTCTGTCGGCCTGTCTGTCTTTCTCTCTCTCTCTCTCTCTCTCTCTCTCTTCCTCCATCACGATCTCCTTTTGTCTCTCTTTATTTCTACCAAAGAGTCTCTCACTATCTCTCACATTTTTCTCTCGTTCTGTCTCCGATTCATTTTTCTGTCCCTCCTAGTCCTCCGTTTCCTCGTTCTTTTTATGAACGAAAGCTCCAACACAGAGCTTGAAAGTTCAACAGAGCTTCTACCTATATTTATTTTATCCAGTCTAAAGAGTAGATTTCACAAAAATGATTTCGTTTCCCGTTCTGTTTTCTTCCCGTTACTATAACGGGGGAGAACTAGCACAATTGGTAGAGCGTTGGTCTCCGACATAAGAGGTTCCTGGTCGAAATCCACGATTGGTCGAAATTGTATTTGTTCTACGTCCTCCCCTACTGCTTGAGTCGGTGGCAGTATAGTGTGAACAGGTGCGTTATGAGTCCTGGCATCCCAGCACTGTCTCATTGTTAAAGCACGTAAACTTGCATTACAACCCACCCACCCACAGTAAAGCCTATATAAGTTGAACGTTAAGCAAACAACTAAAACTTAAACTAACTATTACGCCGACGTCGTCCTGCATGGTTTGTTTTGAGCGCATCTACTAGTTTACAACAATCTATGTTTTTCAAGAGATTTGGAAAAAAAAGTAGTAAGAAAAATTGACTATGTTTTCTAGTCACCTAGATCCAAAGACAGATCATGCACAGCGACATGACATTAAAAAAGGGGATGCTGGGAACTTGGTCTTCCAGGTTATACTGACACCGATCTAACCTGTGGGCAGGAAGGTGACTCGATTCGGATTCAAACCCCGACCCTTCTGCATTCGAGACCGACGCTTTACTACCAGCGCCCCAAAGCCCCTTCATTAGACTTCACAGATTCTAAAATTGCCTTATCACTAACTTTTTTTCATGCAATATTTATTATTCAACTAGACGTAGTAACCTTGCGGTGTGTCTAAGAATGATAAACTTACTTCAGTAGGACAGCAATCAAAATAGTAAAGGTACGTTAACCTTTACTAGACTTTTATGAGCAACAGGAAGAACTAGGTTAAAAAAGGAGCAATTCGGATAAAGATACCAAGAGAGCATCAAAATAAAGCATAAACAAAACAAAACAAAAATAAAAAAACAACACACAAAAAACAACCCAACAAAACAAAATGAAAAAGACAAAAAACTGATCATCATAAAAACTACCATTTTCACTCTTTCTTATATAACACTGCAATACCGAACAGATGTTTTTCTTAAAGAAAACAGTGAGCAAAAGGGTGCCGCTCAATGTTATCATTATTTACAATGCGGAAGAAAAGAGTCGAGTGGTGATTATTCAGGCAAAACGTTCTATTATCAAATACCTTTCATTTTTGTCAAGTGAGCCCGTTCATGAACAGATAGACACCCTACTTATATACAAACTTTGTGTTTTAATAACCCTCCCCGAGTCCATACCAACCGCATACATGATGCCTGTTTGCATTCACGCCTCATTGTTAGTTCTGCTCGGTATTCATAAAGGACATTCATTTGTCCTGCGTATATTCAGTCTTCTAAATTAAAATTGACACCCACTCGGTTTTTTTTTGGTAAACACAAATTTGAATTTCATCCTGCATATATTAGTTTCCTAAATTTAAAATTAATACCCATTTGGTTTTGGGTTGTTGTTTTTTTGTTGTCAACACAAAGTCTTCTAAATTTGACGAAAATTGACACCCACTCGGTTTTTTTTTGGTAAACAAAAATTTGAATTCAATCCGTGTGCATAAATTAATATTTATGACGCCAGCACTACCCAGTTAAAAATCTCCAGCACATACAAAATGGATGCCAACAATAAGTTAGAAAATATTGAAAACATAAGACGAGATAATAGATAAGATAACTTTATTTATACACAGAATAAATTCTCTTTGATTCTCTCTCTCTCTCTCTCTCTCTCTCTCTCTCTCTCTCTCCCTCCCTCTCTCCTCATTGTTATCTTTAAGTTAAGTTTACCGTTTTACATTAAAGCAATCATATCTCGTAGTAAAAATTTTACCTGTCATATGTGGCTTATAATGATAAATTGAGAAGAAAATCGTCTTTTAAGTACTATGCGTTGGTTGATGTCTTTGCCCTTTGTTCTCAAGTTCAAAATAAGTTTGTTTTATCATTAGAAAAATTCTGCACATTTTGGTTCACCCCTATCACGCCTCATTGTTAGTTCTCGGTATTCATAAATTTGATAAATAACATTCATTCCTCCTGCGTATATTAAGTATTCTAAATTAAAATTGACACCCACTCGTTTTTTTGTCAACACAAATTTCCTCATGCATATTCAGTTCTCTAAATTAAAATTGACGCCGGTTTTTTGTGGTTTTTCTTGTCAACATAAATTTAAATTTGACTTAGATGTATATATGATTTTTAAAGAAATAAGAAAGCGTCTTTTGTTCTTCTCCGCCATCTGTATATCAATACAATTTTGTAAAAAAATATAAATAAAAACAAAACAAAAAGATACCCAGCAAACTATTTGTTTGGAATGAAAACATAAACACAGATTCCAAAATGTAAAACAGCTTTTTACAGATCACTCCGGTTGCATAAATTAATATTTATGACGCCAGCACTACCCAGTTAAAAATCTCCAGCACATACAAAATGGATGCCAACAATAAGTTAGAAAATAATGAAAACATAAGACGAGATAATAGATAAGATAACTTTATTTATACACAGAATAAATTCTCTTTGATTCTCTCTCTCTCTCTCTCTCTCTCTCTCTCTCTCTCTCTCCCTCCCGCATTGTTATCTTTAAGTTAATTTAAACATTTTACATTAAAGCATTCATATCTCGTAGTAAAAAACCCACTTGTCATCAAAATATTTTTTTTTAATGACAAATCGAGAAAAAAAAACCCAGCTTCTTTTAAGTATTATACATGGTTTGATGTCTTGGCCCTTTTTTCTCAAATTCAAGTTAATGGTTGTTTTATCATTATAAAAATTCTACACACTTTGGTTCCCCCTGTAGCTGAACTGATCCTTGAACATAGGGCCTACCCTGTATCCAATATTTCAAGACACCATCTAACTAAAACGGAGTTTTTAAACCTAAGATTGTGACATTTTGTCTTGTAACAGAGCAGCCAATAAACGCGTGTATATATGCTAAGTATTGTTGATACATTAGTCTCGTCCACGTAGAAAGTTTAGTAATAAGTCATAAGCTTTATGTCTTATTTCACCCATGACGATTCCTATATGGATACGGTGCAATCAAATTAGATACGATCCTCGACCTCCTGCACGTCAATCCCGAGCACTACCGACTGGGGGACGACATTCAACATAACTTTTTTTTTCTCACAAACAACATTACTAGCTAAGCTGCCCAAAACGTTAAAGCATTGATGTTCAGTAATTAGATATCTCATTAAAATACAATGAATAGAAAGCAATTTGTAATAGAAATGTTAAATTGTTAATAACACTGTATGGGTAGAAACGCAATGTTGATAGGTCGTAACCTATGAGTTTACGTAATTTTGCTAATAAATACAGCATTTTAGTTCTGCATGAATTTAATTATCACGTTCAAGGTGAACTAGTGCAGATTACTCTTATCTAGATCTAAAGTCTTTATTAATTTTATTCTTCTCATCATTTATTTTTTATTTTGGGCGAGTGTGATCAAAATAAGTACAACAAATTGTTGGTATGATCCGGAACAATTTTTTTTTCAATCACACTTTCAGTAGAATTAAATCAAATTATACTGGAAAAAACCCATTTCGATCAGCTTACAAGCCCTTTCAAAATTCATTAAGTGTCCAGCAGAGCTAATTATATAAATGATGTGGATCGGAGTCAACTTAATGCAAA
>RQTK01000088.1:172714-195344 GCA_003991915.1 Elysia chlorotica
TACTACTACTACTACTACTACTACTACTACTACTACTACTACTACTACTACTACTACTACTACTACTACTACTACTACACCAACTACTACTACTACTACTACTACTACTACTACTACTACTACTACTACTACTACTACTACTACTACTACTACTACAACAACAACTGCTACTTCTGCTACAACTAATTTTCTTGCTCTTGCTGTTACTACTCGTAACTTTAATTGTCATTTTAACCGCTTATACCTTTTTCTGCCAAGCAATCTGTTGCTTTGATTTCTAACACATGCGGTAGGAAACACTGAAAACTGCTAACCGCCCTTTATAGACGTCATGTGATCTATGCGAAATATTTTTGCGGCACATAAATACATGCACAGCCATACCAATATAAAAAAAAATTGATAAAGAGGCCTGAAAATCCTTACACTAGGAAAACATACACACTAGTGTATTTGGAACTATCATTATGCAGGATTCGAGAGTTTAGCGGGGTACTTTGCATCTGGTGTTATCTAAACCCCTAAAAACAAAACTTTCTACACATCCACGGAAAGTTTATCATAACTCACAAAATATATCTATTATTAACAATCTGTCACCTACGTTTTTATAAAAGAGGATCCATTTCTTTAGGCGGATCACGAAAATCAAAAGACATCATGTGGCTCTTGAAGTCGAAATTTAATCGCGGATATGCTTACCACATACACTTACTTTCGCTTCAATATTATTAATTCAAAGAAAAATAAGGGTAAAATAGATCTCTACCTAGGTTTGACAATAACTCATCTTCATCATTCTAGAAATTCATGCAGGTTAACGTCGGTGATCATAATTATACTGTCACGCCTGTGGTGGCTAATTTTATCATAATTATACCTTTGCCTTAATAAAGCCTCCCTCTTTGGTCGACCCAGATCTTTCTTCTCTGTTCAACTACTATCTCCTTTCACTAAAGACTAGCATATTTTTGGTGTCAGAAATCGATGGTTTCTCCTGGTATAAATAAAGTCTGCTAAGTCTCAAGAAAAGTCCTTCATGGCTTCAAGACCCCAGATCAGAACACCATGGACTTGGTCATCCACATTATACTAACACCGACTCAACCAGTACGGGAAGAATCCGGCCCTCAGAATATTGATCGAATCAAATGTTTACCCTCAAGATCATTAATTTATTTGAACTATTTTTTGCATATCTATAATTCTATGTCTAAATCTAGCTACTGTCGCTTTTATTGTTGCAATCTTCCTTCAATTCTCTACAAACCGAGACGATCAGATGTTTCCTTCAGGGTCGAAATTTCCAGTTTCTACAAGTATGTGTGCGCATGTCTTTCCTCTTCGGAGCGTTTTGACATTTTATAAAGTGATAAAGATCATAAATACTTTTGCAAGATTAGCCGTAACCGCGCTGACGTGCCTTAAAAATACTCCCCTCTCTCCCACCCCCTTTATAGTCTGCAGTAACCGCTGTTAAAGGAAATCTGCATCCATTTTTCAGATATTAAAGTCCTAAAGGCAAACAGCAACCATAAACTTTAGTGTTTACCAAAATGAATAGGTATTTATACACAATTTTTTTGGTATGTAAAAAGTAGAGAAATAAAAATATTCTGGCTTACACAGAAATCAAGGATCCATACAAAGATAATCTTAAATGGTGGAGAACTCGGAGAAATCAATAAATTTAATGATTAAGGTGGCCGGAAAACGAGGCAATACTTCAAGAAATGAATCCAAGAATAAGTGCAATGACAACACATAATGAAAATCTGGAGAAGTAGAAGCCGTTGTTGTTGTTGGGTTGATTTGACGCCCAACAGCAGCAGTGTGTGTGTGTGTGTGTGTGTGTGGAATGGCGCAACTGGTGATAGCTGCCCCCAAAGCGGAAGGTCCCCAGTTCGAAACCCAACATTAGACAAAATTTAATTTGTACGCGTCTGAGACAGGAGTCTCGATATCAACTGTATTAACCTATATAGTTTTTTTTTATACATATCAATTAAGAGGGAAAAGAAAAGATAACCGAGTTTAAAGTTGTTGCCTTGTCGTCACCTGATATATTTTTCGTGGAGGCCAAAACTAATAAAACTGCACAAACCAAGGTCTTTATGTTTATGACTACTTATAAAAATGCTCTTTTTTAAGGCCTATATTTGCATGTCAAATTAACAAGTATTCATTACGAGTAGTAAGGGCAGTTTAGGAACCTCCATCATGCTAACTAGTTAAGATCTTGTATAATCATACATCTGATAACTGAGTGCTTAGAGGCTATCTAATTCATGTGTGAAGCGAGGAAAAAAAAAAGGGGGGGGGGGGGGGGGGGGGGGGGGTGGAGGAAGAACAGGCAATGTAATTTTTTCGGCATTTTTGCAACAAAGTTGATAAAGTCTTTATCAGTATGCACGTTGTTGAACGTTTTTACTGTTCGACATTCAACCGAGACGAAAAGGGATGTATTACTATGGCAATTATTTAACCATCTGTTTCCAAGGCCAAACAAAAAGATGAGACCCTAGATCTAATACCTTCCCGAAATAAACGCTTATATGTCATAAAAGATGTTAATGAAAACGTGTGCGCTATTTTGTACACGTTCAAATTTGCTGACATTTCCCGTTGAATTGAAAACAAAACATATTTTGTTACACGTGAATAGAAACCATTGGTAAAAACATCAGGCAAACATTGAAATCTGGGCTGATCTTTGATATTTTTTTGATTTTGATGAGATATACTCGGGAATGAATAATTAACTGAAATTTAATTAGAGATTAAAATATTTTACTTGTTGGAGAATCGAAATATATTAAAACCAAGAATGACTTTCCTCTCCGGATCGTTTTAAAATTAAATATAGAGAAAAATGAAAATACTTTTGCAAGATTTCCTACGTGTACAGTAACTGCTGTGAAAGGAAATCTGCAGCATCCATTTTTCAGATATTAAAGTCCTAGAGGCAAACAGCAACCATAAACTTTAGTGTTTACCAAAAAGGACCAGACATTTAAGCACAATTTTTTGTTATGTAAAAAAAAAAAGAAACATAAAAAACCTACTAAATGGTGATTTGGTATGTAAAAAGTAGAGAAATAAAAATATTCTGGCTTACACAGAAATCAAGGAAAGAAACATAAAAAACCTACTAAATGGTGGAGAACTCGGAGAAATTGATAAATGTATTGCATTATTTATGTGAACGGAAAACCTAAGAAATACTCCAAGAAATGAATCCAAGAATAAGTGCAATGACAACACAGAATAAAAATCTGGAGAAGTAAAAGCTGTCTTCGTATTGAGTTAAAACAATACAAATCCCATGTAACCTCCATTTTGCTCTTTGGCTGGGAATGATTGATCCCTGTTGCGGAAACGCAACCTAGTGATACATTTTCTGAATCAAAAGGCTTCCTGAAAATCTCATCGGATTTCTTTTGAAGAGAGCTGATTGCATGCATTATCGCAAGGACCTTATCCACCACTCTGCTTACGGCTTTTAAAGTATTAATGTATTAACTGCCTTATGACATCATAGACACAATATAGACGTTACCGTGCGGACGTGCCGTAAAAACAAACTCACTCACTCACCCCGCCCGTGACAACTGATAAGAAGCCGAAGCTATGGTGCTTCAAACAGAATAACCGCCGTGATAGTCTGTGCAAAACAAAAAACTGCAGTCACAGTTTTATGGGAAGCCGCAAAAAAAAAAAAAAATTCTGTCAGAAAATATAATATATTGTACAGGCTCAGTACCTGAGAGCGGGGCGAGTTGATTTCAGTTGAGTTCGTTTAACGTCCAACATCAGCACTATATAGGCTATATTGTGGACGGGGGCCAAGACTGACGTCTGACAATTTTATGTGCTGCCACACATGAGACAAGGCGTGGGTGCCTTTGACTCATGTCTCAGCCAGTCACATTAAACGGACACCGGCCCAACCAGTAGGGAGCGAAATCGCCCTGGCTCGAACCCGGACCTTTTGCATCGGAAGTCGATGCTCTACCCCAGGGCCACCGCGCCCACCAAGAGCGGGGCGAACTTGCGTAAGTGGTAAGAGCGTTGGTTTCCAAATCAGAAAGTCCGCGGGTCAAATCCATATGATCTAGCAAAACTTGTCTGATTTCGTTACCTTCTGGTTAAATCGGGGTGAGAATAATGTGACCTGCGGAGACAGGAGTCATGGTATCCCCACATTGTCTCGTGTGTGGCAGCACGATAACTTGTCGGACGTTAGTCTTGGTACCCGTCGCCGTAAAGGATGCTTTTAGGGTACCCAAAAGAGAGCCTACCTCAACACCCGATCTAGTCTGCACCGCTAGAGACAGCGCTGTCTGGAGGAGAGAGTCCTTCTCTTCTGATCTCATACTCAGCCTCCAATAAATTAATGTAAACATAATTATAATCTAAAAGAAGAAGTTAATAATTGGCGACTTAAACCTGATAACAGTGAAGCACAACACATTAAACTTGTTTGTACGCCTGAGCTTACTAATGGGATATCAGTCGTCAGCCAATACTCTATAGTATTAAACCCCGTCTCCATATATGTTTCTTAGATAGTCCTATGAGACTTGAAATAATCAAACAATGCAGTTTTAAAATATAAAAAAATACAACACATTAGACTCCTTAAAAACAGAGTTTGTCAGGTGATACAAAACCGTGATGCGAACTTTGATCTCAAGAAAGTGTTGTTGTTATCCACGTGTCAAACGTGTGACCGTGGAAACTTCGGAGGCCATAAATGGGCAGACTTTTTGACGAGACGCGATTTGGTTGGCTGATTAAGGGAATGATGACATTAGTGTCGGCATGGCTGCTTGGTTAGTTCGGTCCCAGGCGGGAGAAAAAGTGTCATAGAGATACGTGTAGAGAGAGAGAGAGAGAGAGAGATGCACGGAGAGACAGAGAGGGAGATATAGGCAAACAGACAGACAGACAGATGGACAGATAGACAATGAATAGAGACAAACAAAGACACATGTAGACAAAGACGCAGAAGAAAAAGATTGAAAGTGAGATACAAAGAGAGAGATAAAGAGAGAGAGAGAGAGAGAGAGAGAGAGAGAGAGAGAGAGAGAGAGACAAAGAGAGAGAGAAAGAGAGAGAGAGAGAGAGAGAGAGAGAGAGAGAGAGAGAGAAAGAGAGAGAGAGAGAAAAGAGAGGGAAGGACATGCAGAAAGAGACACAGGCGGACAAAGACGCAGAAGAAAATGACTAAGAGAGAGAAAGAGAGAGAGAGAGAGAGAGAGAGAGAGAGAGAGAGAGAGAGAGAGAGAGACAGAGAGAGAGAGACAGAGAGAGAAAAAAAGAGAGAGATGGCTGTGTAAGTAATAAGGGGAGACAACGCAGTAGCTAGATAAAAAGCAACGGAATAAATACATTCTACCCAGTAATTAACTCTAGTAATCTATCCAATGTATGACAGAAATATTAAGAAAGCAACAAAGCGACATTTTAGTTGTTGCTGTTTTTTGATTAAAAGAATATTAAAAAGTGAAAACAAAAGCCACTCGTGTTCCGTCCTGGGTATCGTATCTCCAATATAATTATGAGGTTTGGTTTAATAGTGTGATGGTCAGAGCGCAACGGGAAAAAAATTCATTAAGGTCTGAGGTGCGCATGTTTCGCTTACACAGGATTTGTGTGGTAATGCGCTAGTTTGTGTGGCCTAGGTAGAACTTGTGTGGCTTCCATAGGAGCTGTGTGGTGCAGTTGTGGTGTGTCTGGCTTTCATAGAACATAATATTATGTAGTTTCCATAGAAGCTGTATGGTGCACTTGTGCTGTGTGTCGTTTCCATAGAAGCTGGTGGTGCAGTTGTGCTGTGTGTGGTTTTCATAGAAGCCGTGTGGTGCACTTGTGCTGTGTGTGGTTTTTATAGAACTCTGTGGTGCACTTGTGCTGTTTGTGGCTTCCAAAGATGCTGTGTGGTGCACTTGTGCTGTGTGAAATTTCATATGACTATGTGGTGCGCGTTTAATGCGTGTGGCTTCCGTAAAACTGAGGTTCACTGTATTTTCATTTTAATTAAACACAATATTGTTCTTTTTAAGCACAAAAAATAAAATAAAAACAAACAAAATTTATTTACTCAAACATTCTCCACAAGAGTAAGAAAACGCTATTTGTATTGTTCATACATTTTAACTATTTATCACATTTTGAATCAAGGCTTTAGAAAGCGATATTTTTTATAAGAGGCATCGCTGTTTTATGTTTCGTAAGATTTGAATGTTTTCAAAACATTCAGATTAGAGAGTTTCTTATAGCAAAACCAACACCATGCTCTCGGACCTCCACTCTGCCTTTCCATCACCAGGAAAAGGTGTAGTGCTGTTCTTTCAATGATCCATTTTCGAGGACTCGTGTCTCTTGTAGGGGCCGCTATGTCGACGTTAAGCCGTTGTAGTGCTAGATCAACGAATGCGGTCTTTCTAAATTTAGATAGAAAAAGACTAAGACAGAGACAAGAGAGAAGAAGAGATATAGAGAGAAGATAGAGAGAGAGAGAGAGAGAGATAGAGAGATAGATAGATAGAGAGAGAGAGAGATAGATAGATAGATAGATAGAGATAGAGAGACAGAGAGAGAAAAAAAGAGAGAGATGGCTGTGTAAGTAATAAGGGGAGACAACGCAGTAGCTTGATAAAAAGCAACGGAATAAATACATTCTCCTCAGTAATTAACTCTTTGATAATCTATCCAATGTATGACAGAAATATTAAGAAAGCAACAAAGCGACATTTTAGTTGCTGCTGTTTTTTAATTAAAAGAACATTGAAAAGTAAAACAAAAGCCACTCGTGTTCCGTCCTGGGTATCGTATCTCCAATATAATTATGAGGTTTTGTTTAATAGTGTGATGGTCAGAGCGCAACGGGAAAAAAAATTCAATAAGGTTTGCGGGTTCGCTTACACAGGATTTGTGTGGTGGTCCGCTAGTTTATGTGGCTTAGGTAGAACTTGTGTGGTTTCCATAGAAGCTATGTGGTGCACTTATGCTGTGTGTGGCTTTTATAGGACTGTGTGGTGCAGATGTGCTGTGTGTGGCTTCCATAGAAGCTTAGTGGTGCATTTGTGCTGTGTGTGGCCTCCAAAGAAGCTGTGTGGTGCACTTGCTGTGTGTGGCTTTCATAGAAACTGTGTGGTGCACTTGTGCTGTGTGTGGCTTTCATAGAAACTGTGGTGCACTTGTGCTGTTTGTGGTTTTTATAGAACTCTGTGGTGCACTTGTGCTGTGTGTGGTTTTTATAGAAGCTGTGTGGTGCAGTTGTGCTGTTTGTGGCTTCCAAAGATGCTGTGTGGTGCACTTGTGCTGTGTGAAATTTCATATGACTATATGGTGTGCGTTTATTGCGTGTGGCTTCTGTAAAACTGAGCTTCACTGTACTTTCATTTTAATTAAACACAATATTGTTCTTTTTAAGCACAAAAAATAAAATAAAAACAAACAAAATTTATTTACTCAAATATTCCGACAAGAGTATGAAAATGCTATTTTTATTGTTCATAGATTATAACTATTTGTCAAACTTTAAATCATAGCTTTACAAAGCGGCATTTGCAATACAGGACATCGCTGTTTTATGTTTCGTAAGATTTGAATGCTTTCAAAACATTCAGATTAGAGAGTTTCTTATGGCAAAACCAACACCATGCTCTCGGACCTCCACTCCGCCTTTCCCTTACCAGGAAAAGGTGTAGTGCTTTTTCTCTCAACGATCCATTTTCGGGGAGCCGTGTCTCTTGTAGGGCCGCTATGTCGACGTTAAGCCGTTGTAGTGCTAGATCAATGAATGCGGTCTTTCTAATATCATCGATAAACTGAGGATCATCGGTAAGCCCAGTACTCATCGTTCTTACATTCCAGCTTGCTATTCGAAGAGCTGTAGTTTTTGTTTAATGTTTCTTTGTTGGAAAGTTACGTTTGTTGACGATCAGCTTGTTGAGCCGAAAGCTATTAGCTCTAGATACCCTTTAAAGCGTGCTGACCGTGGCGAGTCAACACCTAATTGGCCAGGGGCTGTCCGGTTTTGGGCGGCCAGGCGGTTTGGGGCGGACAGAAACTGACCAGTCGGGCACAAGGATACGCTCCACCGACGAAGAGAACCAGTGGCGTCCCACTCCACGCCAGTAGAGCGTGGACAAAATTACCCGTAACCATAGATCTATAAATAGCGCTATTTATATATCTATGCCCGTAACTGATGTCTTCTGGTTTGTCCTCTTTCTGTGCATGCAGCGAGACTGGAGTGACATCTCCAGGGCGCATGCCAGGGCAAGAACATAGAGACCCAGTGTTGCTTAAGTTACAGGGCCCCCTCTCATCCAGGCCGGCAGCCCCTAATGAAAGCACAACTTAGGTGTCGGGTTAGTTGCAGAAGTTGTGAGAAATGTGACGATTAGATTGGCTAGAAAAAGGCTGTGGTTAATGATACGTCGAACTGGCCGTTTCTTTCTCTCATAATGTTATCATAAATTATTCAATGTTCTTACAAAAAAAAAGGTAAAGCAATACCCACGCTCACTAACTGTTACTATAATGTAAAACCTTTTACGAATGAGGTATATACACCTTAGACAAACAGATACATATGTAGGTAAACTTTCGTGTCGCCGAGTGCAGTTTGGCGATTTGAAGCTTAATTTCTGGCTAAGACGCCAGAAGATGCTCTATGATTAAACTTAAAATGATAATTAACAACAATGTAACTATTTTACATGAGTCATCGAACTGGTTGACGCTTATGTGTTTTAAATAATTACACAGCGATTATTTTTTCGTCTTGTAGGTTCGTAAAGGACACGGCAAAATCGCCAGAGATTTGAACCACGGACCTTTTGCTATTCAGTTATGAGTACTTTCTACTGAGTTATCTGCGTCCACTTAATCTCAGAATTGTTTATTTGACTTCTGAAATAAATAACCAAAACAACATGCAGTACGAGATGACACAAACTAAACAGAGAAATACAAAAATGGAAATGGAATAGGACTTTTTAAAATAAAAATTGCATCAAAAAACTGTTTTAATGTAGCTAGTAACGCCAAAGTCAATTACGGCTGTTAGAAATTTCAGAATTGAGAAAAAAACAGCAAAAAAAAAAATGCTTACAATGATAAAAGAGTGGGAACGCCGTGCAGCTCGTAAAAAAACATTGTATGTCTTTGTTTTACGCCCTTTACAGGTTTGCAGTAGGTAACAACTTTCATGCCAACACTGATGTTAGTTCCAGATATATGTGTATACAGTTATAATTCAGATCCAGTTTTCACCAGTTGTCGGTTCCAGATATATTTGTCTGCAGTTATAATTCAGACCCAGTTCTTTCCAGTTTTTTCCAGTTCTCTCCGTCTCTGTTCAGTGAATCTCTTTCTTTTGACGACAGATGTCGAATAGTTTTTACTTCTTCTTCTTCTTTTTCTTCTTTCGCGTTCATTTTCAATATGCCCAAAGCTTTTATAAATGTTCAGTTTGGCCTCCTCGATGTAACGGCTGTCTGTTGTAGGGTTTCCAGGGTACCCCATAAAAAACTGAAGGATATTGAGGATTCAAAACATAAAAATCGGTGTTCTGGGGCTTAAAATATGCCAAACATTGACCAAATTTAATTTTTATTTTTTTTTGTTTATGAAAAGTAATCCAGATAAGAAATTTTCGTTAACCAATGAACTGAAAATTTTAACTAATAAAAAGCTTGAATAAATAATCTTACATGTATAATTGAGCACATGGTTGTCAAAAAGAGGTTATGTAAGTGAAATAATATTTATTTATTTTTTGAAGATTGATGTTTAGGCAGATCTAAATGACAGTTAGATAAACAACAATATTCCAAGTCAACTACAAAATAAATAAATGGGATTATAAGAATAAGTTTGGAAATAGAACAATAGATCTAACTAGTGAAGTTTGAAAACGAGGCTATCAAATTCAAAACAACGGAGAAACAACAGCGCAGACAGAGTGGTAACGGAGATAATAGTACTTAGCTAGCAGACTCTAAAATTATGTTCTTAAATTCGTCGGGAAAAAAAGTTTTAAAATAGTATTGTTCAAAAACGCATTTTTATATATTTTTTTAAAGATGTATAATAATTGTTTATATTTTAATTGAAGGAAATTTAACCTGCAAAAAAACTGGGACATGCTCTCAGGGTTTCCTCTTTATGTCTAGTAAAGCGAGGCATTTGACGCCCCGCTATGGTACCAGTAAATTACTAAGAACGAAGAGGAGCGTCTGGGTGCAGAGTGGGACAGTGTCCCACTTTTCATTCCGACCTCCGTAGGCCGAGCGGAACTTACAGTGGCTATTGTTACTCTAAACGTTATGATTATAGTAAGATGTTTTTCCTTTTCCCCATAATTATTTCCTATTTTTACGAGTTCATTGCTCTCAAACATTAATAAAGGAACCGTCACTGTTTAAGGGTTCAAACTTTAACTTGTGTCCCCTTATCTGTAAAGAGTTCTTCGAGAAACCCAGTCGACCGAAAATTAAAGTAAAAGCAGATTCTCATCGTATTGTTTAACATCTATAATAAATATTCTAACCAACAGACACGCAATGACAGTTATTCCGCTTTTTGAATATTCCCATTTATCATTTCCAAATAAAAATTTCGAGGTGCTTTTGACCTGTGTGTTTGTTTAAGGCGCAAAAACATTAATTTTACAAGAGTCTCTTTGCTGAAAATAACGACACCAGATCTTGGTAAAAAAAAAATTTAAAAAAAGGAAAAAAAAATACCAAGAGAAAACAGTGTCCAATTTAGAAACTGCAGTGTCAATTACAAAAAAATGTTCGACATAATTTTATGCTAAGAAGCTCCGTCAAATGAAAGTTAATGTTCCGCAACGCCTGGGCGCTCTACTTTCATTATTAGAGATGGGCCTGGGAATCCAAGCCGTGTGACCAGGGATGCATCAAACCAGGTCAAAAAACCAGGATAACTGTGTTATAAGAATTTATAACATTTACGGCATAAGAGAAAGCATGAATTTTAAATCGAGTCTTTCCAAAAAATTATAACAGACCAGATTTATCCAGATTTATCCAGACCATTTGAGGAGACTTAAAAAACAAACAAAACAACAACAACATAATAATAATTAGAAAGTTACGGAAACCTTTAAAAACGCGACAGATCACGGTTGAAACTTAATTAGAGTGTCGCATTTGGATGGGTATTGTATTTTCCCTGATGCAGTGTCAGAGAAAACATTTTTCCCGGTGAGGCAAAGAGAAGGATTTAATAAGTTTTCCTATCAATTAAGGAAGACAACAGTTTTTAACACAAAAGATTGACAGCTGATATCTGCCTAGGTGACTTCGGAGCCCAAGTTGTAGGTTGGTAGTTTGGAAGTCTATTTATATGTTATACATATCGATATCTTAGCCTGTATTACTGTCTATGCTTGTTGTATTAGCCTTTTTATTTACGTTTGTACATCTATCCATCAATCTATCCTTATATCTGTCTATCAATCTATATATCTATCTATCTATCTATCTATCTATCTATTTGTCCATAAATGTACCTATTAATCCATCTATCTATCTTTCTATTATATTTATCATAATTATTATGTATGTATGTATCTATCTAGCTATCTACCTTTCTATGAACCTAGGGATCTACCTATCTATAATTATATATCGTTGCCGCCGTCATAAAATCGTATAAGCGCAAAAATGTTCAAAAATGTTTTTTTTTCGTGCAACGAAATCTCAACATCCTGTTTTATATACTGACCAAAAGATCTCTTTTAGTTCAAGTGACACATATAGATACTTATTTTTAAAGAATGAAAATCAGATAACTCCAACGCGCCGTGATTAGATCGCATAACAGCCACAGTTGTCGCTTACTTGGTCTTATCACAGCGAGCGTCGCTGTAAATGGTCTTTACCCGACGGTAGGTAAGTTCTTCAAAGAGATTGCCGCCTTCTATTGCCAATGACTGAGCGCCGTAGGCCAATAAATGGTTAGCGCTGACCATTTGGGCATGGGATGCGCGCATTTTAATAATTTAAGTAACATCTTATCTTTTTCTTCCCCTCTGTCTCTTTCTTCACAAAACCCATATTTTCTGAATCCTCCAAAATACATTTCAGTTTTGATATTCATTGCGGTGCCATGGTATTTAAAGAAGATCGAACGCTTCAGTTCAGATCAGCGTAGACATAGGAGCCAGATGGGTTATATAGATCTTAAATTTAATGTCAGATAGATCAGCTGATGTATCAGGTCCTTGGATGTAACTACTGCAACACGTAACTGTTATCCATTTCAGAACAGCCATATAAGTATGTCTGGTGTGTCATTTTTGCTAGAGACAGTGCTTCACAAAATCCATCTAAACAACCAAACCATATGCCCTTAGACCAAGATGATGATACATCACTGTATTGAACCCTGTAAAAGGCTTAATCTCTGAAGATCCTAATTCATCACTCTATTGCACCCTGTAAAAAGCTTAATCCATGAAGATCCTGATAAATCACTGTATTGTACCCTGTAAAAGGGTTAATCTCTGAAGATCCTGATACATCACTGTATTGGCTCTGTTGAAAGGCTTAATCTCTGAAGATCCCGATACATCGCTGTATCGTACCCTGAAAAAGGCTCAATCTCTGGATATCCTGATACATAACTGTATTGGCTCTGTTGAAAGGCTTAATCTCTGAAGATCGATACATCAATGTATCGTACCCTGTAAAAGGCTTAATCTCTGAAGATCCTGATACATCACTGAATTGTACCCTGTAAAAGGCTTAATCCCTGAAGATCTTGATACATCACTGTATTGTACCCTGTAAAAGGCTTAATCTATAAAGATCCTGATACATCACTCTATTGGCTCTGTTTAAAGGCTTGGGCGTGGAGATTATTGGCTTCGCGTGATGGGAGAAAGTTGTTTTGATTAAATAGGTCTTTGAGGTTTTTTAGATAAAAATTGTCTCCTAGATACAAAAAAAAACAACAACCCGTAAGGCAGGTTAACGCATATGCCATTGTTAAGCCTGCGCGATACCCGATAAAGGTAGATAATTAAAGATAAAAAACTAGACTACAAATAATTATGTCTTCTTCTCCTTGTCGACCTGGTGAACTGACATAAAGCGATAATTTTTATTAATTACATTACATAACCTTAATACTCCGTGAAACATAAATCTGACAACGATATGTACACAGCTCGTCAAAATCATACAATCATTTCTTCGAAATAATAATTTTCATTGAATATTCAATATATTTAAACATATAATTGATAATTGTATTTTCTTGTTTATTCTGGGGATTTGTAACTTTTTTTTAAATCACTCGCTTCGGTATCTCTTAGTTACGATTGTTTCTAAGTCTGTCTACCTACCTGTTAATATATCAGTTTGTCTCTTTTCCACTCTTTCTCCCTCCCACCATCTCTTATCTCTCTCTTTCTTTCTCTCTCTCTCTCTCTCTCTCTCTCTCTCTCTCTTTTTTTTCTCTCCCCCCTCTCTCTCTAGGCACACATGTCTCTCTCTGTTTACAATGGTCCCAGTTTTAATGGGGAATTGATCAATTATAATCCTTATGAAGCGCTATTTGATATAAATGCAAATAGATAGCAGAAAACAAAACATATTATATTTGGTTTAGAGGTCGTAATTAGTCGATTTGATGTTTATATGGAACAGAAGTTCTTATTGGTAAGTGTTTAAATTGAACAGGCTTCTTACGCCCTAAGAGATAGTTCCATAGAAAAAAAATACAAAACTGTCGTCCTGTTCAGAGATACATCAACAGAAAAACATTTTCTCTGATGTTTTGGTAAGTACAACATAGACATTGATAGCTAAACAAAATTAATTAAAATTGGCCCAAAGGTATGTCAGCAGACTCAATGAATAGTCTAAAATATTTGATTGTCTATAATTATGCTTAATTAATTTACGCTGCTTTTTCTGAATCGGAAATTTTTTTGCGAGAAAAACGTACAAGGTTACAAAGCTCCGATCGATAGAAAAAATTTTCCTTATGTATCGGTTGGTTTGTTTTACAAGCTCATAGCTGGAACAATTAGGTAGGGAATAAGACGTTTGTAGACCAGTTGATTAGAAAAAATAAAAGTACAGACGTGCTATGCGCTTATATTTAACAAGCTTGTTTCAGCTCGTTCTAGGGGGGCACGGTGGTCCTGGGGGTAGAACATCGGCTTCCGACTCAAAAGGCCCGGATTCGAGTCCTGGCGATTGCGCTCCCTACTGGTTGCGTCGGTGTCAGTTTAATGTGACCGACTGAGACAGGAGTCATGGTATCTCTGCACCGTCTCGTGTGTGGCAGCACATAAAATTGTCAGACATCAGTTTTGGGGCCCATCCACAATATATCCTATATTGTGCCGAAGTTGGACGTTAAACCAACTCAACAACTCCAGCTTGTTCCAGCTTGTTCCGGCTTAATCCAGCTCAGAAATAATTACAAAGTTACACTTTCGGCGATACACTCGATTTAACCTAAAGAATAAATTCTGTTCTTCTATTCATCTAAATATGATAAAAATAAGCATAACATTCTGCATGGATGGATTGCATAACAACCTGTAGGACGTTTCACATCAATTCTAATCCAATCAATTCACAGCAAGCCACGTATCACCAAGCTCCAACTATTTCACTGCATCATTACATGTATACTATTTTAATGAACACTTATATAAGATTAGTGTGCAGTGAAGAGAAAATCAATTGGCTTTTCCGAGCGCCTGGTGTAAAAGAGGCTTAAGGGAGTCGCATAATAATTTAGGGCGTTGAGAGGAGTTAAGTTGATTTAACGTCCAACGTCAGCACTATTTAGGCTATATTGAGGACAGGCCCCGAAACTGATGTCGGAAAATTTATGTGCGAAACAGGGCGGGGATTTTACGACTCCTGTCTCAGCCGATCACATTATACTGATACCGACCCAACCTGTTACATGGGACGCAATTGGACAAATACATCTGCTGATAGTGGAATTCGAACCGCGTACCTCCGGATCTGGAGACCAACACTTTACCACTTAAGCTAATTAACCCCTAATACTTTTGGAGATAACTATGTGTGTTAAGATAAACTTTATAGGTCGTAACTACAACGCTGTGGTAACCTTGCAATATGCGAGAAAAAAGGCTAATTGTGATTTGTAACCTTCCGCGAACCTGCACTTGCGGCCCTAGGCGCTATGTTATGAGCGCCTTGTGCAAAATGAGCTTAAAGGAATATCCAATTCCCAATAGTTTCGCGTTTGCTGTGTAATTAAAGAAAAACAAACAATGTATTGATCTAGCTCTTCACTTGAAGGATCGATGTAAAAGGCGCTTAGGTTATGCCCTGCAATAAGATATCAACCTGATAAGGCGCAGCGTGTCTCGTGAAGACAGCTCTTACTAGCTAAGACAGGTACAATGGACTCCGACGGAGTTATAAACAGAACAAAGAAATATGAAGATAAAGAGAGAAAGAGATATACCAGAGAAAACGGAGAAAGAAAGAAAGAAAAGCATTAAGATAGAAAATTAGAGAGACACCGAGAAAGCGAAAGAGAGAGATAGAGAGAGAGAGAGATAGGGAGAGAGTGAGTGAGTGAGTTGGTTTCTACGGCACGCCAGCACGGTAACGTCTAATTTGTGCCCAGATAGTGAGAGAGATAGAGAGAGGTGGGATAAGAAGTGGTTTCCCATAAAGGAAATAAAGTGCGCTATTGGAGCTTAAGTGCTGAAATGTTAAACATGAACCCTTTCAGGGCTTAGACCTCTCAAACTCACGTGCGTCGGCGTGAGTATTAACATACCGATCGATACCTTGCATCATCTCACCTTGCTTCAATTTGTTGTCCTTGAGAGTAAACAAAACCAAAACGATTCAAAATATAACCATGGGTGATCATATTGCATAATACAATTTTAATAGATATACAAACAAAAATATCATAGGTATTGTATTACCTCAACTAGCATTCTCTCACTCACACACACACCCAGACACACATAGATTCACACACACAAACACGTACATAAACAAATCGATCTCTCTCACCCCAGCGGTAAGTGTGTCCTCCGAAGATATCGACACGTAATGCTACATAGTGAGTTCAATAGCGCGCCATTGTTGTTGAGCAAGTGCGATTAAACGGATCTTTCACACGTTCTTTCTGTGGGAACTTATTCAAAGCGCGTAAAACCGCGAGATTGCAATTACATTATTGTGATAGCCTTGATTGTAAGAATATAATTGTATGCTCTCAATATAGAGTGTGGTTACACGATGAGGTGAACAGTTTCGAGTTTCCGATCGTTTTATTTGTATCTTTTGTTCTTTTATATCCTTTGTTCTGTTTTCATTCTTTCATCTTCTGTATGCATACTATACATTTCATCCTTTGATGCGTTTACCTCTTGTCTCTATCTCTCTCCCACTTGATCTCTCTCACCACCTCCACCACCATCTTTCTCTCTTTCTCTCTCTCTCTCTCTCTCTCTCTCTCTCTCTCTCTCTCTCTCTCTCTCTCTCTCTCTCTCTCGATTATGTGTTTATCAGCATAGGTTAGGTTCTCTTTGACGTATCATTCCCCTATCCGATTCTATCACTCTCTTTTACAACTACCTGTCGTCATCTTACCCGTGTTAATCTTTTTATTTTTAGGTGCAACATCTAACCTTAACGTGTAAGAAATAGCTTAAACAGCATTTTTTACCTACATTTAACTCTCAAAATCCTTCCTTTGTGTCTTTTCGTTTAATATCACTGCATTTCTATTGAACTCTACAGTCGGTGTCAAAATTACCTGATCAGCTAGTTTATTAAGACAGAAGCCATGGTATTCCCACACTGTCTCTTTGAGACAAGACGTACAATTGTCAGAATTTAGTTATGGGATCCGTCCTCAATGTGGGATATCTATGGTGAAGACTTTGGGCGCTAAGCTAAAAAAGAAACAAACAAGCAAACAAATTCTTCTATACTGCTACGTGCGCCCAAATCGGCGTGCGGAGGTCTTGGTGGGTCACACTAAACTTTTATGGACTCAACTCCCATGGGGCTAGATATTAAGAAACGTAGATGGCAACGCTTTGGAGGTCTGGGGTTCGAATCCTAGTGAAAGCCCACGTCTAGGTATACATTTTTGCTAAGCATACACCATAATAATCTCTTGAAGCTTAAGGTTTTCATGACCACACAAAAAACCCCTACGAAGGCTTAGTGTCGAAGCTTACATGTTTTGTACTGTTATGTAAGATTCATAACAGTATCATGCATAATTGTCTACACTTTCTTTGAATATTTTTTTAGTGCTTTTCAATAAAAAAATATTCTTCTCCTATTTTTCGTCGACATTTACATCAATTTAAATTGCCAGTTAAATCTAACATCGCTGTTTAAATTTCTCTAATGATCTTCCACAGGCTGAGGCCTGAGACAAGCCTACCAAACACAGTCACACTGTAGTGGTGGACAGAGGTCATTATATACTGCACAGTGCACAGTGCACAGTTGAACAGACGCTGGTAAGAACGGGACTCTAACAAACAGAAGAAGGACAAAACCGAGATCGCCATCACCTGAGACCCAGGTCTAGGGACTCAAGACCAGGGACTCAGGATCAGGGACCCAGCCATGGAGGGAGGCCCTGGAAACAACTCGCCCGTGAACGGGCGGACTCTGTCGCCTGACCAGTCCACCCAGGAAACGCGCTCGCGGTCAGCGTCCACATGGACCAACCGGACCACGCTAGTGTCCAGCGAGAGACCCATCTACTTGACCAGGACCGTGCGCGACAAGTTCCTCAAGATCGAGGAGAAGAACAAGAGCTTCAAGGTGGGTCTCTTGACCATACTCTTTACGTTAAGATAATAAATAGCAAGCTTTCTCGATTTATAAAAGGGGGGGATTTTGGACGTTAAACCAATCCAACAACAACTCATGACAATACACTTTACGTAAGATAATAAATTAATATCAAGCTTTTAACTTTTATAAATGAAAAAAAAAATCCCGAAATTCCCGAAAATAATGCGCACCTAGGCTTCCAATTTTTTGGGTGAAAATTTTACCAAGGTTGGAGGCAAGAAAAAAAAAATTTTTACACGATTGCATCATACACTGATTAATTTTTGTTTATTCTTATACACGATTTGCATAAATCGTGTGATTTCAGTTTCCCGCACTAAGATTCGCAAAATCGTAGTAAAGTTATGTACACAGACCAGATGCACTACTATAAAAACGGGGGGACACCGTTTTTTAGCATGGCTTCGGCGAGGCTATGAGGGGGTCGGGTTTTTCCAGATCTAAAAATAATTTTGGTTGCAAAAAAAAATACATATAGGTCTATATCATTTCATCTCTCCATTTCCTTCTCTCAGGATCGCGTCCGACGGAAGCTGAAGGACTCTTGCCGTTGCGACTCCACCCAATGGAAGCGCTGGGCTCTCAGCATCTTCCCGTTCATCCGAATCATGAGGCGATACCAGTGGCGCTCGGACCTGATAAGTGACATTGTCTCCGGACTCACTGTGGGCATCATGCAGCTCCCCCAAGGTGACCAGTGGTCAAGGAGAGAGAGAGGGAGGGGATGGAGTATTAGTAAAGGAAAAGGAAAGAGGAGGGCAGAGATAGAGTAGAGACAATTCAGCTCCCTCAGTGTGAGTGGTCATGAGGAGTGAGGGTGGAGAGGAGAGGATGGTGTATTAGCAAAGGAAAAGAGGAGGGCAGAGATAGAGGCAATTCAGCTCCCTCAGTGTGATCGGTGGTCATGAGGAAGTGAGGGTGGAGAGGAGGGGATGGAGTATTAGTAAAGAAAAGGGGAGGGCAGAGATAGAGGCGATTAACAGAGAGAGGATTAAACGCTACCAATGGCGTCATTCAACTCCCTCAGTGTGATCGGTGGTGACAATGGAGTCTGGGAGGAGAGATGGGGAAAAAGGAGAAGTGAAGGAAAGTGTGGTTGAGGCACTAACAGTGACGCTCCGACCTGTGATCAGGGGAAGGCAAGCAGACGTAATGGGCGAAGGAGGGTGATATGTTGGAGGGAGAGTAAGGCAACTGGGAGAGAGAGGACGGAACATCGTTAAAGCGAGAGGAAGGAAGGAAGACGGAGGTATATGTATCGTCTCTGGCGTCATGGTCGGTATCATGCTGCTCACTAAAGACGACTAGTAGTCAGGCGCAGGGAGCAGGAAAGAGAAAGAGAGAAGGAAAGAGAAAAAGAGAAGGAAAGAGAAAGGGAGAAGGAAAGAGAAAGGGAGAAGAAAGAGAAAAGGGAGAAGGAAAGAGAAAGGGAGAAGGAAAGAGAAAGGGAGAAGGAAAGAGAAAGGGAGAAGGAAAGAGAAAGGGAGAAGGAAAGAGACAGGGAAAGGGAAAGAGAAAGGGAGAAGGAAATAGAAAGGGAAAAGGAAAGAGAAAGGGAGAAGGAAAGAGAAAGGGAGAGGAAAGAGAAAGGGAGAAGGAAAGAGAAAGGGAGGGGAAAGAGAAAGGGAGAAGGAAAGAGAAAGGGAGAGGAAAGAGAAAGAGAGAGGAAAGAGAAAGGGGCCACAACTATAATTTGTTAAATTCATATCGGTGGCCTTATGTTTGTTCTTTTGAATACTTATGATCGAAAGTTAACAAGTCGTAAAAAAATGTCACCAGAAAACCTCTAAGACTAAACCAATTTTCTGTGTTTCATGACTAATCGAGAAAACTTGAATTACGCCCAATTATGTGATTTGAACAAAGGTAGACAATCTTGTTATGACTTTTCTTTCATTCTTGTTTTAAGTTTGTTTGCTAAATATAATTGTTATACCATGCAGAAAATTTGGATACATGATTCTAAATAACATTATAATATGAATAGATGATACTAGTAACAATATGTTGACTTGTTTAGCAAAGAGCTCAAACCATTTGTAATTGACAAGGGGAGTTAATCTACCAACTTTGTCTCTACAGGAATGGCGTACGCTATGTTGGCTGACTTACCTCCCGTGGTTGGCCTATATATGTCCTTCTTTCCCGTCGTCATCTATTTCTTCTTCGCCACATCCAAGCAGATATCCATGGGTGAGTGTATAATCATCCTGACATGAAATGGATCGTTATAAAAAAACATTTTATTTTTGTTTTCTCATTTGTATTGATATGGTTTAACTTTCTAAGGATTAGTGACGCAAACAGTAGGGAATAAAAGTGACAGAATGAGCCCAGAGAGAGAGAGAGAGAGAGAGAGAGAGAGAGAGAGAGAGAGAGAGAAAGAGAGAGAGGGATGGGGGGAGGTAAAGAGATAGAGACGGAGAGAGAGACAAAGAGAGAGAAAAATAGAGAGAGCTTAACAAGTGTTGTAGCCTAGAGTTCAATGTGAGCTCTTTATAGGCCCCAACACTGACGCCTGACAAGTTTACGTTCTACCACACAGAGATAGTGCGGTGATATCACGACCCTATCACATTAAACTGACACCAGTCCAATGACTATTAAAGAATTATCTAATAATATACATGGATCACCTTATGGAAGCTTATAGTTTAACATCTGTGTTGGCCCCCCAAGCCGGAGGTCCGAGGTTCGAAACCCATCGGTAAAAACTGTATTTTATAACTTAGTTGTTTCGCAAGAGTCGATATAATGCGACAGGGTTGGGACAGGACTCCGAGTAGTATCTCCGCTCTATTTTAGTATGCCATCACATACAATTGTCAGACGTCAGTCTTGGACCCGTCCACAATATAACCTACACATATTATACAACCTCCTCTTTGAGTGGTAAAAACATTAAGGTTGGTGCTTAAAAGTAAAGGGTACATACAGTAGTTTAAAAGACCCATCTGTAGGATTATCACAGTTAAATTTTATATTATATTTAATACAAACTTACTCTTCCCCCCCCCCCCCCCCAAACTCCCTGTGGCGAACAGGCACCGTTGCCGTCGTAAGCCTTATGGTAGCTGGGGTGATCTCATCCCAGACCGCCCTGTGGAGAGAAAAGCAAGGCTTGGATGTGGACGATGTGGCCAACATGACGGCCGAGTGGCAAGCGGAGGAGATAGCCTTCAAGATCTCCATAGCAGCCACCATATCGTTCGTATCTGGCCTGGCACAGGTGAGACCAATCGATATCGTTCGTATCTGGCTTGGCACAGGTGAGATCAATCGCTGTTTAAGTAAAATAGTAGGCCTATAGTTTTCCATTTGGAAAGCAATACAAGTATATAATTATATCATTAATGTTTTTGTTTTGCTCATGTCATGTCTAATGCCATCAGTGTTTATGGCTAATGCCGAATGTGGAGCTCAGAGGCTGACTTTGTGATCTCAAAGTCCAAACTCGATTGGCGATTCGAACAGGCAGTAAACTTTATTCCCTACTTATCTAGGCGGGAGTATCCTTTAACGTGGAAAATGATGACTCAGTCATAGACGGAAATGATGGATTTTGGAAACTTGAATAATGCGCTGCTAAGTGGCGAAACGACTTTGTTAACGATTTCTAGGCTTTTATACAAGTTTGAATTGCTCTGTGTCTGTTCAGCCCAATCTTTGAATGTTTGTTTAACAAGTAGAATCCTGTTTCTAATGTTGGACGTTAAAAACTAACTCACTCTCTCATGCACTCAAATTACTTCTCTTACTGCCCTCTTTTACACTTACTTTTATTCCACCCTGCCATTGCACGTTTTTACCACTTTACCCCTCCCTTTTTACCGCGCTCTTCATACTATTACTAGGGGTATCTGACGAACTATGGTGTGTATAATAAAATTTAACTGTAATAATCCTACACTTGGATCTTTTAAACTATTTTGTGTACCCTTTACTTTTAACCAACCTTTTTAATTACAATTTCATATGCTTTTACAACTCAAAGAGAAGTCACCATTTCTACTAGTATAATGTATTAACTTCCCTATCACATAATGGACACACTGTAGGCGTTACAGTGCTGACGTGCCGTGAAACTCACTCACTCACTCACTCACTCACTCACTCACTCACTCACTCACTCACTTTCCCGTCTTTTCCCAGGTGGGCATGGGCGTGCTCCGGTTCGGATTCGTCACGACCTACATGGGGGACGCTATGGTTAGCGGGTTCACGACGGGAGCCGCAGTGCACGTGTTTACGTCCCAGGTCAAGTACGTGTTTGGCATCTCAGTGCCGCGCTTCCCGAACCTCTTCCAGATCATCAACGTGAGTACTCAGTAGTAATACCAAATCATGAACGTGAGTACTTATTAGTAATACTAGATCATGAACGGGAGTACTTATTAGTAATACTAGATCATGAACGGGAGTTTTCATAAGTAATACTTGATCATCAACGTGATAACTTTGTAGTAATACTAGATCATCAACGTGAGTACTCATTCGTAATACTAGATCATCAACATTAGTACTTATTAGTAATACTAGATCATTAACGGGAGCACTTTAGCAACGTGAGTACTCGGTAGTAATTCAAGTTCATCAATGTGAGTACTCAGTAGTAATAATCCACAGAAATAAAGGGTAGTCCATTGTCGGACATCTAACTAGAGCGCAGGTTAAAATCAAGGCTACCCAAAATTACAGTCAAAGTCTCTGTCTCTGTCTCTGTCTCTGTCTCTGTCTCT
>RQTK01000088.1:195826-211904 GCA_003991915.1 Elysia chlorotica
AATAATAATAATAATAATAATAATAATAATAATAATAATAATAATAATAATAATAATAATAATAATAATAATAATAATAATAATAATATTAATAATAACAACAACAACAATAACAATAACAATAACAATAGTCATAGTAATAATTACTATCAGTATTACTATTTAAAGAATATCAGGCTCCTATTAGACGTTGAGAAAAATAAGTTAAGGTTTCTGATACATCTATACCTTAATTTTGCTTGTTCTGTTATTCAACCTGGAGCCAGGTGTGTGATAACTTTCTGTTTCTCCTTTCTACTGTTCATCCCAGGTCGTCGTATCTACCCTGGCCAGCCATTACGGAGAATTCAAGGAACGGTGGCACATCAAAGTCGTGGGAGAAATCCCTGCAGGGTTAGCCACTAATCTTGTCTTTCGTGATCACCCTTTGCATTGTGTAAAGCTGAGATTTTCTTACTGTTGGTTTACTTAAACATGAGTGCTTTTTTAGCCTTCGGATAGATTTGGGCTTTAAAGTAAATATGACGTTCCTTTTTACACTAGTTTTTCGTTGTCTTTTTAATTATAATACCTTACCACATTATACAAAATAAAAATTAACTGTCTGCAAAGTTTCCGCTACCATTATGTAAAAAAAATAAAGAAATAAAGGAATGAAAGGCAAATCTACGTTTAGCTCTGAAAGTGTTCACTATTTCAATGAGAACAAAGTAATGAATGCAAATTTTGGAGATGTACATTTTCGGATTATTTTGGTACAGGGATTTTAAACTTGAAAGATTGTAAACTAAGTTACATAATCATTTTTTTAAAGTATGGCAATATGTTTTGTTATTCCTTAGACTGCCTGAGCCAAAGTTTCCAGCCTTCACAAACGTGGGCGACTACGCTATTGACTGTGTCATAATCGGTATCGTCGCATTCGCCCAGTCAGTATCGCTAGCGGTACTCATGGCAAAAAAGCACCACTATGACATCGATTCCAACAAGGTAGTTTTGGGCCGCTAATTAATTTGAATAATTTATTGGCAGTGTAAATAACTAAAACATATTATTTATTGTTTCGATCATTAAAACTTCTCATTTAAACGTGTTACTATGGATGCGGACTTAAATGAATTTTAAAGATTTAAATAAAACCATAGTTGCTTGATTATTTGTCGCATTTTCACATTTTGTTTTTATACACCACTTTGTGTTTTACTTCTACAAAATCTTTTCAATTACACATTAAATTTGTTATTTTTTATAACTAAATTTCCTTCAAAAATATTATTATAACATTTGATGCGATTCCGGATTACCCCGTTATTTCCAATGTATTCTGTAATTAAAATATTTCAAGGCTGTTTTTAACCACATTTCCGACGCCCCAATGCAATATCGCTGATGAAAAACTGCTCCATTTACCTTATTGTTAACTTTTCCTCCCAATAAGTGTATGCGGTAGAGGGAGGGAGTGGGGGTACCTCATAAAAGTCATGTATTTAAAGGGCACATCTTCTCTTATCATGTTCTATTCAGGAATCCTGTAAAATATATTGGTTGCTGACAACGTGGTTATGAAAACAAACAAACATTTAATTTTTGGAGCGAAAAATCTCCGTACCTTATACATTTTCAATCTGTCATTCCTCCGTGATCTCTTGTGTGGCAGCACATAAAATTGTGAGACGTCCGTCTTGGGGCCCGTCCACAATATAGCCTATATAGTGCTGCTTTTGGACGTTGAAACAACCCAACCAACCAACCAACCAACTATCTGTTTTTGCAGGAGATGATTGGCTACGGCGCGGGTACGTTTGTCGGGTCGTTCTTCTCCTGCTACCCCATTGCTGCCTCAGTGTCCAGGAGCTCTGTGCAGGATTCGGCAGGTGGACGATCTCAGGTAAGTGCCGGGGGGTGGGGGGGGGGATAATAGAGAGAGAGAGAGAGAGAGAGAGAGAGAGAGAGAGATAGAGAGAGATAGAGAGAGAGAAAAGAGAGAAAGCGGGAGAGAGAAGACAGAGTTGAAAGGAGGGAGAGAGAGAAGAGAAAAAGAAGGATGGAGAGGGGGAGGGAAGGAGAGAGACAGAGTAGATGTTGAGAAGAAAGGACAGAGACAGAGAAAGAAGGAGCGAAACTGGGCAGAGAGTGAAAGAGAGGGAGTGAGAGAGAGATAGAGCGAACGAGAGAGACTAGGATTAGGGAGGGCAACACCCTCTAGTTATTTGAACATAATTATCACTTAACATTAATTGTCACTTTCCCCTACTCTCCTGCATTATCAGCTGGCGACTTTGGTGTCTGCGCTACTGGTACTCATTGTCATCCTCTTTATCGGACCCATGTTCGAGAACCTTCCAAACGTGAGTATGACCTCGTGTGCTCATGTTATATACATGTATCTCGTCATAGTTATGAAGGCTATAGTTGTGATTTCATATACAGTTATGTCAACATTTTGAAGGCGTAATGGTCAGTAACGACAGCGATACTATGTATAAGCTTAGGTTACCGTTTTATTTTAGTTTAAGCCTCTTGCGAATTGCAGTCTATGGTTTGTCTTGTGATGTTCGGTATACGCTTAGTATCGGCTTGGTACAGGCTTTGGAAGTGTGTAGCTTAACCAGCATGCTGATCGGCTTAGGCTACCGACAAGGAGCAATTTTAGTTTACTAAATGTACTATTAAAGTAAGGGGTTCAAGTTTAGTGCATCGCTCTATTCACTAGCCTAGATCTATTTAACATAATGATGACTTTCCAATAATTTAACTGTGCTGCTTGAAGCACAAAAAATAATCCTTTTTTCCGCTTGCACGTTCTTTTCTCTTTTAATATAATTATTTTAGTTCTATACTCATTGATTATAATTACTAAATTTGATGTTATCTCTTAACAACCCAACAGAATCTTAGCTTTGGTCTAAGCCTATCACACTGACCCAACAAGTAGGCGAATAAATCACACGAATAAGTTTGCCTGATCAAGAGATCAAACCGGGTACCTGCTGCATAGAAGCTAAGTGCTCTACCACTAAAGCAGTACATTATATTAATTGTACAACGTTGTATCTCATTTCTAAAACGCTCTAAATCACTAGTACTTTATAAATGAGATAGTATGCAGGATATTATGCAACTGAAGTGACCATTAATTCTCAGTATTATGTGTGCATCTCACCCAGTGCGCCCTGTCAGCGATCATCATGGTAGCGCTCCGCAGTATGTTCTTGCAGGTGTTGGAGCTCAAACCCCTGTTCAAGACCTCGCCCTGGGACTTCGTGAGTAGCACACGAGAGATTAATTCTCTCATAGTATACGTTTCTGTCTCTTAGTCTATCATGCGATCTCTCTCTCTCTCTCTCTCTCTCTCTCTCTCTCTCTCTCTCTCTCTTCTTTTGTCGGCCTGTTTGTCTGTCTGTCTTTGCCTGTCTCTTTATCTCTATCTTTCTCTTGCTCATCCTCTCTTTCTCCTTCTCTCTCTCCTCCGATATCTTGTTATTTCTCTTTACCCCTCTCTATCCCCTCCTCTCTATCCCCTTCCCGTATCCTCTTTCTCCTCTGGTATCTTTTTATTCACCTCTCTCTCTTTTCCAGTCTACCTTTATTTACTTCTCTTAGCATATCTCTCTATCTCGTTTTTTTACATCTCGAGCTCAGTGTTTCTAAGCCCGTCCATCCCTGTCTGGCTTTGTCCGTTTCCTCTTTCTTAGCACTCTATTGATGATATCGCTATTTTGCACTGCAAAGTTTACTCAAAGATACTGTTAAATGATTAAGCACTTAAAAATCTTATTTTCTTTGAAACTCACCACATACGATTGGCGTTACCAAATAGAGCTGTGAGTACATGTGCGTGTGTGTACAAATAGTTCTACTTCCTTGAGCATTTGTATAAACACAACTAGATTTAACGACCAATAACGTTTCCAATGAAAGCAACACGTTTTTCCCCTTTTTTGATCAGTTCCTGTAAATCTGGCCAGTCTATTCTACTTTCTTATTTGCTGCCACACACGAAACAGTGGAGGTGACATGGACTCCTGTCTCACCTGGTCACATTATACTGACACCGACTCATCAATTAGAAACGTCAAATTCAAACAATGATATTCCAAAAAAAAACACAACACATGACATTCTGGGTTAAACCTTTGTTTTAATATTTGTCCTATAAAGCCGATACTTGCTATATGTCTGAATTAAAGTTAAGGCTTTGTTGAAGGATGTTTCTGACAAAACTTTGCTATGTGGAACAAAAAACCCTGCTTTCCCCAGGCGATCTGGGTGTTTACGTTTCTGTCTGTGGTCATCCTTCACGTGGACATGGGGCTGGTGGCCGGAATCCTGTTCTCCTTCTTCACAGTGGTGGTCAGATCACAGGGGTGAGTACTCAGTAGGGTATGTGTAAGGCTAGGGGAAAGAGAGAGGGAGAGAGAGAGAGAAAGAGAGAGAGAAAGAGAGAAAGAAAAGAGAGAGAGAGAGAGAGAGAGAGAGAGAGAAAGAGAGAGAGAGAGAGAGAGAGAGAGAGAAAGAGAGAGAGAGAGAAAGAGAGAGAGAGAGAGAGAAAGAGAAAAAGAGAAAGAGAGAGAGAGAGAGAGAGAGAAAGAGAGAGAGAGAGAGGCAAAAGAGAGGTTGAGGAAAGAAAGAGAAAGAGAGAGAAAGAGAGAGAGAGAGCAAGAGCGAGAGAGAGAAAAAAGGGTTGATACAAAAATCACATTAATAGTATAGAAACTATTCGATTTTCAAATAAACATATTTAAAAATCTAAATATTTAATACTAACCTGCTCAAAATACTTTGACTTCTTTTTACAAAGACGAAAACAAACAAAACATTTTTCCTTTGTTTCAGGGCCAAGGTGAACACTCTAGAGAGACTGTCAGAACTGGACGAGTACAGACCCGTGTCACTCTATACCAGGGTAAGGACTTCGAATAATTTATAACCCCTTTTTTGAATTAATATAAGGCCATTGTATTGGAGCTATAAAAAATTGCAGTTGTCTAGAACACAGAGCGCTGGTAAAAGATTGCGCAGCGCTATGCTGGGTCTTCGAAACCAACGACAGTAGGTCTCTGTCTCTTATCTTATTTCCATCTCCTAAGGTGAAAAGCAAGGCTGTGCTGATCTGCCCTAACAATTCATTTTGAGTTGATCAGAAATTTGTAGGTATTTTTTCACAGTAATAGAGGTAGGTTTTTTTAATAGTGAAAATGGATTCCTAGCCAACCCTTTCCCTAGCATCTATAAAAACTTTAAACTCTTGACCAAATTTCTTCAACGTATATCGTTCCAATATTGACAAATAATCTTTTCTTTCCCGCAATTTTTCCGTGTTTCAGACGGAGCCCCATCCCCGTATCCGGATCATCACGTACAACTCACCGCTGTACTACGCCAACTCCGAGCTCTTCCTGAAGCACGTGCACAGAGAGACAGGCGTCAAGCCAGAGAAGATGCGCAAGGTCCTCAAGAAACTCATGACCCTCAACGATCCTTTGCACGTGAGTACAATCTCTTTGAACGAGAGAAACATCGCCTATGTATTAAGGTCTTTTTGAGAGAAACTTCGTCTTGGATTAAGGTCTTCTTGAAAGAAACTTCGTCTTGGATTAAGGTCTTCTTGAGAGAAACTTCGTCTTGGATTAAGGTCTTCTTGAGAGAAACTTCGTCTTGGATTAAGGTCTTCTTGAGAGAAACTTCGTCTTGGATTAAGGTCTTCTTGAGAGAAACTTTTTCTTGGATTAAGGTCTTATCGAGAGAAACTTTGTCTTGGATTAAGGTCTTCTTGAGAGAATCTTCGTCTAGGATTAAGGTCTGAGAGAAACTTCGTGTTGTAAGGTATGAGAGAAACTTCGTCTAGGATTAAGGTCTTCTTGAGAAAATATTTCTGATTGTTGGAAACACGTTATAGTTGTTTCCAATCTCCATCCCCCCCCCCCCCCAAAAAAAAAAAAAAAAATAAAAAAAATAAAACAAAAAAACAACAAAAAAAAAACCCGACACCTCCACTCTCCAGGAAAAAATTCAAATAAAATAACCATTCTGATTCGGGAATGGGGATACCAGCTGGGATTTAAACATCCAACCATCTACCCGCCAAGCCAGAGCGTTACAGTCTGCCCTGTAGATCTAATAAACAAACAGACAATATTACTTTGGACGATCTTTAACTTAATTGTATATATCTATGTTTCCATGCTATTGAATTTTATTTTTTACTCAGAGCAACAAGAAGAAGATGCACGACTCTAAGATTGTGGAGATGGAGACGGTGACCCCAGTCGCTCCGTTGACCTCTGACTCCGGAGAGGCGACCACTAACGGCGGTGACCCCGCAAGGTCAGGGGGCATGATGGCGCACAGAGCCTCTATCATCGGACCTCTGCCTAACCTTGACCCTCGACCTTTCCTCTACCTCATCATCGACTGCACGGCCTTCACCTTCATCGATCCCGTGGGCATCAAGATTCTAAAGCAGGTGAGAGGTCGAAGGGGAAAAAGTTAAAGTGTGAGATTGAAAGAATAAAACGGTTTAATGGAGAATGGTAACCTACGTAACAGGATATGCGGAAACTCTTTTCTTAAGTCTTTAGTAATTTTGGGGGAAATGAAATAGATTCCATCAACTGCCGTTCCATCTCCATATTAACTAAATTGCAACAACTGCCGTTTTATTTATCTATTCGTTAGATTATAACAACTGCCGTGATATATCTCTATCAGCTAAATTGTAACAGTTGCCGTTTTATTTCTATATCATTAGATTGTACCATGTAACTTTCTATCCCTCTTTCAGCTAGATTGTAACAAGTGTATTTCTATCCCTCTAGCAGCGAGAACAAGTGTCTATCTACCCTTCTATCAGCTATATCGTAACAAATGCATTTCTATCTCTCAATCAGCGAGATTCTAAGAACTGGCATTCTATCTCTCCATCATCTAGATTCTAAACTCTGCCGTTCTATATCTCTATGAGCTAGATTGTAACAACTTTTTTTGTATGTCCTCAGATGATCGAAGACTACAAAACAATCGGCATCAGCACTTATCTGGGTGGCGTGAGAGGTCAGTTCTTATGTTTGTGTTTGTATTTTACATTCCAGACCCGTAGTTTCCACTTTTTTTTACTCATTACCCCGTTTTTATACATCTTTTTAAACATTACAAAATTTAGCTGTCATGTTTTTTGTTTCTTTTTAGGTCTACTTTTAGCCTCTTCCTTTGGTGTTGTGTTTTTAATGCTGTTTTTCCATTTTTTTTCTGTTAACCCAACATCTAAAACTTCACCATAAGTAACCTCTAATCCTTTCCGTTTCTTCACAGACGACTGTTGGTGCACGATGGAAAGTTCTGGCTTTACTGCGGTCTATGAGCGCATTATCTTCCTCACGGTGCGTGATGCGGTCTTAGCGGCGGAGGAAGACAAGAGGAAACGGTTGCATCCGATCCCCGAAGTAGGTCATTTAGAATTACGTGGGCTCACAACTTCATTGCTCTAACTCCATTGAAAATAAAAAGTTGTTGTTTTTTCTATTCGATGTTTGGAAGGCCTAACCATTTTCTCGCTTCTCGTTGCTTTTTACTCTCTTTCTTATTTATTGTCTTCATTAACCAAGGATCGGTTAAAATGGAGGCTATGTTGCAGGTACTAAATTATTATTGCTATTTCAAGTTATTTAGAAAATTACATACAACAACGGTTTGTGTTATATTTAAATTAATAATAACGGACACATTTACATTTTCTTTGCAAAAAAAAAAACACAACAACAAAACCCCCAAAACAACCATGTAGAATGCTGTCTCTCGAATGCCGTGAAAACCATTAAAAAAAACTATAATACAATAACGTATGTCAGTAACAAAAAGGAATATTCGTGTTTCTTGTACTAAGGAAATGGATGCATGTCTTTAACGTACTTTTTTGGTGTTGGCCCAGTTTAAACTCTCCCGTTATAATGTTATTACAGATATAACAATATAAATGTATGTACTCTTATGTTGTTGATTCTATACAGTCAATGACTCATCTTAAAATTAAGCTCCCCACTCCTTTACAATGTTTTTTTTCTACTTTATCTAAGAGGACATGTTTTGAAAATAAATCAAGCAATTTGCGATTCAAAGACCTGCAAATTTATATTCTGCGCTCACGAACAACAAAAAATCAGCATGTGAATAGGGTGATGATCGCTGAATCCAGTACCGCTTCCACACTTTTAGTTACTTATTACCTCTTGCGCCTTTTTTTCTCTAAAATAAAAAAAAAACCAGAAAGGTATAATTATCTCACAAATGGTTAGGATCCGTACGGAAAACAATTTTACGGACAGGGGAAACATCAGTGTGAGGGAAAGTGAAATGCAATCGTTGTTTTTTTCCCTTTATCAATATCAGCTTTCTACAAAAATATTGTATTTTAGAGGGGGACTTGTGCTGCTTTAAACGCTGCATTTATACATACAGTTGAAAGATTGCCAGAGAGAAAAAACAAACAACTAATATAGTGTAGTGCTAGTATGATGTAATGCAACACCGATCTTCTGGAGGGTCATTTCTGTTAGGGTATTGTGCTCTGTTGTATATTTCTTTATACTGTTATCAGTGTTGGAATGCTTGAGACAGATTCTGAAACTGTAAGGAGCACATAGAAATGTTTTAACGCGTCTAACTCATAAAATATGGAAGTTAAAAAAACATAATATATTTAATCCTTTTGACTATTTCTTTATTTCATTTCTCTCTCTCTCTCTCTCTCTCTCTCTCTCTCTCTCTCTCTCTCTCTACCACTGTTTCTCTGGCTCTATCTTTTTCCCCCTACCATCTCTAAATTTGATTACATTCTCTCCTTCATTTCGAGATTTGAAGCAACACTAGTCTTAACTGAAAATCCCTTCTATAAATGTTGATGTTCATCAGATATAAATATGATGCGGTCCATTTCATTATTATATTTTACGGTGTACATGATATATGTTGTCGTATATATCGTTTACTTTATATTGTGATGTAGCCTACATCATATAATTTATAGAATGTTTCAGTGTTTTAGAATGTTGTGTATTTCATAATTTTCAAATTATAATGTTAGGATTATTTCTTGTGGTGTATATATCTCTGTGCTAAGCTCATTCAGTGCCACTGGTTTTCCCACATTATTTTGTGCCAAGTGAAACAAACAATGAGTTTCTATACCACGATGTATAGTCGATTAGTCCAACCATGGAATCCTAAGTCGACGATGCACCGTCGACTGGCACTGGATGAGACCTGGTTCTAGTGTCACTTTTTTCTAATGTGTGCATGTTGCTGTTGTGTCCTTCCGGCATGTCCCGACTTAACGCCGTTGCCCCACCCGTCCTGTGTGTGTGACCCACTTGCGACACCTCCTGGCACCAGGACAACGCCCCAGTGTCGTCTTCCCGGGTCCCCCACACGAGCAAGATGGAGGGCGGCGTCACAGATCCGCTCCTCACAATCCAGGACGAGAGCGAAGTAGATGAGGAGGATGAGGAGGAGGAGAAGGAGGGGGAGGAGAAGTTTAAAACGCCCATGCCTCTAGATCATGTTCGAAACTCGTGGAACAAATCGGAAGATTGCTAGAGCACCCCGTGACCTAATTCCAAGGTCACGTATCGCCATTTAAAATTACTAGGACCTGCATCTCTCACGAGCCCCCACCGCCTGTCCTTGCTTAGCTATTGCACTTAGGCCGCAAATAGAAAATAGCGTCTTTTCGCATAGTAGTATTGTGCTCAGGTGTAAACAGCGAGTTCAGACTGTAAGTTCCTGCCTGCTAAAAAGTTCCTACAAAAATACCCCCAAAACTCTTCGCAGTATAATGCGCAGCATAGCTTTTGTCCTGTGCGGTGAAAAACAATAACGTATAGATGTGGAGCAACCGGAGTGATACAGGTACGAGTAGGAATCCGGACTCTTTGATTTAAGTACATTTTTGAAGAAGCATAAAATAGTCTTGAAAAATGATAAATCCATCGGAGAAGCGGAGATATTTTTAAAAAGCTCAATAAAAAGTTATTTTTAACTTAACTCAATGTTTTGGGCCTGAATCACCTATCGGTTGCCTCACATGTAAATTAATTCTTTTTTTGCCTTAAAAAAAAAAATAAATGCAAATCAGGATGCGAAAAGACGCCTTTGGTATATTTGCGGTCTTAGACTTTCGCGCTAGTCATAGCCCAACCAACACGCCACCCATTGGCTGCACTAGCTAACTAGCTAGCTCTCCGCACATTTTCCCTTTTTCTTTTTCCGTTTCTTTCCTAGCTTTTGCAAAAGCTTTTTGCTAAATGCTGTTAAACCTTTTGTTTTTTCCTACCAAACCATTTTCAGATCTATTTTTCTAGCGCTTTTCTGCCTCTTCGTGTTCATATTACCCGTGTTTGATAGTATGAATGGCAAACTAGCTTTCTTGTAATACAAGTTTTCTTCTCTTGCATTTTGACCATCATACTATCATTTTGTGCTTCCAGCAATGGATCGTAATGAACTTTTCTAGCTGTATTATAAGACATTATGTATCATAGAATGCTACCTAGATGAAAAGAAAACAATATTTTCCCAAACAGAACAATGACTGCTTTTAAAATTGTGTCCATTCAATATATCCTAAGGTCGTGTAGTATAATTTATATTCATTTTTACTCTCCGCGCTCCGGATAGCTGTAGCGTATTTTACTACACTCAACATTCATTATTGAAGTAAAATCAATTTGACAAAAGTAAATCGTTCTAATAAAATTCATCAAAGTGTTTTTTTCAAATTGTTGCTTCAGGCAATATTCCAGTATACACTCCTTGTAGAATAGTTTTTTTCTTTTTATTATCATTATAATATTATTTATTACAGGTTTGTATGATTATGCTTTTTGCTTTACTTTTTTATTATTTTGTTACAGCGTGCTTTTCTTTCCTTTCACGTAGAGCTTCACGTAGCGTATTTAATTTTGGAAACCAAATATTGTGTCAAACCATTGTTATTTTAATCTATAGCATACGGGTCCAGAGTACGTGTATTCATTCTAACTAGCAAGCCACAATGACTCTAAAAACCTGAATATTCTCTTGTCGAAATAGATTTCATTACCACATTGTCACCTCTGCATGACGTAGTTCAGAAGTGAAGACCTTATAAACGCCCTGAGACTGTATAAAATATATTAAGAGAGGGGCAATGTCTTCATTGCAGTTATTTCTTTTATGTCAATTCAAGGTTTATCCAATAGGTTTTAATTTTATTAGTTACTTCTTTTTCATCAGCTCTTGCTCTCTCACTATCTTTTTGTCTCTCTGCCCCCACAAACTTAAATCATGCAATAGCACTAACTTAAAAAATGCTTTAATTAATTTTCGCGTGCACATAACAGAATGGTGGCAGAAAACTTCCATTCCAATTAAATGGGCAAATGAGGAAGATCTTAAAACACTAGTAAGAAGAGTCAAAGAAGAAAGTAGCAGATACGGTCTGGAGATAAACAAGAAAACACACAAACAATGGTCATCACAAAAGAAAAAGAAATTCCAAAAGTAAACATATAACTTGATAGGAAACCTCTAAAGCAAGTACACAGCTTCACATATCTTGGACAGCAGATCACAGAGGATGGAAGATCAGAGAAGGAAATCAACAAGAGGATAGGAATGTCCAAAACTACATTTGCAAAGTTGAACAAACTTCTTACCAACCGCAAGCTCTCATACAATCTCAGAATCAGACTCACGAAATGCTTCGTCTGGTCAGTACTGTTGTATGCATGTGAAACACGGACACTCACACCGGTCCTACAGAAACGTCTAGAGGCAACGGAAATGTAGATGCACAGAAGAATAACAAGAATATCATGGGAAGACAAAAAGGCAAACAGCGAAGTTCTGAAACAACTAGGTCTTAGTCAAACACAAGTTGCCAAAACCATACAAAACCAGAAACTGACATACTATGGACACGTGAGAAGGCATGGCACCCTTCAAAGAAAGATCCTGGAGGAAAGAATAGAAAGGAAACGTGGACGAGGAAGAAAAAGAAATAGCTGGGTTGAAAAACATTGAGGAAACAGCTAGAATGAAAATCAACCAATGCTGTGAAATCGCAAGAGACCGTGAAAGATGGAGATCCGTGGAATGCAATGTCCGAAACGAGAAGGAACCCCGGTGAGGTATTACATGAAATCGAACTCTACCACGACCCTTAAGATCTAGATGTTTTCATGCGAAAGAAGAAAAATGTTAACTTACCAAGTGTTTGGAAGCCAGTAAGAAGATGCGTCATGAACTCAACTTAGGTTTAAGTTCCTTCACCAAGCAAGAATAGCTCAACGGTGTGGCTTTTTGCAGTATTTAAAAAAGAACATAGAGCACGCGATTGGAGAAAAATAGATCTACTACAAAATGACACTATGAAGTTACTGCTTCAGGAAAATCTTTCATCTTTTCTGACAAATTGGATATTTGTTTTTGCGAAATATCATTCCCAATGTGAAAAAATAACTCGTGATGCAAAATTTACTCAAGCGAATGCCGGGAACATTATTTTTGAACATGCTAATAGTCATTGGGCGACGATTAAGGCATAAGTGAGGTCATAATTTCAGCGATGTAAGGTGAAAACCAAATCTATCTTAACATTGAGATTAAATCTGACCTGATTGGTTTGCGTTTTATCTTATAAGAAAAGTGTGTCAAATAGTAAGAAAAAAAGTAAATAAAACATTGTCTTTTATCTCAAGAGTAGCGAAAACGACATGCCAAACACGTAGCCTAGTAATGTTATGTCGATGTGCAGTTTAATCTCTGATATTTTTCTACCAGGAGAATTCTTCAAGAATGAATGCCAGACTGCACACTGATTTCTCTTGCATGTTCTATTTACCACGCTTTATAAATTGTCTTTAAAAAAAAGCATGGTCTCTTTTTATATAAAATGTGCATGATTGGGCTGCATGATATTAGTATTTATTTTTGTGGGCACTTTAAAGAACAAATTCATGGGAATTAAAATAACGGTATTTTTTTAAAAACATGTATAGTGTTATAGTGGATTTAAAATATTTCTTCTGCCTTTACTTTAACAAACATTATCAGAAAAATATGGAGTAAACTTTGATGGTTGTTCTTTTGTGACTTTCAATTTATATTTACATTTGGCATGGGATAATTTCTATATTTTTCAACTTTTGTTGACATTTTTTTTCCTTACTAATGAATTTTCGATCTCTTTTTAACTTTTTAATAACTCAGTTTCAAACCCCCCAAAAAAGACACGGACCAAACTTATAGAAAATTCACATATTTTTTGTGTCGTTTTAGATTAAATATACTAGTTAACGGTAAAATAAAAACACATGATTAGAGAGTTCAACATATATACAATCCTAGGCTCTTCAACTACTTAAGAGACAAGATTCAAGGAACTCTAACTAAAAACACATCATCTCCTCAATAAATAGACGGATTTACTATATCCCTTTTTTGTTAAACTTCACTATCGTTGAAACCTTTTTCTTGTAATTCTTTTTACATTTTGGCAAATTTTATTATTTTTACTTTCTCTCTCTAAAGTAAATTGAACAATGCCTAATTGTAAACACTGAAGGTTGTAAAAACATGAAACGATCATTAAACATCGTGTGCTTGTTTCTGTTTCTTTTACAGGAATTAAGCATCATAACGAAGTTGTAGGACTTTGCGCATGCGCCTAGTTGGCTGCTATGCTTTGTTCCTGGACCTGCCTCGCCAGTCACTAAATAGTACACAGACGCCAATGGTACACGATCATGGAATGCTGTGTATTTCAGTCATCAGATCTGTGTGTGTGTGTGTGTGTGTGTGTGTGTGTGTGTGTGTGTGAATGTATGCGATTAAGAAACATAAAAAACCTATTTGTGGCTGTTCTGAGGTCACGTGATTTGACTATTAGGTGCAGGTCCGATTGCTCTCCCTGTACAATATGCCTGGTACGTCTGTGATATATCTGGGCTCTGCACATCTACATCGAATATAGTTATATATTTTTAATGATGAGCGCTTGTCTTGTGCAAAAATGTCATTCCTTGATGTTTATCATTTTTGTGTTCCAAAATAAACAAACATCTACATCTAATTTTTTAATGTTCAATTGCAGTACATTGCATAGGGTTAGTATAATGCGCAGTGTGATGTTGACAGTCAACATGTGTTTTTTGGTTCATGTATATAATTTAAAAAGGGACCATTTCTAAGCCAATATATTATTATAGGTGGCTTAGCTTTACTTACTTTATACGCAGCTCACATAAATGTTATTGTTGAGCTTTTCGACCCAGAGTTAATATTTTACTTTACGGATAAAGGTAGGCGCATAGTTAATGACTATTCACACCTATTGAATTGAAATAAAGAAGTTAAAGTATATGCAGGATTTGGATTTGAAAAATTCGTAGTATACATTAAACAATAACTTATTTCATATTGTTATCAAAATGGTCAATGCCACTTAAATTTAGAGCTCAGAATCATTATCCTTCTCCACATTGTCCTGGTTATCATCTTTAGTACCATCATCATCATCATCATTGTCATCATCATCATCATCATCATCATCATCATCATCATCATCATCATCATCATCATCATCATCATCATCATCATCATCATCATCATCATCATCATCATCATCATCATCATCATCATCATCATCATCATCATCATCATACTCATCATAATCATCACTACCTAGCATGCCGTGGCCTTTGCGTTTTTTAATGATCGTTCTAAAGAAACACAATGATAAAAGAATATGAACCTTACGTTATCTCTTCTTTAATGAAATAAAAATGTACACAATTATATTTGTTTCATTAATGTATTTTTAAAGTGTATTATGTGTTTTATTCATTCACATTAAGTCATACAGATTTACTATCAAAACTGTTTCTGTTTTATTACAATTGTTCTTTAAGACAGGACGAGGCAACGTTTTGTTTTTGAAACATTTAACAAAGTGTTAATCAATGCCATTATTAATACTTTCAGCTTCTACTGCGAACATTCTTTTTGTAAGAGGACTTTTAAAATGGCCAATTTATTTACAAGACTGCCCCTATAAAATTATGTGATGTTGGTTTGACGATTTCATGAGCAAGGTAGCATTCTAGTTGTTGAAGGGTCCACTGCCGTTTCGAACAACAACATGTTTTGGTTCAATTCAATTTTTAAAAATTCCAAATGTATATTATTATAGATTTTTTATGTCTGTGTTTTGTCATGTTCGTTGATTTACACCTAAACGCATTTTAGAACGGATTTAATTGTTCTGTCGTCTAGGATTATAAAAATCGAGAATGTCCTTTAAAATTGGCTAGATGAGAGCTTTAAACAGCAAGACGGCAAGGATACGAAAGAATGAGTGAGTCTGTTTGGCTCGGTTGTTGTCTAGTATAGTAGTAAGTCATTGCGATCATGCCTATCTAATTAGATCTATGTCGTCATGTGTCTGTTTGTGAACTTCATAGGTGGGAAAAGATAGGCGTTATGGTTTTTGTTTAGAAAATGTTAAAATATTGTTGTATATTTATTTGATAATTGCTGTTACTAATGTTGTTGTTGTTGTTATTGTTTTTGTTGTTGTTGATGTTGTTGCTGTTGTTTTTATTGGTACTGCTCTTGTATATTTTTTAAATAATGACTTATCCATGAAAGCAATGCACTATAACATTCCGTTGTTATTATATCTACATAATATACCGACATTGATTCCTGTAATGATTATAGCTATATATTCTATATTCGGATCGAATAAGCACATTTTGCCGTTATACGTTTTAAGGTAAATTAATATATTAAAATTTGTATTGTAAATAATATGTCAGCTTTCTTGAAAATTTTGTCTTGTTTTTTGTTGTTTTTGTGCTCTACGGATGGCCACCTGTTTATATGTAGCTAAATCGATGTTTTGTGTTCCAAAAATGATATTCAAATGGTGATTGATCTCCGATTTAGAGTAAATAATAATAATAATAATAATAATAATAATAATAATAATAATAATAATAATAATAATAATAATAATAATAATCATAATAATAATAATAAT
>RQTK01000088.1:217367-287367 GCA_003991915.1 Elysia chlorotica
TACTATCATTATTATTATTATTATTATTATTATTATTATCATTATCATTATCATTATCATTATTATGACAACGAACCTTGGACTGCCACCCCATCTATGTCAGTGTGTAGCTGCAGGATCCAGGGTTCGGGGTCCACCCAAGTCAAACCGCCATCATTGACGGGTGGTGTTGGTCCTGCGGGTGGCCCAGTGGTAAACCCAGTGACGGTGCCCGGGCCAGTGCCAGAGCCAGAGCCCCCCTCTACCAGTTCACCATCGGCCGCATCGTAGTAGTAGGAGTGATCCGGGTCAGGGAGTAGGTCGGAACATTTGACCAGCGTGCGACTCAGCTGGCACATCATGAAGTGCCCGCCTGTGGGTGGCAACCACAGAATAGAAAAAAATAATGATAAAAGGGTAACTATTAGGAGTTTTATCAATGTGTAGGGTGGTAACCTTGGCGTTGAGTTAATATAATTTATGTATGTATGTATGTATGTATGTATGTATGTATGTATGTATGTATGTATGTATGTATGTATGTATGTATGTATGTATGTATATATGCATATGAGAGAGAGAGAGAGAGAGAGAGAGAGAGAGAGAGAGAGAGAGAGAGATATCCAAGGCAGACATGTAGAAGAGAGTTAAATCGTGTCATAAACCCAATCTATTGCATGGACAAATACGGAATAATGATCATTTAATCAAGATCAAACTGTCAGATAGAACTGTTGTTGTCAGGTCACGAAATATGCAATGATGTACCTACATGAAAGAAATTGTTTAACATAACGATTTTTTGTCTGTGTGTGTTTGGTATCTGTACCAAAGTTTAGTAAACTATGAACTTTTTGGATCTACGGTTGAGAGTACATTACGCCTGGCACTTGCCAGGGAGAAATAATGGTGTGTGTGTTTGTGTGTGTTTGTGTGTGTGTGTGTGTTGTGTGTGAGGGGTCGAGACAGCTCAGTACGTAGACCGCACGCCTTAAAAAACGAAGTGACTGGTTCGAGTCCCGTCATGCCAACTCTTTCCTCTACTGGATAGTTCAATATTAGTATAATATTAGCGAATGGTATATACGTCCCACAGCTAAGAGACTAACCAACGGAGGAGGGGAGATAGGGGGGGGGGGGGTTAATATATTTGTTTTGTATAACGTTTGTGGGACAGCCCCGCAGTTATTTCTAGATGTGGGGGCCATGAGTTGACAAAAAGTATAATTTAGCATTATTACTTTCATTGGGTTTGGTTGTTTCATCAAGAATTGAAGATTGAATTAAAATACAATTGAAAGTTTTTTTAAACATGAAAAAAGACGTTTTAGAAAGGGGAAAAATCCACCCTCTTTCAATGCCTAGTTTGTTCAGCAAACTTTCAGTAGTTTTCTTTTCATTCTACATAACAAAGGATCTGGCTATAATATTCTGTTTTAAATTGATATATCAAATCATCTTTGAGACATAATTTATATAAAAGAGCGAACTTTTAGCTCCAAACTTTAGATTATAATACCTGGATCTACAACTAGATAAAGTATAATCTGGAAATCGAGATCGAGATCTAATTTAGATCTACATATAGGTTCTAAGACCTGGATCTAGATCTTATATATATATAAATAACTCATTAATAGAAATTCATTATCGTTGAAATATGCTCACCCAGGTGGTCTGCTGAGTTTATTACCCTTCAAATCATAGCTTGGACCACTTTATCTGGGCATCTTTTGTAAACGCACAGTACAGTAGATGCAGCACAGCGCATCACGGAGAGTTCTCATGCAGTCACGTGACTGCTCCGGGTGTTTTTGATTAGCTATGCATAGATGCATAAATTGATATATTAAATCATCTTTGAGATAGAATTTATGTTATAGAGGGAACTATTAGCTCCAAACTTTAGTTTATTATACCTAGATAACGTAGAATCTACCAGTCGAGATCGAGATCTAGTCTAGATCTCCATATCTAGGCCCTAGGTCTTGGACCTGGACCTTTGATCTTAGCTTTTCATATCTAAAAATAACTAACATACATTATCATTTTTGCTCATTTAGGTGGTTTACTGAGTTTATTAACCTTTAATTGATAGCCTGGAAAAAACTGTCAGGGGCATCTTTTAAACACACAGTATAGTAGATGCAGCACAGCGCAATGAGCGCATCACGGAGAGCTCTCAGGCAGTCACGTGATTGCTCCGGGTGTTTTGATTAGCTATGCATAGATGCAAGGGGGCTGATCTTTCCGGTTTTAAAAATAGAAGTCTGTCAAATGGTTGAACGCCGGAGTTCTATTAGGGAAGTGCTTGGTTGGATCTATTATTAGGTAAGCCATTTATTTCGTCCAATTTCACCCCCTATTGATACTGGTTGGGCCGACGAAAGTGAAATCTGACAACTTAGACAAAAGTACTGGTAACCCTATTCGTTTTGTTTTGTGTGTGTGTGACAGCGTGTGCAACTTTAGAGGTTATTCCGTAATATGACCTTGTTGTTTGCGTTAGAAATGTTTGACTTGCTTTTTAAACGCCCGACGTCAACAGCACTGCACCCCCCCCAACTTTCTTATTGATACTGGTTGGGTCGGTGATGATATGTTATGACGGCTTATACAAAAGTACTGGTGACCCTGTTCTTTTATTTGTGTGTGATAGCATGTTATACGTTATTTCGCAATATGACCTTGTTGTTGGTGTTAGAAATGTTTGACTTGGTTTTTAAACGTCCAACGTCAACAGCACTGCAATACCATGTACGGGTCCTAAGACAAATGTCTAATACAAGGTTTACGTGTTGCTAGTGCGGGGATACCAGAACTCCTGTCTAAGCCGATCAGATTTTACTGAAACAGACCAAACCAGTAAGAGGCGAAATTGGACAAATTCATTCTAAATGATCATGGGTTTTGAAATGCAATCCTTCAGATTGGGAGACCAACTCCTACTAATAACGCCAATCCTTATGTGACCGGCTGAGACAGGAGTCATGGTATCCCCGCCCTGTCTCGCGTGTGGCAGCACATTAAATTGTCAGACGTCCGTCTTGGGGCCCGTCCACAATATAGCCTATATAGTGCTGATGTTGGACGTTAAAACCAACTCAAACTCAACTCAAACTCTTCCAACCCCCCACTCCCTTGTTGACGTCGGACATTAAAAAACAACTAATCTTCACTTAAGTGGCAACCAACAAATAAAGAAGATACTTGCCGCCGCCTGTTGGCGTGATCAAGGTGAAGGTCAAGCATTCCGGGTTGGCCAGGCATCTGGCGGCGCAGTCGACTCTGCTTACGGCTTCTCTGGTTTCCAGGGGGGAGTCCGCAAAGAACCCGCGAGTTGCGCATGTGCGGAAGTGCCTCTCCTGTGTGTTCGTTTCAGCGGAAGCTGGCGCAAAACTCACGATGCCTGCTAGGAGTAAGGTCTTCAGGGCATAACAAGTGAGTTGGTTGATCTTCGGTTTCATAGTCGAACCTGGGATCGCGAGGGCTTTGGGGGTGTAGTTAATTTTATCAGAGTCCGACGGTGCAGTCCTGTTTACAAGAAATTTTATATAGACTGACCTATTTATAAGAAGAAAGCATAATTATAAAATTGATAAAATGTTTCTTTAGATATAATTATGAATAATTCTTTAGTCGTTCCCTTAAAAAAAAAACGGAACTGAATTCAAAGAGCGTCTGCTTCTAGTTATTCTGTTGGTTCCAATCAGATATTAAAATGAAACAAAAGTTGTATTATCTCAATTTTTCTATCATCAGTAATAAAAAATAGCTAAATATGATAAATTATTAGGCCTAATGCGAATTCAGATTTTCTTTCCTTTGAAAACTTTGTCACTTAATACCTCAAGCATCACTTCTTTTTAGCAGTGGCGTTTGCAATCTTTACGTAGTTAAAAGGTAACTAGATCTGTAAAAAAATTACTGATCGTAAAAAATCGATGCAGCTGAAGATACGCTTTGAAACTCTTTACAATATTTGCCACAGTACTATTTTTTGCAGCGTTTCAACATTTTTTAAAATTAAGTCTGACATTATTAAATAATAGAAGTTGTGCTTAACATTTCCTATTTTTTATTCATGTTTATTATACAAGGTACATCTTAGACTTAAATACAGAAAAGTTGTTTGCGTCCTAATTACATAACACTTGTCCTTACTAAGAGAAAAAAACATCACACCATTAAGTATACAAAGAAATTCAATGGCTTTTTATAGAAAAGGATAATCTTGTTTGACAAGAAACTCACCTGCCAAACTTAAAAAAAAACAACTTGCGAGTGTCTGCTTTAGCTGGGGGATCAATTTGTTTGTCGAATGACTTGTGAACAACTGCGACATAGGTTCATGTACCCCCCGCTCTGCCTGTGTAATGTGGCAGCACCTGAAATGTTCAGAAGTGAAACCTTGGATTCGTCAACTAGATGGGCGACAATAAACAAATTAAGTATCAAACTAACAACCCCTTCGCTAAATGTCCAACGGCGGGGGACGGAGGTCTGTCTACGAGACTGTCTATATAAACCTTGCTTTACGACCCTCGTCATCCATCACCCTCAGACGGAACTAACAATAACAATAGCTGGACTGATATGAAACACCGGACAGAAGAGAAGCGCGTTTGAAGCTTTGTTTTTTGTTTTGGAATAAAACATGAGTTGACCATAACTACGCCGCCCTGTCCTGTGTTCCTAGAGCGAAGCAGAATAGAATACAATTCCAAAGCTGTATCATTTTGTACCTGCATCGGAATAGCTTTGATCGGCAGAGACACCAACTGGACTTTCATTATTGATGTTAGTCTTCAGGTTTGTTCTGCTCATTGGGTGGACATAGTGCTGCATTAATTCTCCGAAGGTCATACTTTATAGGGAAAAATTTTATATGGAAAAGTGGTCTGTTTAGAGATATATTAACAGATCTTTAATCTATAAATGCCATATGTCGTGTTGTTTAATAACTATTTGTAATGAAGTGAAGTTTCCAAAATTGTATCGAAAGAGGTTATTTTGATATTTATTAATGAATTTTTCCTGTGATCATAAACAAGCGTATTTTATCCTCTCTTTATAAATATATTCTAATGTTTGTCACGCTTTGTCAACGATTTTTAAGAATCTTTTATTATTTAGTGGCATCATGTCCGCAAAATGCTTCAAATGTTATGGTACAGCATTAAAAAAAACTTGAGTTAAATTTTGAATACACCGCTATATAAGATACAATTATTTTTTGTATTATTGACCAGTATGCAAACACATAAATGAGCCTATCGGGATTCATTGATTTGCCAATAAAACTTTTGACCCTCTTAGAGCTAGGCATCGTCCGGGATGCATGCCGTATATGACACAAAATCACCACTTAAAAATGACTGTTAATGGTGACATTCTAACTGTTGATGGATCGGGAACTTTTTGTTTCCAGCCAACTACTTATGCATTAAACATATTGATTAATGTGCATGACAGGTCAATTTTGGTTGTGGAATTATAGAACTATACATTATTTTTGGTCTGATCGACAATATTGTCAATACAGAGAAAAACACTAGGGCGTTTTATTTATATCTTTTTTTGTATTTATGATTAAATCTTTAGATATCTCTAATTTTTCCTACTTTTATTCCTAGCTCAGTCTGAAGTGACATTCGAGAGAACGTGTCCCTTCATCTCTCTATCCCTCTTTCCCTCTTTCATTATTTCTCTCTCTCTCTCTCTCTACCTGTCTTTTCTCTATCTACAGCCCTCTCCACTCACCTTCTCTCTACTACTTCCACTACTACTGCCACTACTACTACTACTACTGCTACTACTACTACTACTACTACTACTACTACTACTACTACTACTACTACTACTACTACTACTACTACTACTACTACTACTACTACTACTACTACTACTACTACTACTACTACTACTACTACTACTACTACTACTACTACTACTACTACTACTACTACTACTACTACTACTACTACTACTACTACTACTACTACCACTACTACTACTATAAGTAGAATTTGAATTTTTAGCTATTTTTCCACAGTGGTAAAAGTAGTCTCTTAGTGAAAATGGTCGAGTAATTATTTTCTTTGTGGGATAAAAACCCTTGGTTTGTAGATGCAGCGGCACCGGATCGCTTTGCACTTAAAGCAAACATGGTTTATACCACTAGACTACTACGAACTTGCTATCTTGGTTGGGAAAATCCAAATCGCACCAAAGACAACCACATTAATCCAGACACATCTTGCCAATGGGCATACAAACATCAAGGGACAAACAAGCACAATAAAGTATGCTTCAAAGGTTATTCTCATTTATAAATTAGATAAAAGGAGAGCCAGAGCACTGGAATAATTACAAATAGAGTTGGAATTTTTAGGTATTTTTCCACAGTGGTAGAAGTAGGCTTTTAGTGAAAATTACGGAACAATGCTTGCGCTTTGTGGCATTAGAACCCTCGACTAGTAGAAATATTTTTTTGTTTTATTTTCTTCAAAAGTAACATTTTGGTTAAACATTATTTTATAAAATTGAGGCGTGATAGCCTGGTTTTGAGGGTTAAGGAGGACCTGTGAATGGAGACAAAAAAACTTATAGACAATGTAATTGAGTACTCTACCCGTATTGATTTTATATTTTTCAAAAATAGGCATAGTTATGCAGACTGTCAGTATGTTTAGTTTTTAAAGAGAGATGGAAGCACATAGCCGTATTGGAAATATAATGGATATTTTATGGTGTAACACCCATTGTCATTGTACATGGTATAATTATAACTACTACTTAAAAATATTTAATTTGACTGTAGCAATAAATCGTAAAAGATGCGCTTCTTTCTGAGTCTTTCAGCATAGGGTGCATGTGCTGGTGCTACATTACCACCCGAGTGTGCTGGGATACAGTTGCATGAATACAGAAAATGGTAAGTCAAATTGTTCATATTCAGTCTATGATACTTCGCTCTCTCCGTCTCTTCTTTCTATGTCTGTCTTTGTCTGTCTGTCTGTCTGTCTGTCTGTCTGTCTGTCTGTCTGTCTGTCTGCCTGTCTCTTCTCACTTCTCTCTGTTGTTTCTCTCTCTCTCTCTCTCTCTCTCTCTCTCTCTCTCTCTCTCTCTCTCTCTCTCTCTCTCTCTCTCTCTCTCTCTCTCCCTCTTTGTAGAGGAACGAAGTGGTAGATCGTTGGTCTCCAGATGGGCAGGTACCCGATTCGAAGTCCACGATTGATTAAAAAAAATCCTAACACTCTATTTTTAGCATCAGCAGTCAAAACTTATTGTTTGAACGGTCAAGTAGAAAGACTGCAGGGCAATGGGCTAAAAAAGAAACTGGAGGTAATACAGTTTTATTAAAGGTACCGGTTCCCATTTGTTATCTCCCTTAGGTTGTGAGGCCTGGTTTGCACACACGAAGTTTGAGACCACTTGGCACTGAAAGGAGAAACAGTAGGTGTTGTTGTTAAGCGTCCAACATACTCATTATTTAGGCAATATTGCGAACAGGCCCCGAGACAAACGTCTGATAAGTTCAAGCATAACGATTGTTTCTCCAATTTCACACTGCACGCTCACTCTCTATTCTTATACACATCACCGAGTCTCTCTCATCCAATCCACCTTTTTTCACAATTCAACATAGAGTTGATAGAGAGAGAGAGGAGAGAGAGAGAGAGAAGAAAGAGAGACAGAGAGACAGACAGGTAGAAAGACAGAAATGACATGTAATAGAGTTAGGGAAGTAGAGATTGAAATACAAAAACAAGACTATCAGTCTGCCAGGCAGGCAAAGAGACAGACAGTGCGACAAACAAATAGAAAAACAGACAAACAGGCAGAGCGATAAATACAATTCACCTTTTTTCACAATTCAACATAGAGTTTTTAACGTTGAAGTACCAAAATCTTCAAGTCTTCGTGCTCACAAACATATTCAACCTATGTCTTAGAATTTAAGGCATTGCACTTTCGACTGATTAAAATTGTGATTCTCATCATTCTATAGATATTGTAGATTTGAAAGAGAGAGAGAAAGAGAGAGACAGAGAGAGAAGAGAGAGACATAGGAGAAGAAGTAGATACAGAGAGAGAGAGAGACAGGCAGAAAGACAGAAATGACATGTAATAGAATAAGGGAAATATAGATTGAAATACAAAAACAAGACTATCAGTGTGCCAGACAAGCATAGAGACAGACAGTGCGACAAACAAATAGAATAACAGACAAACAGGCAGAGCGGTAAAGAGAAACAATTTCGACCACGCCCTCCTAAGTGTTTTTGGGAATAGTGGCCAAGGGTGGATAGGGAAAGAGGATTTCACCGAGAGGTAGAGAGAGAGAGAGAGAGAGAGAGAGAGAGAGAGAGTGAGAGAGAGATAAGAAGCGATATAGCGAGAAGGCGAAAGTGGTTAGAGAAAGAAAGATTCATGCTTTCATTGTTTCTTTTTGTATACAGAAGGAAATATAAAATGTATTACGAAACCAGCAACACCATAGAATAAAAAAAAATAAAATAAAAATTAAATTGTTTTTCTGGTTTACTCATACCTTTCTGTATATTTATATTTTTTTAAGTTAGCTCATTGAGGTGGACACCATAATTTTTTAAGGTTTTTGATAGGCTTCCAAGCTGAAATTTTAATGACAGAAGTAGCGAAAAGAAATTGGAAAAACCGTGCTTTAGAAATAATTATGCGTTTTTTTTTATTATTCATGCCCAACAGTTTTTGGCGGACAGCAGACAGCATGTTAAGAACTGGGTACAATCAATACTTTCACATCTCGTCATTATTGTGATCTGCTAAGACATCGTAAGATCTGTTCTCCAAGCAATGTCGTAGCCGTGTCTATATATGAAAGCCAATAAACTCGAGTGGCGTTGGGCCTTAAGAAATCATCTTGTACATCTTATACAAAGCTTACGTCAGTACATGTACATTAAATCATAAACAATTGAATCAAACATTGAGATAACAAATTTGATTTACGAAAGCACCCAGATAACAAACAAATTATAAATCATTAAATCTCTTGTTTTGTATGCGTCGTTTTTTTTTTTCCTTTTATGCAACATAAAGTAAGATATGATAAACTTCATCCACAGGGTAAACGTAGATTGGATATATTCGCAACAGATTATCTTGACATTAGCATGAAAAACATTGCTTAAAAGTAAAAGCATGTAACACTTAATGTCTCTAGTTCTCTCTACCCCTCCCTCTCTCTCTCTCTCTCTCTCTCTCTCTCTCTCTCTCCTTCTCTCTCTCTCTCTCTCTCTCCTCCCTCCGCCCCACCCCCTTTTGAATCGTTTAAAGTGCCCAGTTTATCCATACATGTCACTTAATTTTCAGCTGCAGCCAGACATCAGCATAATAATTATTGATGATTTCCTTTTGAATCAAATACAGATATAACTCAAGGTTGAGGGAGGAAGCTAATACTTCGAGAGATGTTTGCATCCATAATTGCAGGGAGATGTGTTAATCGTAGCCCAGTAGAATTAGGTATGAAAGGGGGAGATAGAGGGAGAGAAAATGAGACAGGGCCAGAGACAGAGAAATGGAAAGGCACATAGAATTAGATACGAAGAGAGGTGAGATGGAGACAGAGACAGAGAAATGGACAGGCACGCAAAGAGACAGAAAAACAGATAGGTGGATCATAAGGTTATGAAAAGTAGAATCAGAACGAAGAAATTTGATGTTCTTGAGCAAGAAATAATATGGACCCTTTTTTTTAGCAAAGTAAAATGAATATTCAGAGGGTAAGGAAAAAAAAAGAGAATAAAGCAAGACATCGAATAAGACGAGTTTGAAGTACATGTACTACAAAAAAACCCCGAAGCAATCAATTGTGTTTTAAATATTGTGGCCTTTAAAATTGTCTGAATCATCGAATTTTAAATAAAATACTGAGAGGTGGGTTTTAATTCCAAAAGACATTGCACTTTTACATTCATAAAGTGCTATTACGCCTCTAAGATTGCTTTAAAACAATTAGCGATTTACAGCGGGAAGGGGAAAATTTCAGTCTATTGAGATAAGTTCTGGGTAAGGCTGCCCGAGACAAACTGAAAGCGATGTACGTAGGTTAATTTTCAAGTTTAATAATTATAGTATAGTTCAGTTAACTCTTTCCTTACCATTCACGTATATTTTTAACACAGTTAATACACGCCATGAACCCATTCGTGTATATTTTCCATTTGAAAAAAAATCACAATGACCAATTCATTCAAGTAGTGTTGCTATGCTTAAGTACCGGGCTAAATGCTAGAATTGCCGAGAATCTGTTTCGGTTTTTTTTTTTTTTTTTTTTATCAAGATCGATTCAGTAGAAGATAATTAATTATACTAAAAAATGTACCCTTTCGCAGCAAAACGCCCAGTATTTATGGTGTTAATGGAATCAATCATGATGTGATCATGACACTTAATAAGTAGCTGTATCATGCTTGGTAATGGAAGTTCAATGTTGTTAATGAAATAATGTTGCTTATTAGTCTTACAAAGTACCCGCTAGTAAGAAGAAAACGCGCAGAGTTAGAGAGAGAGTCACTGTGATTGACAGAAAAACATAGGGAAATACATTATGGACATGTCAACAGAGATTGATCCAGAGTCGGAGAAAAAGATTGACAGAGACAGGCACGCACATACACACACTCACACAAACAAAGGAAGAGACCGAGGGATAGACAGAGAAAGAGAGAGAGAGAGAGAGAGAGAGAGAGAGAGAGAGAGAGAGAGAGAGAGAGAGAGAGAGAGAGAGAGAGAGAGAGAGAGAGAGAGAGAGAGAGAGAGAGAGAGAGAGAGAGAGAGAGAGAGAGGAAAGGGGTTAGTCAAACGAAGACATGGAAACATGCACAGACAGTGGCATCAAGGCTATATCGTGGACGTGTTTCAAGACGAAAGTCTTATAACTTTACCTGCTGCCAATTAGAGACAGTGCGGATATACCAGGGCTCCAGTTTAAGTGGGTCACTGACACCGATCCAACAAGACAGGAAAGAAATCTGATGACCACATTTTTAGCGATCGTGGGTTTCGAATCGAGTACCTCCCGATTGGGGTCCCAACTCTCTACCACTTGCGCTAGATCGCATCGCTTTTGTCTGTCTTTGCCGGTCTGTGTGTCTTTGTCTGATTCAAACCTTTTGTCTCTCTCTATCTCTCTCTATACCTCTCCCTCTCTGTCTCTGTCTCTGTCTCTCTCTCTGTCTCTCTCTCTCTCTCTCTCTCTCTATGTCGTCTCTCTCTCTTTACCTTTATCTCTCCGTCTATCTGTCTGTGCGTTTTGCCCTTCCCCCCCTGGTCTCGCTTTCCCTCGCTTTCTATGTCTGCCCTCTCTCTTCCCCTCCCCCTCTCTCATTCCATATATATATAAGGGGGAGGTATAGAATATTCAGGGAGGGGAAGGATGAGAAGTTTACACTTAAGCACAAAAGCTGACTATTTTCCGCTAGGAGCGGACCGAGTGCGACGGTGACAGATCTAAATCTTCAACTCCCACGTTTATCTCCACACCCGCCTCCTCTGCCGTAGCAGTTCCAGACAAACTTCACATGTACAGAGTTTACTAACTATGTTTTGGGATACCACGCGTCTATGTTTACCAAAGGCATAAGAAGCTATTGTTTATGAAATACAAATTGTGTACTACTGTTTTGAATTAAACTAAAGTGAGTTCAATTCTTTTAAAGTGATTTGAAAGAATAATTAAACAACCAAAACATTAAAAAAACGAATTGTATCTACTGGTTTTCATCAAAATAAAGTTAGCTTGGATTTTAAATGGTAATAATAAATAAACACACCAAAAATAGTGCATTGGCAGACAATTGAATCATCGTATTGCTAAGGCTACGATTTTCCTCAAAATTAATTGAAATGTTTCCTTTCTGAACTGTTTCATACATAGTCAACTTCAGACCGTTACTGCTGTGCAATGAACTAGTATGAATTTCGTATACATTATATACTAGTCTAAAGAACTTTGTATCTTGTTATAAGTGTACTGAACAAGAAAATAAACTTTGACTTGCTTTTACCAAGAGGCCTCTGTATTGCTGTATTGAGGAAGGGTTTGCTTGGTTGTACAAGCAAAACGAGAAGGTGGCCCAACGTAAAACATAATTAACACTTTAAATATTAATAGTAATATGGATCTTAATAAACAGAAAGTGTATGTTTGATAGAACAAACATCTGTAGTAGAACCCGAAGTTTAAGGAAACTTTAACTCCATCAAATTTTTTTGAAATCACAAGAGGAGAAAATCGTAACTTATAAAAGTCGTGAGAAATCGCTTTTGGACCACACCGTTGCCACGGATTGTCTATATAAAATGAGGTAAGTGACTGCTTGTTTGACAATCTTTTGGTCGGTGTTAGTACGAGCGTATAATGCTATTATCCTGGTATACCCCCACTGTCTCGTTGTCAGACGTTAGTCTTGAGACATGTCGTTATATACCATCTCCTCTGAGAATCTAGAAGTAAATGTGGGATATAGTTGTTTGTTTGGCGACATTCATTATATTAATAGTTTTGATTATCGTTACCTTTATCTATTTATAGCATATTGTTTATACCGTCATATTACCCCGAAGTTGAAACCCAGCGTTTCTAAGATTAACAGTAAAGAAAACAGCACAGTCATGTATTAAAAATTCATGCAACTACACATTATGTTATATTTACTATTTGAAAGGTGCAAAATCCGAACACACAGAAAGAATTAATATAGTTTCACAATAATTTAACCGACATATCAGTACACCATTTTATTTAATCAGACGACAAAGACTTAAATTAGTAGAGCCATCATACTGGCTTGGCTAAAAGTGAAGTCCCAATATCCGGGCAATGAATTGTAAGTACAACATATAAGGATAATAGCCTTAAGGCGGGATGTAAGCTGCCGCAACGTTGTTCTCACAACCCTCTGTCTCTATGTTGCGACACGCAAACTTGTCCTACGTTAGTTCTGGGTCCTATTGGTGAAATAATTATGTGAAGCGCTTTCTGTCTCTCTCATACTTTTTAACGTAGGAGAGAATACACGGCGCTTTGTCAACATGTTTTTTTTTCTCACATAGGCCCGTAGGCCCGTTGTGGCTGTTGTTGTTGAGTTGGTTTAACGTCCAACATCAGCACTATATACTATATTGTGGACGGGCCCCAAGACTGACGTCTGACAATTTTATGTGCCGCCACACTTTAGACAGGGTGGGGATACCTGTTTCAGCTGGTCACATTATACTGACACCGACCCAACCAGTAGGGATCTTAATCGTCAGGTTTCGAACTTGGACCTTTTGCGTCGGAAGCCGATGTTCTACCCCAGGACCACCGCCCCCCCCCCCTCCCACAACGTTGTGGTAAGCTTACGTCTCATCGTAAGCTATACAAATAAAGAGGCTTACGACGAGTTGTAAGCTAGGGCGAAGTTGTACGTACTACGCCTAAAGCATTTCGGTTAATTGATAAATGGCCCTCAATATGGCCGCATACTATAATTAGTTACCCCATTTTATCTGACCCAAACTTTTCATTATTTTGTTACTTCCGTTACTCCACGTTCCAAGCTTATGGATGGTGAAGATTACGGACATGCTATCTTTTAATAAAATTATCTCTTCGAATTGGGACTAGAGAAGAAGAGAAAATCTCAATGAATTTTACATGGTAGACTATTAATATCTCAGCGTTGGTCTGTGGTGTCCATGTGCGTGTGTGTGCGTGTGTGTGTGTGTGTGTAAATTTGTCATTTCATTTCTTTTAACAACCAAACAAAAGAGTAGAGTCCAGGAGGGATTCGAACTAGTACCCAATTATATACAGTTTTTCCAGGCAGTTTTTCAGTGTCAATCCTGCAACATCTCTCTCTCTCTCTCTCTCTCTCTCTCTCTCTCTCTCTCTCTCTCTCTATCGTTTTTGTTTGTTTGTTTCTCTATCTATCCATCCATCTATCTATATATCTATCTATCTAACTATCTATCTATCTATCTATCTATCTATCTATCTATCTATCTATCTATCTATCTATCTATCTATCTATCTATCTATCTATCTATGTATCTATCTTTTTATCTTTCTGTCTGTCTGTCTGTCTGTCTGTCTGTCTGTCTGTCTGTCTGTCTGTCTGTCTGTCTGTCTGTCTGTCTCTCTCTCTCTCTGTCTCTCTCTCCCTCTCTGTCTCTCTCTCTCTCTCTCTCTCTCTCTCTGAATCTGTTTCTCTCTTGTGTATTTAAACCTGTCTGTAAGCGGCTGGAGAATAAAAACAGCGTCGAAGAGCCCATACTCTTCTATCCGAATGGCTCTCTATGTTGTGGGTATTAAATGACCCCAAACTTTTTTTTTCTTTTATTTGAATCAATATATTTTTGAATGGGAAAATTTCCTCAAAATTTCGACTTCTTTTTTGCGAAAATATCGATTTTGACAAAAGGGGGGATCCAAAGAGAGCCCCCGATGTTTGGACAAGAGTACAAAACATGATGTATGATTAGGTGTCAAAACATTACGTGTTGATGGTGATAGACACCTAAGTGGTTTTCGGTACGAGGCCAGGATCAAATCTACGATCAAATTCACGACATTGTTGTTAGTGAACCTAAGATGGACTAAGTCCGCAGCTCCATTGAGAACTCACTGTCATACCAAATAGTTGTTCCCTTGAGTTTTAGGTTTTCCTTCGAGGCGGTACAATCGAAACGTGCATAATTAATTAAAATAAAACAAACTAATTTGGTTGGTTTGTTAACTTAACCTAACTTAACATTGCTTTTGATGATTCTACGGAAAATCCACTCTTGTTTTGTTTTAAATTTACAGACGCGTTTGAACAAACTAATATTTCATAATAAATTTTGTTGTCGACAGGACAACCTTCTATAAATCTTTTCTCTCTTCATACAAAAAATGCGCCCGCTCTGTGACAAAAGAGAAAAAATTGTGCGAGGCGAGACACTTCTTTTTTTGTGTGCAGATTTAATGCGCTTGAGAATTTGGCCAGATCTTACTGTTTTTGTTTACCAAAAAAAAAGCCAACAAAAACCGCGTAGTTTTTAACCCTTGCATTTCATTGACTATAAATTGCAAGGTTTGTATAACATCTTTTTTGGTTTTTTCAAAAAGTGTTAAAAGCTGATTCTGAAAATGTTAGGGTAATTAGGTGAAAATATCTGCAGGTTGTCTTTGTGAGATAACTATGATTCTCTTACCATGATTTTACTTGCGTCAAAGGTTATTCTACAGTTCTATCTAGCAGCTAAATCTTGGTGTGTCTACATGCATTTATGAGGGACATCTACATGCGTATGGGTATTTATTTTCCTACGTATATCAAAACCTATAATTATAGTGCTTACAAATATATTATGAATGCTTTTTTTTTATTCCCCTTTATTAGCTTTGAATCCATGATTGCTTTATATTGTACATTATCAAAACACAATTTTCAATGTATTAATATTGCAGACATTATAAACCAATTTCATAAACTACTTCATACATTCATTTTCCCATTTTGAAATATCAACTCTCATAGATTTTGTCAAATACGAGCTACTGGTACCTTTTTGTTATTATGTTTGTAATTATGATGAATGCGCCCATTGTTTTTTCAATTCAATTGAAATCAATCTTGGTGTGACAGTAAAAGACCACGCAGTGTACCAGAGGTCCTTTTCTCAACTTAATCGAGTAATCCATAATAATAATTATTTTTGCTGGTGCCCTTGGGGCAGAGCGTTGGTCTCCCAACAGGGAGGTCCCCGGTCGAAACCTACTATAATAAGCAAAAAAAAAGTGTCCAATTTTTTTCACCTACTGATTGGGCCAGTAAATATATTGTGACCAGTTGATACAGGAGTCATGGTATCCCTGTATTTTTTCTATGTGACAGTCCGTTAAGTTGTCAGACATTAAACTTAAGATCCGTCCACTATGTAGCCTTGCTGCTGACATTGGACGCTCGTTTAGGAACAAAGTGAACTCAACGCTCTATAATCTACACCTCTCCGCCTGAAGTAATTAGAAGCTGAAGGGTGAAGACGAAGAGCCCACAGTGTCAAAAACATATCGCACGGACATGTTGGAAACATCTGGGGATGCATTAATTAAGTTCACATGATTGTGATCTGATCAGGTAATTAATTCCCTGTAAGGTTGCGCCCCAGGCTTCACGCTTCAGGCCTGTCTATGTTTTTAAAATTGGATTGTTGGAAAACAATCATGTCGTTTTCTCTTTTTTGTTGTTGTAAAGACTTTAGTGAGCATTCCTTTCCAAATTAATACATGTACACAGATGTTTGTTTATTTTGTTGCTTAACGTCCAACGTCAGCACTATATAGGCTTTTTTGTGGACAAGCCCCAAGACTGACGTCTGACTTGTTTAAGTGCTGGCACACACGAGGCAGGGCGGCGAGACCTGGACGATTGTCTCAGCCGGTCACATTAAACTGACACCGACCCAACCAGGCGAGGACGATATAGAAAAAATATATTTTTGACCGATCGTTGGATTCGAACCGCAGACCTGGAGACGAACCCTTCCCCACTTGAGCCAGTTCGACCACCCTTGGTCTTTTTTTTTCTTTTTTTTTGCCAGTTCGACCCCCCTCCCTTGGGTACATAGTAAAAACTTTGGTAAATTTAATTAGACATGATTAGGCAGTCCTTTTTTATAGTCGACGCTTATAGCTTTTACTCTTTACTTCCAATGTTCGCAAATTTTTATTTGTATTACCAAAATAAGCTTCATATGTAGGTATGTGTGTTTGTATGTGTTACTGGGTTTCTAACACGCTCATTCTTTTAGACTATGAAAAGCTCTCAGTATTACCCATTTCGTGCCTTTCCGTATCAAACTTAAGCCTTCTCCAGGTAGGGTGGTACTGACAAATTCGACTTTCGTATGAAATTAATTGTGTTGGGCTCGAAACCACAAAACATACCCAACTGGCTAAATGCACATTCCCACACACACTTACAGCCACTGATGTCCAAAAGAAAAGAATGGGGTGTTCGGTAAAAATACAGGAGAGAAAATAGAGTAGACCAAACGATGCGATGTTCGGGTACTTTTCACCAGCGTAATGACCGTAGGTGATAAAATTTATTCTTTTTCTAAAAATATATATATATTTTTTTCTAATTGAAAAATCTGAACTACAACCAGAGGTATGACTCTTATGGGAGCAATGTTAAAACAAAAAACAGAGACTAAAAATTGTTCAATGTAAAGGACTGACGCTTAGATCTATAGCTTTTACGCTTTACTTCCAAGGCTCGCAATTTTTTTAACCAAAAATAAGCTTCATATCTAGGTGTGTGTGTGTGTGTGTGCATGTGTTTGTATGTGTAACTGGGTTTGATTTATGCTTTTATAACCTAAAGACAAACTATATATAAATGATAGGTCTACTTTTGAATTGTGAGTGGGAGGGGGAAAAGTGGGTTAAAGGGAAGGAAATGGGGCGGGAGTCGATTTTTTTTTATTGTCTTGCGAAACTTTTCCAATAGCAAGGCTTAGATCTTATGAGATGTAGGATAAGACTGTAGACGTTTTCGTCCGCTCAGGGATTCGGCATACAGCGCGAAGTTTTCATTTTCTCTTTGACAAGAGCAGTAACTCTAGGCACGTCAAGCCTTTCCGGGAAAGGGAGGTCACCATGCGTACATCGCGCAGGAACAGTAACCCAGGTTCTCCATCCGTCAAGAACCTGTTTCCGACAGATCCGTTTCGTTTGACATGCGCGTTGATTGTGTTTGTTTATATCCGACTAGAGCCAGTATCAAGGCGTTTCTAATGTTACAGTCTGTTTTATAAGCTGATGGATGGATTGCATAGTGTTGTACTTTTAGTTGAACGTATTTTTTAGGGAGGTGGGGGACTATAAAATGTCGGTATAGAAGCAAATTAAATTACGCAAAAAAATAAGATTATTGTGGCTGCAAACTTAGAGCAATAGAGAGGAAATGGAATGAGAAAAAGTGATAGAAATAGAAGGTAGAAAATATCATGCTATACAAAAAAAAAAACCAAAACAGCGCAAGAAAACATGGAAAACATAATATAGGTCGTGTGGTAAAAAAAGAAAACTTGCAAACAAGAGAAAGATGTGAGAAACTGTGGAGGGTCGATAGAAAACGGAACAAATTAATATAACGAGTTCACTTCTCTTTCTACGGTCTTTTTTTCATTATTCCTTTTATATTTTTCTATTAGGTCCATGTGTTCGATTTGTTGTTTTTCTTATGAGTTTTTTTTGTCATGCCCCATCTTGTCTAATTATATATTATGTCTTCTTTAATCACTGTTATATTGTGTTTTTGTTGATCTTTTTCGGTCGTCTTATGTTTGGTTTCCAGTATTGAAATGTTGAGGTTTTTTAATGCGGGTAGATTATCTTGTAGAGCATCAAAACTCATTTTCTCAGCGTAATCATGAAGGGTGTCGTTACGTTTTCAATTCCCTCATTGTTAATAAAATTATATCGATGACCCTTTTTTCTTATTCTGACCATACTATTTATATCTAGAACATTTTTTTCCTCTTTTTTCGTTCGTTTTTTAGTTTTCCTCCTTTATTTTGTATTTGCTTTATGTAAAAAAAACAATGTTATTTTATATTTTACCAAAAGCATTTATTCAGTGTTTAATTGTTGAAAAAAACGCATTTCATTTTATTTTCGGGCGCTGAAACCCATAAAAGCAAATATTTCAACTGATCTAGATTTCACTATCAAAGTCCAGACCACCGACGGAAAGGACCCAACAATACAAACAAATCCTTTAAACCTCTCGACACACCCCCTCACTATCCCTTCTCTTAAAAAAATGAACATTAGACGAATCGGCAAAGATCGAGGTCTTCGTAATGATATAGTGCCATAGCTGAACAATAGGTTTTCAAATACGAAATGCGAAACTCATACGAAAATGAATATTATTTATTAGGTTCGATTGAGAACAACTGCTGTAGAGTTTTTTGGCATTCTCATTGGCCACTAACGTGGTAATGCAAATTCACTTAAAAACTTCCTAAAAGAATTTTGTATTGCATCTTGAAATTTCCAATTCATTCAATGTGTGGGTATTTGCTTGTGGCTATCTTTTTGCCATACGTAATAACAGACTCAGTGAAAGAGCACGAACACGATAAAATATATTTATAACAATCAATTTGTAGTAACGAGTTTCAGCATTTTTTTTAGTCGACAATGACTAGGAGCGACGCGTGTGTAACCCTTATGAGATTCAATAAAGATTGGTGATAATTATAACGTTCAACCTGGGTTGTCATTCATATCAGTATTCAAAGATAGATTTCCTTTATATCTATCTTTTCTCCTTTTCTAAAACTTGTCCCTCTGTCTCTTTCTTTTTGCCCTCATATACCTTCTATACCTGACTGTAGATTTTTCTCGCTATCTCTGTTTTCCACACCTTTTCTATTACTCTTGCCAATTCTATCTCAATAGAATATAGAATGATACGAATCTGAATCGCTTCATTTTTTTCCACTCTCTGTCCTTTTTCAGATCGGGTCTAAGTATTTTTTCTCCGTTGCCATCATTGGTGATCCGTGAATTAACTACCAAACTCTCACAAAACGTCCGCCTACTAAAATACTTTTTCTCAATCACTTTTCTTGTCTCTTACTTCTATAATAATTATTAAGAGCTTCAATGGACATGGCCCCCAAAAAACGGTTATTGCCCTTTAAAAACGACCCTGAACTTTTTTAGGAACGTTACATTAATTTAGTATTTTTCACTAAGACTATTTCACTCAAAGAGAAATTAATAAAGTTCCTTTTATTGGGGAAATATTTAGAAATATATAAAAGTTACTTTGAAGATTCCTGAAGGCTGTTTTTCTGTCAAAGATTGGTAGTACGTCTCACGTGACCTACGTGAGGAGTTCCCAGTGGAATGGCACGTTCCTTTCATCCCACCTCGCCCCCAACCAATATTATATCCTTAATTTACGCCACCGCCACCCTACGCTTAAACAATCCATACTTACCTTTCCCCACCCCACCTCGAATCAATTTCACCAATCGTTTACCAAAATAATAGAGGTCTTGAGATCCGCACGAATATAACGGATGACATAAAAACGTCCATCACGTATCGGTTAGTTTTTTTGGCGGGTTTTTTTGTTGTTGCTTATTGGCTCTGTAAGTTTAGAATAGAGCTATGATTAGACGCCTGCGCAGATAACTTTATCCATCGTCCTCGTTTTTCTCTGGGCCACGTTTTTCGCGAGACCTCTCCTGTTTTGACTGCGTAACTCCCCTGGACCTCTTGAACCGGTGACGTTTATTGGGTTTTCCCCGTCCGGCGACTGAGTTACCAGGCCAAGCGCAGGAAGTGGCCAGTTCACGCTCAGCTCTAGATGAGAAAGGGGAATTAACTCGGCGCGTGCCCTGTCCGAATTCGGTGACCAGGCCCGGCGATCCGCTCTCGAGGGTTAGTTGGCTGGTTGGTTGGTTGGTTGGTTGATTGGGTTGGGTTAACGTCCATCAGCACCACTATATAGGCTATATTGTGGACGGGCCCCAAGACGGACGTCTGACAATTTTATGTGCTGCCACACACGAGACAGGGCGGTGATTCCATGACTCCTGTCTCAGCCGGTCACATTATACGCTCTGGAGGGAACTGTTGAGTCGTACAATGGACGTCTCTGTCTCTCTGGTCAGCCTGCTCTAAAGAAGGCGATATTCAAATAGAGGCTAACCTTGTTATTAAGTGCGGGTTAAGCATTGCTACGATTCTAGAATCCCCCATAACGTAATAAGTTACCGCCGCATTTACAGAGGCTTAGGTTAAGGATCAGGAATGACGTCATGATGTACAGATTATTCGTATTTTCCCTTTTTTTCATATTCGTTTTATTATTATTTTCAGTTGATTGTCTCGGATCATGACTGTTTTACTGGTTTGTTTGTTTGTTTGTATTTTGATGTTTTTTTGTGTTCATTTTGTTTGTTTTTAAAGAAAAGCTTTTTAACTTGTTTAACACATGTAGTCTTAACTCCTGAAACAAAGCTTGCTTCTTTTTAAAAGAGTTGTAAAAAGGTTCCCGCAATTGGTTTTGTTTTTGTTTGGGAGCGTGGTGTCGCTAGACTTAAAGTGTTGGATACTTAGTGCGCTGTTATACCCCAGCTCTAGTCGCCGCATTTTTTCAGCTATTTTGTTTTTTGGATCAGTGTTTTTGAACTTGTTGGATGGGCGTCAGAATAATGAAACTGGCCCACGGAGTTCTATTAATAGATATCTGAAGCTTGGCTGAATCTTCAGTATCCCACTCTGCAGTCCATTTTATTGAGACATATGAGATGGTAAACTAGGAGATAGCTTCGTTGTATCATACTTGGGATATTGGGATACTTGTCATCGAATAATACAAACATAAATGAAAATGAAGATTTTTTTTAGAAAATAATTTTTTTAAACCTCCATTCAATGTAGCAATGCTTCTAGATAGCCTGCATATGCTTGAAAATTTAAGGTTTTTTTATATATAAGGACTATCCCCCTCATTCTCTCTCTCTCTCTCTCTCTCTCTCTCTCTCTCTCTCTATCTATCTATCTCTCTCTTTCTCTCCCCGTTCCTCTCTTTCGAGTTAATCTTTTTTTAGATATAGGAGCAAGGCAAGTGAAGCAAGTTGGAGACACGGGGGTGATGTGAGAAAATAGCCAGCTGTTAGCAGCATGTCCGAGAATAGAAGGGAGCGAAACAACTGGGATGTCAGGGAGAAGAAAAGGAACGTAAAGATGGTAAAGGGGTTGAGATATCCTCTGTCAAATATGGACACTAATGAGGGACATTTTAACAGCTTGCTTAAGTGTGTATCTGATGTGAAACTGTAGGGATTGTAACTATAGGTGGGCGCAGGGGGAAAGAAAAGGGGGTAGGCGTGAGAAAAAAGGGGTGTCTCTTTTTACTAGGCCCCGTAAGTTTTTGGCCAATTTAAACGTATTTGTTTATATTATATTTATGTGCATATTTTAATGTACATTTTAGGATTCGTATCACTTTTTTTTCTTTAGAAATGATCGCTCAGCTACGGGTGTTTTCCAAGATAATTAGGATAATTTGAAGGCTCCACTGTTGCTGCAATCTCATACATTCATGTCGACATTTTGAACAATTGGTCGGGTATCGATAGACAAATTTTGTTAGTAGGAAGAAAAAATCTAATAAATAATAGCAATAGCAATGGTCAGGACGATAGTAATATTACAAATTATCACTTGAATGGAAAGACAATCTCGAATATGAGGATAGGTATTTACATTATTTTTATTCAGACAGCAACAACTCAATCTCAACATAACTGTACTATCCACTACATTCTACAGATCATGTGATGTACAGCTTGAAAACATAGATGGTTGTTGAGGGGCCAACTATCAACCAGTAACATGTCACTTTCCGAGGTCAACGATCACGTTTTGGGTCACACACTTCCAGCCAGACAACATCGTCTACGCAACTCAGGACACCACAGGAGCCACGTGACCAGTTTTACCGAGGACTTCTTTGAAGAACCGGACCGGTTTTCTCAACGACCAGGGCATGTCAGTTTCTTTACTGACCAGTCTCGAACCATTGATGTGTCCAAACCCTTGAGCCACATAGTTGATGGCGTGAACGGTATTCCATCAACCACCATGGACAAATCTGGGTCAAAGCCAAACACCGGTGTGGAGTGGGACACAGTGTACGTCCCTGACACTTCAAACAGCGAAACGAAATTCCCGAACGTTATAAACTACGACATAGACGCGGGTCCTGGCAGCAACACAGCCGCCAAGTTTCTGACTACATCAACATCCACGGAACCAACAGCCGCAGCAGCATCTTCAATCTTCTCCTCAGGACGCGGCGCCTACCAGCCTGACCGCGAGGACGTGCTGTACGCGAACCCCGGACTCCTGGTCACAACCAACTGGACATCCAATCTGACCGACCCGTGGGATACCACTGCGCTGCCGGAACCAGAGAAGTACAACGTTCCCCGGCTGAGCGCGGAGATCCAGGTGGCGCTCTACTCCATCATCTTCTCTACAGCGCTGGTGGGAAACCTCCTCATCATCGTGACGCTCATACAGAACAAGCGCATGCGCACTGTGACCAACGTCTTCCTGCTGAACCTGGCCGTGAGTGACCTACTTCTGGCCCTGGTCTGTATGCCTTTCACCCTAGTGCCGGTGCTGCTCATGGATTTCATCTTTGGGGCCTTCATGTGCGTCTTCATACGCTACTTGCAAGGTGAGTTATTTATAGAAATTTATCGCTTTATACGCTCCCTTAAAGGTGAGTCATTTGTAGAAATGTATGGCTTTATACGCTCCCTTAAAGGTGAGTCATTTATAGAAATGTATGGTTTTATGAGAAAGAAATTTGTGTGTGAATGATGTTATGCTACCTTTAAGGTGCACATCACACTGTACGTAGTAATAATAATTGTATGGACAGTATTGTTTTGCGTCTCAATTTAAGTATGAGAAACAGAAATACGTAACAACAGTATTACTTTTTCGTTACAAATAATTAGACTTTATATTGAAATTGTAGTTTTTCCTGACCTTGATGCTTCACACAAACCACATTTGCTCTCCACAAATGTACTACTGAGTCGCCCGAAGATTATGTTGGACTTTCCGTACTGAAAGAAGCATGTGTTATTTTACTTAGAACTTTGAAGAAAAAAAAGTGCACTGACCAACTTAATTTTAATCGCTGAATACATAATTTTTGGTAATGTGTGTCTGCATTACAGAGATAAAGTTATAATTTATAGAAATGTAGTAAGGTGTGTCTGCATTACAGAGATAAAGTTATTAATTACAACGGTGATATCAACTAAGATTCCGCCTAAAGTTGTTAATTCTACCATTAAAAATACACTATTTCAAAGTCGAAGTTAATGCCGTTTTGCTTACTGAAAGAGAGAGAGAGAGAGAGAGAGAGAGAGAGAGAGAGAGAGAAAGAGAGAGAGAAAGAGAGAGAGAGAGAGAAAGAGAGAGAGGCATACAGAGGTAGAAACAGACACATACAGATCTACAAACAAACTCACGGAGAGATAGACAATTAAGCAGACACATAGACACATTCAATTCAAAGGCACACAGGTTAAGGCAGAAATAGACAGATAAAGGAAAAAGAGCGCACAACACACACACACACACACACACACAGACGCGCATTAAAAGAAGGGGCTGAATAGAGATAAAAAAAAAGTGGAGGTGATATAATGCAAAAAAAGATGTAGGAGGGTATGACAGAGGAAAAACATAGATGAAAAAAAGATGGATATACACGTAGTTTGGACATAATAACTGTATTGTCTGGTATTCTTTCTTTATAACAACGCACTGTTAAGCAAAATTTTCTGAGCTTATATGATTATAATCATTTCGACATTTTAGCAAACAGCAAAAGACACGATTTTCTTGCTTAAATTAACAAAAAAATTGTTCCACCAATAAAGAATTTTACCTTGAGGAAAATGTCTATGTTTTTATATTATACACACCCACAACTTTATAATTATCAGCAATTCCCAGAATCAGTTGTTTGCACTCTCATGTGTCACATAAACATTGTGTATAATTAGCGATGCGCTCACCTTTAAAACGCTCAGACTCCTGTTATTGCCCATAGACAATATTACTGAGACAAGAGCGCATCGTTTTCACGAAGCAAAGCATACGTTTCTGTTCCTATAAAAGCATCATAACGGAGTATGGGCTCGGTGCCACAACTGTGCAGCCGATAATGGCAATGGCAAGCGACGAGGAAGTAGTTTGTATTGGTAGTTGTAGCAGAAGAAGACACAGAAGTAATGGTTTGTAGTCCACGTTATAGCAGTTATTGTGTATTTAGTGGTAGATTTTGTAGTTTTGGATGGTGATAATGATGATGGTGATGATGATGATAGTGATGATGATGGTGATGATGATGATGATGATGATGATGATGATGATGATGATGATGATGATGATGATGATGATGATGATGATGATGATGATGATGATTATGATGAATACGTTGAGTTGATGATGGTGGTAATAACTTATGACCATTATAAGGATTGGCTCAATTGGTAAAGTGTTGATCTCAAGATCGGAAGGTCCGCTGTTTGAATCCCACGATCGGCATATTTATTTGTCCTATTTCGTCCCATGTACATTATTGGGTCGGTGTCAATATAAAAAGTGACTGGCTGAGACATCGACAGGAGTCATGGCATCCCCGAGTTGATGTCCAGATCGGAATGTCCGCTGTTTGAATCCCACGATCGGCAGATTTATTTACCCGATTTCGTTCCGTCAAACCAACTCAAGTCAACTCATGCAGACCAAAAGACGTATATGCAAACTTACACACACTTACACACACTTACGCGTAAATATACTGTCTCATATACACACTCAGACTCAGAAACACTAACAGACTCACAGACTTACACGAATACTTACACCCAGAATCACCCACGCACACACACTCACAGACAGATCCATTCGCAGACTAACTCACATACTCACTAACACACAGATACCCCCCTCCCACACACACACACACACACACTCACTCACAGACATACCCATTCACAAACTAACTCACATACTCACTAACTCACTCACAGACTCAGACACAGACTCACCCACAAACACACACGCACACCTAGTATTTCACGTAGACTCACGCTAACCGAATCTCCAGATAAACACCCACTGAGCCGTTTAGTGGAGATAAACTGCTTAGCGAGTTCAGCTCTTCATGGATGGCATGGCCAAACGGCGATGAAAAGTCACACAGACCCGCTAGGTCTATATCGAGGCACCTATGTTTATGTATAGAGATAGAATCAACCAGAAAAGCACCGTTTATTTGTGTCGCAATAGTATCTAAGAGGCTTTGAAGTGTGTGCTGTGTGTGTTCGATGTATATAGGAATGATTTCGATTGCCTGTAGAGCTAACGGAGATGAAATAGCTCAGTACATATGGTAGAGCACCAAGTTTGTTATAAAAACTTGAGGTTCAAATCTTGACCAACCGCTTTGTTACTTACAGTGTTGTTAATGATGTCAGTACAGTGTTACATAAGGAGGCGGAAGATTTTTTTTTAGTCTCTGCTTTACCTTCTATGTGGCAGCACGTAACTATTGTCAAACTTAAGTCTTTGGGACCTACTGCCTGGGTATCACATCTCACAAGGAGGCCACGATTTAGATATTATCGGGATGGAGAGTAGGGGAAGGGGGAGGTATCGATTCGGCTCTATACCAAGGTCAAGGTTAAGCAATAGCCGTATCTCACGAAACTCCCTTCCACGAGTGCACAGTGCACTTACTGACTTGTTAGCTCCAGTTGACCGACTCTATAATTGCCCAAGTTTTCTTGAACGCTGTCCCCACCAGCTCTTGGTCAGTATTAGAGATCGTGCAATAACTGGGACCATGATATAAATACGAGGAGCTAGCGTGAGGCCCTCTAATTCCTTTCTTAAAATTAAGGCCGTTGAGTAATGTTCAGAATGAGTTTTTACTATGGTTTAAAAAAATGAAGGAACCGGTTTAATTTATCCTAACCCACATACGCAAAAGTGCGGTGGTTGAAGTGGGTTAAGTGGCTTTAACGTCCAACGTCAGCACTATAAAGGTTATAATGTGGACGGACTTCAAGACAGACGTCTGACAGTTTTATGTGCTGCCACACACGAGACAGGGCGGGGGTACCAGGACTTCTGTCTTAGCCGGTCACATTATACCGTTATATCTGTCTGTCTCTCCCTCTCTCTCTCTCTCTCTCTCTCTCTCTCTCTCTCTCCGTCTATCTCTCTGCATGACACATATCTAACCCACACTGCTCTTCAACACATTTGCCTCGCTCAGACACTACATCCTACACATTGTAAACACAATTATAGCTCTGCAGTGGACTAAGTTTTGTTTTCAGCGAGCGACTTCCTGGACGGGTCTCAAGAATACGTCTGATAGTTGTATGATCTATTACACTCGAGACAGTGCGGGAGTACCAGGACTCCTGTCTCAGCCGATCAAATTATGCGGCTTGTGTGTTTGTTTTTCCTTCTCTCTTTCCCTTTCTCTATGTCTCTCTCTGTCTCTATGTTTGTTTGTCGGTTTCTCTGTCTCTCTCTGTCTCTCTCTGTCTCTCTCTCTCTCTCTCTCTTTCTCTCTCTCTCACTCTCTCTCTATGTGTGTGTGTATGTCTTTCTCCATGTGGGTGTCTCACTCTCTTCATTTTTCTATGACGCCTTGATTATTACTTTTAAAGACCTTATTCATAACTGCATTTATCTTTTACTGAAGCGTATCTACTTACACTGATTTTGTTAGGAGTTGTTTTAAAGTCTTTAAAACACATAGCTACATAAAAACAGAGGGCTTATTTTGAGAATTCATTAGTCGTTTAAAGAGGGGAACCTAGGAAACCTGAAACAAATGAGAGAGAAAGAGAGAGAGAGAGATTTATGCCAAGGTGAAGGTCAAGCAACAGCCATATCTCACGAAAGTCCCCTTCCACGAGTGCCCAGTGCACTTACTGACTTATTAGCTTCAGTTGACCGACTCTGTAATTGGCCAAGTTTTGTTGAACGGCATCATCGACAGTTCTTGGGCAGTATTGGAGATATTACAATAACTGGGACCATTACAAAAACGAAGACGAAGACGATGTTTAAGGCAACCTGCACCAACGTGATTTGAAGGGGGCAGGGAGGGGGGGGGGCAGTGATCCTGGGTAGAACATCGGCTTCCGACGCAAAAGATCCAGGTTCGAGCCCTGGCGATTTCGCTTCCAACTGGTTGGGTGGGTGTCAGTTTAATGTGTGACCAGCTGAGACAGGAGTCATGGCATCCCCGCCCTGTCTCGTGTGTGGCAGCACATAAAATTATCACGTCAGTCTTGGGGCCCGTCTACAATATAGCCTATATAGTGCTGGTATTGGACGTTAAATCAACTTAACAAGGGAGAGAGGATGGGGAGGTATTAAGCAGTTGCTGCTATACTAGTTCTATTTTTATTTCTGTGCAATATCCTATAAAAAATAATCACCACCATAAGAAACCTCTTGCCTGATACATCCAGAATTTAAGATCCGTAGGTTTCATCGACTTAACTGAGACTTTCGATTTCTATTTAGACAGTCAAACAACATGCTCAAGAACAAAGTTAGAGCTGCATGCTGAAATTTTATACTCTCGAACCGCTTCTCATCAAAATGTAAGTAATTTTATGCCCTCCAGGTTCGGAAATTTCCAATTCGACCCAGATTTGATGTTGTATTTTCGAGATCCCGGAAAGCTTTCCCTAACTGAAAATGTGAAACGATAATTTAGCGCTGAATCATTTCTGGCGTAACGTGAATTTGTTTCCCGAAAATTATAGTTTCGTGCCCCAACTGCAGAGGAGCGCACACTCAAATTTCAAGAATCCGTTTTCAATCGATTTCTAGCGGGAAAAGCGGTTGTGTAATATTTCACGATCTCTTTATTTGATTCTGACGATTCAAGATTCGACCAGAAACATATGTTGGTGCAACGCTTTCCAGAATGTAAAATGAAATACATAATGTGCTAGTATATCTTTCCTTTACACCCGTTCTTTAGATATTTACATACCATTAGACAGAGATAAAGAGATAGGCGTGGAGATAGAGAGAGAGGGGAGTGCATTGTTTTTTTAACGTCCAACGTCAGAAACAAGGCTAAATGGTAGACGGGCCACTGGACTGACGTATGACAATTTTATATGCTACCACACACAAGATTGGGCGGTAAGACTTGAACTCCTCTCTCAGCCGTTGACATAATACTGACAACGACCCAACCAGTAGCGGGCGAAATCAAACAAATAAAACTTGCTGATAGTGGGTTTTGAACCGGAACCTTTCGATCGCGTGATCAATGCCCTCCCACTAGCGCCAAGTCGCTCCTCAGAATAGAGAGAGATGGAAAGATAGTGAAGGGGTGGGAGAGGTATGGCGAGAGAGTAGAGAGACACAGACAATCATTAAGTACGATTTTGTTTTTTAAGTTTTTCTTTTGTTTGATAATTTTTATGTTTAGCAGAACAAAAGGAACGGGTGTGTCTAGCTAACTTTTCCCCAGATCAAAGCCCAACCGAGTTTCCCGCAGGACTTATACGTCTTCTAAATTCTTCTCTGCTCCACATGCCGAAGCTCTCTTACATAAGTGGACTGGTTACATTGACCAACTTACCGATTTTACTATACTAATTTCTCTCATTTCCTTTACAACTTTGGTTCGTCGTTTGTTTTTGTTTTCCTTTGTGTGAAGTTTCTAGCATCATCTATCGTTGTGAAATAGACAAGGAAAGCCTTACAAAACATGAGCCTACAGACATTATGACATTATTTTAGGTATGGCCCTCCTTTCTATGCACTGGCGCCCAATCGTAGCACCCGCAGGTAATCAATGGTTACAATGAACATTGAGAAACCAGCAAGACTGAAAAAAACAACTAATCACACATCCTTGTTTTTTTTCTATTTATTTTTTTTTTCAAATTACCAAAATATGCAATATTTTAAAATTACGCGAATGAAGAAATAATTTTTAAAACAATTAATTTGACCTAGGAAAAAAATCTATTTTGCCACATTTTACACAACCCTCGTACAAAACTTTCATCTTTGAGTGATGTGTATTCGGACAAAAGAGCTAGTTTGGAAAAGGAAAAAAACGATTAAAAAATCATTATTCTTGTCACAGAATCCATAGAGCGTGTTGGAAATAAACGAAAACAATATCAATTTCCTACTGGAATGAATTAAGATGACATATCATTTAACTAATTTGTTTTGCATTGTCACCTTTCAAAATATCGTGTGTTGGTTACCAGATTGTCAATACTTTCTATCTTTTTATAAGCTCACTAGAACTGTGGACTAAGACACTTCCAAATAAAGGAAATATTAGCGTCTTTTCAATTAAATAAATCAAGTGATCGATTTTCATTATGTAAAGCGCATTGAGCTTCTTCTATGGAATGCAAATATAATTATAATACCCTCTCTCTCTCTATTTCTATCTTTCTCTCTCTATATTTCTCCCTCCCCTTTCCCACACATTCTTCGTCTCTCTCTTTCTTTTTTTTTACGTCTTTATCTATTATATCCCTCTACGCCTTCCCATTTCTCAATTAAGTTGTCTAATGTTTCCATATTTTACCGTTTATCCTTAATGTTTTTAAGCTCACCCTTTCTTTTCTTTTTAAGCAGTGTTATTTATTTTAAATTATATATTGAATTTCCCCTCGAAGGACTAATAAAGGACTGTTTTACTTTATCTTATCTTACCTCCTTTTTATCGCTCGTGTTCTTTTAAAAAAAATTTTTTTTACATTGAATCAATAATATACCAGACAAGATATTCGGCTCACTCCTACGCAGAGTTAACAATATTAAGAAAAAAAAAACTTACTTGAAACGCGGGTTGGAAATAAAGTAAGCAAAAATACCCAAACTCAAAGAGATTATTTGTTATCAATCTTAAAAATGAATGAAAAAACATCCGGAAAGATAAAAAAAATCTATCAAAAGGTTTTGAGCCATCTAAATATGTCAGTCTATCATTGTTTATGTAAAATTTTGTCGATTTTACTAAAATTTAATTGTCCCGATTTCTAAAAAGTACCCTATTATCATTTTCCTTTCACGATATGTTTTCCGAATAATAATAATAATAATAATAATAATAATGGTAATGGCATCTTTAACGCTGTTAAGGGAACACGGGAGCATTATTAAAATAAAACTAATGAACCGATAGAAGTAATGGAGAGGTTGGGAAGAAATTTCCATAAACCTGGTGTATGTCTCAATCCAGAGTACAATCATGTAAACAATAATTTTCTGGAAAAAAAAAATGCAAGTGAAGATTTTCCGTTCGCTTAATGAACTGGAGCATCAATATAAAAACATCTTTGTTGGAAAACTTCAAGATTATCTGAAGAATTCAACCAGATCTTATCAAACTAATAGGAAATGAAAAACATGGAAAATCTTTTAAACTGGTTTTTCCACCGTGAATTTTTGTTGCATTATCATGTATTTTTAATGAGTCTTGTAAAACAAAACAAAAACGTTGCGCTGTGTTTTTGGTTACCACGCACGTAGCACACATACGGTCACACACACACATACACACACAACCTTGAGAGATGATGATTTTTTTATTTTATGATTTTACTTAGGTTTTATTTTTTATTCGTTTTTGATTTTGATCGTTGACGTCTGTAGCTCTTATCTTTAAAAGGATAATAAGAAATATTCATGTGTTTAGTTGTCGCTCAAAATGAAATTTAAATTATGTTATTCTGACCTCTCTCTCCCCCTCTCTCTTTCTTTCGCCCACCCTTCCATATATCTCCCATTCTTCCTTTCTCCATTCTCCATTCCTAATCCCAATTAGCTATTTGTCTAACATTTTAACGTTATCATTAAATTTTTATCCTTTAAAGCTCACCCTTTCTTTTCTTCTTAAACATTGTTATTTATTTTAAATTATAATTTGAATTTCCCCTGGAGGGATTAATACAGGACTATCTTACCTTATCTTGGTTCCTTTTTATCGCTTGTCTCCTTTTTTATATTCTACATTGAATCAATGATGTACCAGACAAGATATTCGGCTAATGTTGTCATTTTTTATACCTTTCTCCTACGAAGAACAAACAATATTTTAAAAAAAAAACTACTAGGAAACAAAGTAAGCCAAAATACCGAAACTCAAAGAGAATTTGTTATGAATGTTAAAAATGCATTAAAAAACATCCGGTCGATGAAATAACTATCAAAAGGTTTTTGAGCCATCTAAATGTGTTAGTCTAGCATTGTTTAAATGTAAAATTTTGTCTATTCCTTTATCTCTATTAAAATTTAATATTACAAGTTCCTAAAAGGTACACTATTATCATTTTCCTTTCACGATAATTATGTTTTCCGTAAGCTCCCACTATCTATTTAGTTTGGATTAGTCTCTCTGAGTCGTCCCCAATCTACAGGAGCTGTCTGAACAAAACAATTATGGTTTATATGGATTAATGACTGGAATTTCTATATTCACAAGGCTTAACCTAAAATTAGAGATTACAGCAAAACACAAATACAATAAGAGTGGGTGGGGATTAGATAGATAGAAAGAGAGAGAGAGAGAGGGAGAGAGAGAGAGAGAGAGAGAGAGAGAGAAAGGTAGGGAGAGAGCGAGAGCTAGAGAGATACAATCAGAGAGACCGACACACAAAGACTGATAGTTAGACATACAGATAAAGGCGCACACCCATAGATAAAATCAAAGGGAAAGAATGGGAGAGAAATATAAAGCGTGATATACGGTAGTGAGTAGGCGGAGAGAGAGAAATAGAAATTTATAGAGAAAGAAAGACTAATGAATCTAGTGTAAAGTTGGGTGGAATTGGAAAGGCAATCAGACAAACACGTCAGCAGACTAAAATTTTACAGACGCGACTTGGATTTTTTAAGTAAGACAAATTAAGTGACCAATTCCAAACGAGACCGAGATTTATAGTGACCAAAGTCACGAGGGATTACCTTCACAAACTTTGTTTTCTTCTATCTGAATTCACTCTCTTGCTGCGTATGTTTGTGCTATATTGACCAAAGTTTCTGAGCTTTTTTTTTTACAATGAATATTTAGTTATTTTTATACCATGGACTTGACAGGGCTTTTTACAAGACATCAGTCGTGCGTTTTTGGTGCATATCTGTATATATGGAGCCATGGAAATAACTGAGCAAAATGTTTCGATGTTTTTATATGAAAATCTTATAAGATCATACAAAATCGAATAGTTGTAATTTGTTTTATATTGTACTCCAACAACTTATATGAAAGCCCATTTTTTTCAATAGTATTCCACAACAGCACTTTAACTGTCCCGATGAAATAAAGAGAAAGATACGGTACGAGATGGGAGATTTCTAGCCCACATTCGTTCCGTGCCTTAACCCTGGGCACGTTTTTTAATGTTCATTTTTGTCTGTGTTTGTGTGTAGTGGGGGGGGGGGAGGAGGTTTTAAAGATTTTGGACCAATATTAAAATTGTTCGCACGTAGAGAAGAGCTCATCTATGAAACGGAAGACAGAGTGCGTGAGGCCGACACAACCTGTTGCAAAGGGCAGACAATCCAAACTGGCAGCGCCATTTCTCTCGAGCGGCCAATTTAACGCCTGTGGCAAGCGGTTCCGCCCAACATGATTGAGTAACAAGGGCCGACAACACGTGAACGGAATGAAGGATGCAGGGTGATGGAAACAAAAAAGGTCTAGAAAAGTAGGCTACTCTAGGTTTAGTTCGGGGCGTTTAAAGCGATCATTTTGATATTTAGGATATATGCGATAGAGACGGAGAGAGAGGGGAGAAAGAGAAACAGAGAGAGAGAGAGAGAGAGAGAGAGAGAGAGAGAGAGAGAGAGAGAGAGAGAGAGAGTGGAGGGAGGAAAAGACAGAAACAGAGAGAGCGAAGGAGAGGAAAAGAGCGAAAGACAGGGTGGTAGAGAGACAGAGAAGGATACTAACCCATTGACCAATACATGATAAATGGCAGTGCCAGGGTACAACAACCTTCAACAACATTGCGCTGGAAAGGAGATAGGAAAAAAAGCGGGAGACATAATATATAGTATTTAAGGCTCCAAACTCGGCAAAGCGCACGATATCAGTTTGTTCAAGAAGTCCTGGGTTCGTCCCTCGGTTAGATCGCTTTGGTTTTTTATGTTTAGTTTCTATTTGGCGATAAGTACAATGCTGTGGCAAGCTTACAACTAGTCGTAAGATATGCAAGTAAAAAGGCTTACGACGAGTTGTAGGCCTAAACTACAGCGACGTTTTATTTACGTCCCTTTGTCATTATAATGTCACCGATCAAAACAGACACCCCCGATATAACTGTGTGTACGTGAAAAGTATCACGTTTCATTCACACCCGACACAGTATTGGGGTTACGTTTTGGGGCCTGCAAGACGTGAAATAAGAAGAGGCTGTTCTTTTAGAGAGCGTGACAACACGAAAGATACAGAGTGTAACAGTTTCTGTGATCATCGTTAAAAACAAGGTCATAAAATGCTAGGTGTTGGACATTGCAAGACACACAGTACAACTAGCGGTGGTAAGTACAATGTTGTGGTAAGCTTACAACTCGTCGACGTCTTTTTCGAAATCTTAGGATAACTTGAAATTGAAATTGAACTTGAAATTCTTAATTCGATATTGAAGGCCATTGGCCCAAATTACAAAACAGTGTAGCAGTTTTAACAAAGACATTTTAATGTGAACACTTTACAGATAAACACACTAAAGATGTAAGAAAAGCCAGTCATCTCAGGGTAAAGAGTGTTCTAAATTAATGTACAAACTTTCAGATCAATAAGTTTAAATGGTATGTAAAAGAGTGAAAATTCAAGAATGTCTATTCCTGAAAACCATTATTTCTTATATACAATGCCTTTCTAACAAAAGTTATTAAATTCAAAAAATGGTGTGAGGACATTAATTTAGTATTTAGTAAGAGGCATAATTCGAAATTTGATAGAAAGCTTGTAAGCTACCGAGACGTAATCGTATCTATACGAACCTAGGAGTTAGCAAGTGATTGGTATGCATGGAAAACCAGTTCCTATTATTAAATTTATAATCAATATCTTAGTTTTACACCCTTCAGACTTCCCGATAAAACTTGTGCTGGAACGGCGCCATCGGTTGAGATTCTAACTTCACACCTGCTGCGCGTTTGATAAGAGCACTACATGCTAAACTTACTGGCGACCAAAAAAGCACATTAAAGTATTCTCTTAAAGTACATCTTGGGCAAGGTGGTACATAAGAGACACCTACTTTACTGTGAAGTGCCAACCCTGGCATATTTAAAACATGCTGTGCCACAAGACAAATTATTGAAACAGGAAGTAGTCAATCTGGAAAGAACACACCGAGTATCAACAGCAGATATTAAACCGGGTCAAGAGCTTACAGCTCGTCGAGTTGGGTCCAACATCACTGTCAAGTGACAGGCCTGACAGATTTTTAACATGCTGTGCCACAAGAGAATTTATTGAGACAAGAAGTAGTTAATCTGGAAAACACACATTAAATACTAACAGGAGATATTAAAGCAGATCAAGAGATCTTTACAGGTGATAAACAAAGAGAAAAAGTTAACCGATAAACAGAGATAAAGGAGAAAACTGAGAGACCAAAGGAAAACGGAGGGTAAAGAGGGGGGATGGGGGTGAGATGAGGTAAGAAAATGTGAGTAGAAATGTTGCTCTTGCTTTCTATTACGTGCAGATATAAAATTTTACCCCTGTCCGTTCCAGCCTGGAATCCCGCTTTGTTCGTAAGCCACGATCAGAAGTCTTTCAATCTTGCCAATAATGAATCTTTACAATACATCTTTTCCGATATAAATATCAGAAAATTTAAAAGGGTCTTAAAGACTATTCCTTGTGAAGAAGTTTCAAACGTCTGTAACGCAGAATGGGGGCAATGAGAGCCAGCTGGTTCAGGTGTTAGAGCGTTTGTCATCCAATCGGGAAGTCCGCAGGTCTACTCTAAACCCACGATCGGGCGAAGTTGTGAGATTTTTTTCTCTTGATGGTTGGATCGGTGTCAGTATAAAGTATTCTGAGCTTGAACGTTGCTTTTTATCGTTGTAATTTTCCCTATCTTTATGGCTAGTTTGGGTGTTAGAGAGTGTTAGTGTGTGAGTTGTTATCGATCTAAATGCCTAAAAATGAAAACCTTTAATTTTCTTTCAGCGCTTTTGAAAATGCCTCTCTAGAGCTATCTCTGATTTACTCTGTTGTTATATCCTCTTAGAGGCTTCTTTTTAAAGCTATCTCTCTCTTTCTCTCTCTCTCTCTCTCTCTCTCTCTCTATTAAACACTTTGGAGATAAACACACTAAAGGTGTAAGAAAACTCAGTACCTTGTGGGTAAAGAGTTTTTCTAAATTAATGTATACACTTTCACTTCATTAATGGTATGTAAAAGAGTGAAAATTTAAGAATGTCTATTCCTGAAAACCGTTAATTCTTGTATACAAACTCTTTCTAACAAACGTTATTAAATTTTTAAAAATGGTTTGAGGACATTTAGTATTTAGTAAGAGGCATAATTCTAAATTTGATAGAAAACTTGTAAGCTACCGAGGCGTAATCGTACCTATACGAACTTAGGGGTTAGCAGGTGATTGGTATGCATGGAAAACCAGTTCCTATTATTAATTTTATAACTATTATTTTAGTTTTACACCCTTTAGACTTCCCGTTGAAACTTGTGCTGGAACGGCGCCATCGGTTGAGATTCTAACTTCACATCTACTACGCGTTAGATAAGAGCACAACATACTGAACTTTCTGGCGACCAAAAAAGCACATTGAAGTATTCTCTTAAAGTACATCTTGGGCAAGGTGGTGCATAGGAGACACCTACTTTACTGTGAAGTGGTTCTCTATAGAGGGAGGGAGAGAATTCTCTCCCTCTCTCCGGGTTTAACGGCTCCTACGGCGATTTACTGTGAAGTGCCAACCCTGGCATATTTAAAACATGCTGTGCCACAAGACAAATTATTGAAACAGGAAGTAGTCAATCTGGAAAGAACACACCGAGTATCAACAGAATATTTTAAACCGACTCAAGAACTTACAACTCGTCGAGTTGAGTCCAACATGACTGTCAAGTGCCAGCCCTGACAGACTTTTAACATGCTGTGCCACAAGAGGAATTATTGAAACAGGAAGAAGGTAATCTGGAAAACACACCTTGAATACTAACAGTAGATATTAAAAAAGAGGTCAAGATATCTTTACAGGTGATAAAAAAGAGAAAGAAGATAACCGATAAAAAGTGATGAAGGAGGAAACCGAGAGACCAAAAGAGAACGGAGGGTAAAGAGGGGGGATGGGGGTGAGATGAGGCAATGTGTGGGTGGAAATGTTGCTCTTGCTTTCTTTTAGGTGCAGATATAAAATTTTACCCTTGCCCGTTCCAGCCTTTTTCCCCTTGAATTTCCATTGTCTGTAATCCACGATCAGAAGACTTTCAATCTTGCAAACAAAAATGAATAAATATCAGAAAAAAAAATGTAAAAGATTTTTTTTTCGATTAAAGGTCCTTGTGAGGAAGCTTTAAACGTCTGTAACACAGAATGGGGACAGTGTGGGCCAACTGGCTCAGGTTTCAAAGAGTTTGTCATCCAATCGGAGTCCGCAGGTCTAAACCAACGATCAGGCGAATTTATTTGTCGGATTTTGTCTCCTACTGGTTGGACCGATGTCAGTATAACGTATTGTCAGTTTGAACGTTGCTTTCTATCGTTGTAATTTTCCCTGTCTTTATGGCTAGTTTGTGTATTTGAGTGTGAGTTTTTATCAATCTAAATCCCTGAAAATGAAAAACTTAAATTTTCTTACATCGCTTTTAAAAATACCTATTTGGACCTATCGCAAATCTACTCTGTCCTTATATCTATTAGAGACTTCTATTTTTCTATTTAAGTCTCTCCCTCCCTCTCTCTCTCTCTCTCTCTCTCTCTCTCTCTCTCTCTCTGCTCTCTCTCTATCTCCCTCTTAATCTTTTTATTTCTACTGATCACTCCATCTCCCTCTGTCATACACTTGTATTCTTCCTCTGACTCTCAAACTCTCACTCGATTCTCCTTGTTTTCTATCTCGTTAAGTTTGTATTTATCTTCACCATAGAAGTTCACCAAGTTTCCCACTTGGTCTATGAATGGTCCATATAGTAAATATCGTGCCCAAACAATACAGCTTTCTGGAATAATTATGCGTCCTAAGTTGTCTCCTCTTTTTGCCAACGCGGGGAAACTCCGCTTGTGAAGAATGAGCTCTGGCGTTACGTCCCTTGTTGCCATGCCAATCAGCGATGCGAATTGGCTGCTCAGTCTATCCTTTGCTGATTGCTGCTTACCTAACACATGATGAGGCGATAGAAAGAGAGAGGGAGGAGAGAGAAAGAAGAATAGTGAAGGAAAGACAAAGGAAGAAGTCTGTGTTGATGGTAGAGATAAAGAGAACGAGAGAGAGAGAGAGAGAGAGAGAGAGAGGAGATAAAGCAAAAGAGAAAAAAATAATGAAGGAAAGACAAAGGAAGAAGTATGCGTTAATGGCAGAGAGAAAGAGAGAGTGTATAGATAAAGGAAAATGGAGAGAATGACAACAAGAGAGAGATAACTAAATAGAAACCAACAAAGAAGTATAGTCAAAGAGAAAAAGAGAAAGAGAGAGAGTCGATAATAAGTAGTTGGTACTGTGCCAAAGCGAATACTACAAATGCTCCCCAATGGGCATCATAAAAAATAGATAAAAACATTACTCTAATATAGTTGACAACCTGTATGATAGAAAAAGCGCGAATGTTTCCAAGACTAGTCAGTATCAATGATAGAGAGCCAGACTAGGAGATCGTTAGGGAGAATGCAGTGATTAATTTCAATCTGACTTTAAAAGTTAAAAAAATACAGAACATAAGTACTGTATGTAAGGGGTTTGGTGACAATGTAATTACTTAAAGACAATATGAATTAAAAGATTATCAGAGGACACTTACATGCACTATATTAGGTACGATGCACAATTTAAAAAATATGGAAATGTAATAAAGAAATCTAATTAATTACATTTCTTAAATTGGTTGCGTTGCTTGAAGTTGAAAAATTAAATCTGAAATGATGTAACAGGATATTTTTGTTTTTTGCTCTGCGTGGATTTTTTGTTTTCGTTACAGTTTTTTATTCAAATTCATCCAATAATTACTATTATTTGTAACATTATATATTTCCATTGCGCCTTTCATAAGTCAAACTGAATTGTCGCTTTATTACAGTGTGTTAGAAAACTAAAATGACAGTCTTTCTTACGACCCAAAAGCCGTGTTCAGTGTTTAGATTTAATTATTTTTTGTTAGCTCCGAACACTGAGTTTCTTTACTCACATACGATTACTACTGTTGTTTGTCTTCGATGATAATTTCATTTTCCATTTACGTTTTGTTAAAATGTAATTTTTGTTGTAAACTTGATGTTGACATAAAAAAAGATGTGATTCTGACATAAGTCAAAGAGACACTACAGCAAAATTATTATTTTGGGATACAAATAAAAACCATAGTGTTGGAAAAATTTTTTTCAGATGTAAAGGTTTTTATCTTAATGGTGTATAAAACATCTAACATGTAAAGTAGTGCAAAGTAGATATAAAATTCACATCTCTTAAACAATTAGAGAGAGAGAGAGAGAGAGAGAGAGAGACAGTGAGAGAGAAAGGGAGAAAGATACAGACAGACAGATGGACAGACGGACTGATAATCATACAAACAGAGAGACAGCTGGACAGCCAGCCAGCCAGAGACAGAAACAAAGACATGGAGAGAGAGAAAGGAAGAAAGAGTAAGAAGAAAGACACCCACTGAGAATAAAAAAGGAAAGAAATCATGGGGACAGAGAAAGTCACCACACAGAGAACAACAAAGAGAGAAATAGAGGAGAGACAGAGAAGGAAGCAAAAAGCGGAGGCGAGAGAAAAAGAGCGCCTTTTCGAAACTATCATTTGCTGTTTATGCCAACGCCATTAGAACGATCAACAGCAAGTTTTCTGTAATTATTTGAATTGAACACAATTTATGCGAAGGCTTCGTTCGGTGGTCCAGTGTAAAAAGGGGCTGATGTGATACAAGTTTCGTTTGTAAATTGCCCCCCAATGAATTCAAATTATGCAGCGTGTATTTAATTTGGTATAAAGTCCTTAAAGCGTTAATATGTTAGTAGGCAGCGCGCTGGACTGACAAGCAGGTAGAGCGAGGTTCGAAACTTTAATTTTACCCTAATGAGGAGTAACCTTCTTATGTCATACAAAGCGATTCTAAGGCTAGCTCGAACAATGATTTTTTTAAATTCTTCCTTATGGTAAGGAACGTTAAATGGTTAGGAAAAACCCACATCTCTTTACAAAGGCTGATAGATATAATTCTCTTTTTTTCGCTATTGGACTGACGCACGGGACGCTCTCTGAGACCGAAGTACTTTTCATTCCACTAAATCGTCACTCAAGTTGTGTACTGCCATATGCCATGTCTAAATCACTCTATACCTTTAGTTATTTAGAAATGAGATAAAACACTCTACAACTGAACTGATGAAGTGCTGGCAGAGGTTCAAACTGGCACCGCCTGCCTGGCAATGTTGAGTAACTACCTGGACCCAACCAACTCCATCACCCTTGCCAGAGCTAACTTAATGGAAGAGCAGCGCTGTTGACACTGCCTGGCACATGATTCTACCCAGACCGGCCTGGGGATGGGCAATGTGACGTCACTCTGTTTACAGAGCACCGACCAGGAGGACATCGGGAAAAACCAGGAAAACAAAGTCACGTGCTGTCGTAACCGGAACTGCAATGGAAAATATGCAGGGAAAACAACGAGACAGTTATTTCGGGCAATCATGTTTGATTTTAAAAGAATAAATTTATTTTCGAAGTGAAATAACTAAATGTATGAAAATAGCGAATGGACATTATTTGAGAGTGAGAGAGACTCTGGTAAATTGCACAATTGCAAGACTTCGATGCGAGAAAAGCAGGACGATTTTTTGTGTCACGGTTCAAACAATAAATCCTAGACTTTTCTCGAGTAGTTCTGCTAAAATATAGTATGTCTAGGTCTACGTTAAGTTTCATCGGTGACTTTTATGCAGCGCATGGCTTGGTTTGGAGTCGGCTTGAGATTTAAGCACAAAGCTTACTCGAAAGGATCATGTAAAAGTTCTTCAAATAAAGTAAAAGCACAACAAGGAACAATAACCTTTCAATTTATTTCTACATGCAATTTGTCAGAAGGAACGTTGTAAGCTTTCTATAATGTTCAACTGTAAGATCTTGGCATTTTTTAATATTATTTTTCCATTATTATCTGGTCCTATACAAGGAAATTGAAGAACTAGACCTAGATCTCGATAGATTATTTATTTTAGTTAATTGAAAAAAAAATGTCGATCTAGTTTTAAGAATAATTAGTTGATCGATCCGTACTCGTCCCTGATCACGTCAGATCACCCATCACCGATCAGACAGAACACCTCGTATCGACTTGTTATATGAGGCGGAATCTCTACACACTCCACAGCAGAAACACAACTAAAGACAGCCCTGGGTACCACGCATACCGACAAGTCAGAGTTACGGAGACTTCTTGTAAAAGTTTTTTACTTTTACTACGGAATCCCGTAGTAGTTTAGAACAGTTCCTAAATAGTAGATACTGAGTAGTTGTATTTGAGTTTGTTTAACGTTAAACATCAGCACTGTAATCATAGTAAATACTGAACACAAACTATTAAATTCGATTATTTGAGAAAACGATTATTCTTGCAATAACTAGTTATCCAACCCATTTAACACTTTCGATTTGAGAGCAATAGTTGGTGAAAAAAGATTTTCCACCTTTACAACGGCAAGTTGCCAAAAGTCAAAATCTTAGTTTTATTTATCAGAGCCCTAAAACTTAAGTTTTGGAAATTATATTAAAAAAATCTTTGTTCCAGACAAGTCTCACAGAATATCAATTTTATTTTAAAAAAATTAAAAAAATAAGATGTTGTCCAAGATTGTGTTCACTAATGACCTTGAAATGTCTCGGTCTACAAAGATCTCAAGTTAATGCCCCAAATCGGATAAAATTAACGGATAAAATAATACCGGCCCTGATTTCCTTATTTTTAGGCGTTATGAAAGCTTATAATTAACCAATTAGAATCTAGATATTGGGGCTTATAATTATAGGACATAATAATTATTATAAGCTTCTGAAACAAAAAGGATAACATGAATTTATCCCCAAGCTCTAAGAACATTGGTCTCCCCAGGGGAGACAGTTGGATTACCAAAGATTGGGAACACCAGACAAAGACCATTTCTTTTGCTTTTGTAACTGGAAACTGCTAATTGCACTGAACAAGGAAAGCTTACTCGTAAAAACAGTCTTCTTCTTGGTTCAATGTCCTGTCCTGGCTTGGCTAGATCTAGGGCTTTTCGGTAGCTCGCGACTCATTGTAAGCCTTTTTTACTCGCATAATTATTATTACGATAAGTCGTATGCTCAGGCGACGTTGTACTTACGGCCCCTAGAGTCTAGATCCAAATCCAGCCTAAAGCTATTCGGGTATAATATTTACTGGTGTTGAGCTGATCGTCAGGAGAGAATCACAGAAAAAGAAGATTAAGAAAAAGATTAAAGATTGTGAAATAAATAAAAAACGGTGGGCCTATTTTTACAGATGAGTAGATTACATAGCAACGTATTCCTAATTGGTGGACAATGTTTGTCCTTATTTGCGGTTGGGTTGGGTTGGGTTGGTTTAACGTCCAACAGCAGCACTACATAGGCTACATTGTGGACGGGCCCCAAGACGGACGTCTGACAATTTTATGTGCTGCCACACACGAGACAGTGCGGGGATACCATGACTCCTGTCTCAGCCGGTCACATTATATTGACACCGTCCCAACCAGTAGGAAACGCAATAGCCAGGATTTGAACTCGGGACCTTTGGCGTCGGAAGCCGATGTTTTACCCCTGGACCACCGCGTCCCTTTTTGCGGTGATAATTATTTTCATAATGGTTTTTTAATAATATTCTATTAATGTACCTGCGTTTTTGGGGGGTTTTTTGTTGTTTGTTTTTTTTTTCTTTTTTTTTTCCTTTGTCTGTTTTTCTCATCTTTATGTTTTAGTCCTCTCAAGACAATAAAAAATCTGAAAAAGATTGAAATGGCTGCAAATCTACAACGTGAATCAAAATTTAACCGTCGCTACATTCGTTCTCTAGTGCCCAATTTCATTTCTAAAATATTTAACATCTAGGGTAGTTTAGTAATAAAATAAGGCATTATACAACGTTACTATTCAGATGATGTATTTGAGGTGGAATCGAAATGTTCATTTGAACACAAACATTTTATCGCACCGAAGCGCACCATTTAGACATGAAAAATTCATCGAGATATTCCAGTCATGTACTGTGTCGCCTTTTTGTTGTTTTTTCGGGTTTTTCCTTTCTTTGATTCGGGGAAAAAATCGAAGTATTTGCGAGTTTGTGTGTACCTGATGGCGACACACGTCAGTTCAAGTCTCGCTGCTCGCATGGGCTTTTTGTCACCTCACTGACTGAACATACTAAATCAAAGCTCGTTTGGAACATCTTTTTTCGTGTTATTTTTCTTTTTAAATCTACATGTGTCTGTGTGTTTCTTGGTCTCTTGATTCTCTTTCTGTTTTTTTTTTCATCTGTCCTTCTGCGTGTATGTCTGTTTATCTGTGTATTACTATAATTATTTCCTTCTCTCTCACTCTCTTTCTGTCTGTCTGCCCCAACCTCTCTCTCCCCCTCCTTTTCTCTCTTTCTCTCTTTCTCTCTCTCTCTCTCTCTCACTCTCTCTATCTATCTATCTATCTATCTATCTATCTTTCCACCTCCTCCTACCCAACACATGTTAAATCTGTTTGTATTTTTTTCAATTTAAAAGGCCGTTAAAATTACTCAGAAATCGCCATAAACAGGAGTTACGACCCATTACTCTCGCCTTGTTTAGACCGCCCTCTAGAAGTGGCAGAGAGATCCCCCTCCCAGTATATATAGAACGCTGTCAGAGCTAGAAAATGGCCTTATTCATCACCTGACGGACAATAGGCCGTTTTTTCCTCTTAACCTCATTGGTTTATATCCACATGTTTTGGTTTTATATTTCAGCGCAGCAAGGTGCCCATTAATGAAGTTTTGTGCTTCGCACCACGGCGCGAAATCCATTTCACATACCGGCACGCCACAATAATCAGAAATTAGAAAATTAATAATTTATGTCTTTTGGTTATTATTATTATCATTATTATTATTATAATTATTATTATTATTATTATTATTGTTGTTGTTGTTGTTGTTGTTGTTGGCAACAAATTATGATTTTAGTTACAACGCGCCGTTAGAGAGAGCTTCCCGTACTGGATGCATATCCCAAGTCGGCAGGGAAAAGGATAATACTAGTTTAAATAGCAATGGTATTTTGATCAAATTTACTTTTTTTTCTTTTTTTATAAGTCAAATAAAAGCTTTTTTAGAAACCAGGGCATTATGCGTGATCTTTTTGTGGCACGAGTATCGCTCAGTTTGTGATGGAAATTAAGAAAAGCATCCTTTATATTCCTGTTCCTTAGTTTAATTGAAATTTAAACGTTTTCTAGCATGAACAGCTTTGTATATATAAGTCATATTTCCGAACATTATTAGTCAATTTATTATTCTTCAAATAAAAATAAGACATACCCTAGAGGAAAAGCTTGGTGCAAAGCGAAAACAGGACAGACCTACAAGAAGATGGATGGACGAAATCAGAGACAGGCCAAGCGAGGCAGGAAGGATCGCTCAAGTTGTCAGGCAGATTGTAAAGGAGGCTACGTCAGACACTAACAAGCCAGCATGATAATGACGATGATGATGATGATGATGATGATGATGATGATGATGATGATGATGATGATGATGATGATGATGATGATGATGATGATGATGATGATGATGATGATGATGATGATGATGATGATGATGATGATGATGATGATGATGATGATAAAACTGTTCATGCTAGAAAAAAGCTTAAGTTTCACTTAAACCAAGGAACAGGAATATAAAGGATGCTTTTATCAATTTCCATCACACACTGAGCGATACTCGTGCCACACAATGATCAGGTATCATGCCCTGATGTGGATTTAAAAAAAAACAAACTTTCATTTGACTAATAAAAAAAAAGAAAAGGAATGGTTAAGTAAATTTAATCAAAACACCATTGCTATTTAAAATGTTATTATCCTTTTCCCTACCGACTTAGGACGAGCATCGAGTAAAGGAAGCTTTCTCTAACGGCGCGTTGTAATTAGAATCTTAATTTGTTGGTGACTTTTTTAAGCTGGATATTTTGACAATGTAATTTTATATTCATGAGACACCAGATTGCACCCGTCTGTGTTGAGCAGTAGGAGGCTTATTATTATTAATAGTCGCTCAGTCGATGGTTTAGGTCCATCAGTAATCGCTACAACTAATTATTTTTGGATGCTGAGCCAATATCCAAATTATGAGATTTACATAATTATTATTTATGTATATCAGTGGTGAGAATTGTTTACTTTCTCGTTAGATTATTTGGGACGTGAATGTACCAAGAGATGCGGAGAGCAGGAAAACGACGTGAGCTCTACTTTAGTTTTTAGTTATCTCATCTAGATCTAGAAGGGAGTTTCTTTTTCTGGCCCTTAGCCTTTCCTATCACCTTGCATACAAGTTGTGCCGATTGGTACGCTCTTGTTCTAGCACCAAGGCGTCCAAAAATATTTTTGGACGCCTTGTCTAGTACCCTTTTGTATTTATCTGCACACCTTCTTTTTCAAAAAATTTAATAATAATAATAATAATTAAGACTTTTATTTTTTCAAAATTTCAAAATTTCCTGAAAATAACGAATGGGCCGAAAAGCATGGGATGTGAAAAGGCTAAAGGAGAATATAAACTGCTCCACCGGGAAGAAAAATCTAGATCCACCACAAGACAACACTATGACTTTTCTACTTGTCGAACATCTCTTGTATCTCCCATTAACGTGGAATAGCTTTTAACGAATTGTCTTTTCCTATTGAGAATTTGCCTGGTTGGGAAAATTAAGTACTCTCTGGTAACAGTTTTAAAGTGCAAATAAAGACTTTTCTGGTTAGACCGTTTCTAACTTCCTATTAGTAGATTTTGAGGATTTTTCTGCTTAAAAACGAAAACGTTTTACGTAGAGAAATTTCAATGGAAGGAGTTTTTGTGGGAAAAATCCTATATTTCAGCGGAAAGAGAGTCAATGTTTGTTAGTTCCTGTTACATTATTATGCAACATGTTGAACAAGCCGCAATTTGCTATCTTAACAAGAACCCTCTAACCATTTGCATAGAATCAAACACCTCGAACTGGAGCTAAAAATCGAATAAAAATTAAGCCTTGGACATTACTCCAAGTACACATTTGTTGAAAAGATTGCATTATTATAGTAACCCTCGATTTTGATGTAGTAAAAAGTTTTCAATTGCGTCATTTTCGATTACTATTGGTTAATTGGGTTTTTTTTTTAATTTTTTTTTTTATTTACGTTTTTTTTTTTATCTTAATGTCAAACGTCAGCATATATAGGCATGGGGGGCGCGGTGGCCCAGGGGTAGAACATCGGCTTCCGACGCAAAAGGTCCCGAGTTCGAATCCTGGCTGTTGCAATCCCTGCTGGTTGGGTCGGTGTCAGTATAATGTGACCGGCTGAGACAGGAGTCATGGTATCCCCACCCTGTCTCGTGTGTGGCAGCACATAAAATTGTCAGACGTCCGTCTTGGGGCCCGTCCACGAGATAGCCTATAAATTGCTGATGTTGGACGTTAAAACCCAACCAACCAAACCAACTACCAAGAGATGCGGAGAGTAGGAAAACAACATGAGCTCTATTTTAGTTTTTAGTTATATCAATTAGGTCTAAAAGGGAGCTTATATTTCTGGTCCTTAACATTTTCCCATCAACCCATCATGTGTGGCATTTTTGTGCCCATTTTCCTTCTCAAAATAGTAAAAATTAAAGTTTTTAACTTTTCAAAATTTCAAAATTTCCCGAAAATAGTGTGCACACAAGGAATAGGCCTAAAAGCATGCGATGATAAAAGGCTAAAGGAGAATATAAACTGTTCCAACGGGAATAAAATTGTAGATACACCGTGGATCCACTGCTAGACAACACTATGACCTTTCTACTTGTTGAACATCTCTTGTATCTTCCATTAACGTGGAATAGCTTTTAACGAACAATCATTTCCTATGAGAATCTGTTTATGAAAATCGAGTACTCTCTGGTAACAGTTTTAAAGTGCAAATAAAGACTTTTCTAGCTAGAAAGTTTCTAACTTCCTATTAGTAGAATTTGAGGATGTTCTGCTTAAACACGAAAACGTTTTACTTAGAGAAATTTTAATGGGAAGCGTTTTTGTGGGCAAAATCTTATACTTCAGCGGAAAGAAGAGTTAATACTTGTTAATTTCTGTTACATTGTTATGTAACATATTGAATATACTGGAATCTGCTATCTTAACAAGAACCCTGTAATTGTTTGCATATAAGCAAAGGCTTCGAACTGGAGCTAATGATGGAAAGAATTTAAGCCTTGGACATTCCTCCAAGCACACATTCGATAAAAAATGTCATAATTATAGTAAGCCTCGATATTGATGTAAGAACTTTTCAATTGCGTCCCATGACTATTGTTTGATTGATTATTTGTTTGGTTTCTTAATGTCAAACGTCAGCAGATAGGCTATATCGGAAACGGAACCCAAGACTAAGTTCTGACAAATATACGTGCTGCCACATGGAGGTAGCAGTGCTGAGATGCTGGGGATTCTGTCTCATTCAGTCATAATTATTTTACTGACCTGACCTAACCTGTAGGGGACAAAATCCCATCAAATAATTATTGCTACGCGATAGTGCATTTTTTAACTGAATCTCTCGCCTGGGAACTCTCTGCCACTTGTTCCCGTCTCTTGAAGATCGACAAAAGCAATTTATTTTTGTAATATTTGTGTTTGTTTGCTTGTTTTTAGTTTTCGTTTGGTAAAGTTTTTGTTTTCCTGGCGTTTTTTCGTGTTTGTGCTTGTGTCTTCATGTTGTTTTTTGTTGTTCGTTTTTTTAGGTGGAGGATTGGGGAAGGGTTCTCTTACAATTTGCAGATCAAGATCTAGGCACAGGCCCTAAAACTATTAACGTTCTATCCATAATAATTCTACCCCCACTCATCAACGTAACAAACATGAACACGGAGTAATATGGAAGTGCTTGCACTTTATCGGTCTATCTTGATGTCTTTTAAACTGCTGCACCTATAACACAAAAACGTTAGCTCGAATTGAATTTAGAAGTGAGAAATGAAAATGTAATGATAGTTTCATACTCAATGAGCTGCTTTTTTAAGCTTTCTTTTTTTCATAAATATGTTTTTAACCACAGTGCTTTCGGAATCTAACGAGGTTAAAAAAGAGCCAGCGTTAAGGAAATCACTTTGTGATTAAAAAACCCATTTGTTTTCAACTTTAAAACAATTAAATTGCAGTCTCCTGCCGTTTCATACTCTGTTCTCCTTTTGTTTTCTAAAAAGACATAATGATTTTGAATCCATTTTTAGCCTAATTCATCTTTTGCTACTTTGTAAAGTTTAAAAGGCGGACCAATGGCATACCATTATATCTTTTTTCCATTGAAATTTCGTTTTAAGTAATTATTTTGGAATGTGATTGTTATTATAATAGGAAAAAAATTTAAAATTACACTTAAAATTGTATTAAATCAGATAGCAATTATCTGTCTGTATGTCTGTCTGTCTCTCTCTCACTCTCTCTCTCTCTTTCTCTTTTTTTCCTAACAATAATAGTCGCACCGTGATGACATGCCGTATAAAAACAAAAACAAAAAACAATCTTTTTCCCCTAAAACTACCCATCAATGCACTGTAGTTTTGCACGTAGCCGTCTACCCAACTTGTCACTCCAAATGTCAGAGTTGACTGGGTTAAGTCAACAGAAAAATTCTTTTGAGTACACCTTGAATATTAGATTAATACCAAACCGGGCGCTATAATTATGTGTATTATTTATAACTTATTTAATAGTTAGGTGCAGAATATGTCTTTATCTTTTTTGTAAAGTAACTAATATTCTATGTATGGAAAAAAAATTTGTAATCACTATACGTGTAACTGCACTGAAAGTATGTCAAGTGTCAGAATTATATGACACTTTAGAAAAACCTTAAAAGACGACGATAAAAAGATTCCGATTTCTTTCTGTTCTGTTTTTAAATAATTCCGGACACTGATGACTTAATAAAATGGTAAAATGATGCGTTCATAAAAAAAAAGTTTTAAAAATGTTGTGATATGGATAGAAATTACATATTTAATAAAGCGTGTAGGCCTACAATACTAATACACGTATAAGCAAAGACGAAGCGATTGCGAATTTTTTAATTTTAAGATATTTTTTACAAACTTACCTTACGTTGTTATAACGTTCTTAAAAGGTATTGTTTATGCTTTAAATCAAGTTTTAATTAAACGAAACCCGAGTTCCAACAGGTTATAATTTAAAAAAAAATGTCCTTTGAAGTAATTATTTTACAGACAATCCCAACAATCACTTCACAGTTCAATCAAAAGTACAAAAGGGTTTTTATTTTACATTTTAAAAAATTGCGTGGGGGGTGGGGGGTTAGCTGCCAAAATTTCAAGTCCAAAGCCATGACTGTATTGAACAGTTTTGATAGCTCCACTAAGTATCTAAACCTGTCGACATTTCAAATACCTAGCGATCTGTCAGGATATCAGAGAACAAATGGCATCAACCTTTTTGCCTCACACTAGAGGATCTGGTAGCCTTTTATCTGACAGGTATTTTTGCATTGGTTTTTTAATGTGTTCAAAGTAGTACAGATCTAGATTTATTTAGTTCAAAAAAGTTTTAAATTTGTTTTTCATTAAATTTTTCATTCCAAATGACAACTATTCTTTTGCTAGCTGCACTAGCTTAAGATCAAGAAACTTAAAAAAACCCATTTGTAATCATACTATTTTAAACCGATAATCACGCAAAAAAAAAATTGAATAATGCGGTAATCTTAATAATATAAAAAGTGTAAACTGAAGCTGCAGTGGCATATAGCTCAGTAGATAGTACTTTGGAGTCATCAGCAGGAGGACCGGGGGGTTTGAATCTTATTTTGCAGTTCTGTCTGAGAATACAATTATATCGGAAGACGGGTGGCAATACAAAGGAGATGGTTTTTTGTGTTCTTTTATATTTTGTTTTTTGCTTTTTAAGTTTTCTTCCAAAAACACATATCTACCTGGTCTAGAAAGGTACATCCTGGTAGAAAAGGAAGACAGTTAAAACCCATTAGAGCCCGTGGCTTATAGTTAAATGAATTGGGTTCAAATCCCCATCTAGTTTTTTTGTTCCCGGCAGGTTGGGTCTGAGTCAGTATTATGTAAGATAGAAGTCCTTTTACCCGGATCTGTACCTCGGTGGCGTCAATAAAATTGTGACCTGTTAACAAGACAGTCTAGTTGCTGACGGTGAAGATTAAAGATCCAAGAAACAAAACATATAATGTATCTTAGCCACTCCCCTCATACTTAGAAATACAGCCACGCACTACTTAAGGCTCTTGACATTATTTTGATTAAGAGTCTCCACGATGTATTTGTGTGTTTAGCTACTGAGAGTATTGGCGGCGAGATTCAAGGAGCTTTTAAGAATGGAGGAAGCGTGTACTAGTTATTGATAGCCGATAGTTCATGGGGTGACCGGGGGTGTGGCGAAGGACATCTTCAAATAGCATTATGTTTGTTTAACATAGACACTGGAACCCCATTTTTTGAGAGGGAATATAAGGATGATCATGTGGATATAATTAGGAGGAAGAGAAAACAGAGAGTCACAGCAACATCATCATCATCATCATCATCATCATCATCATCATCATCATCATCATCATCATCATCATCATCATCATCATCATCATCAACATGTACCGTGCTTCATAGCGGTTGTGATAATGTCCTTCCACACAGCTCGATCCCTTGTTGCCTTCAGCACCTCCATCAAGATCGCCGCATTCAGCCACCAAACTAAACTGTCTAGTAGCTTAAAATTTCTCTCTGTCTTCCTCTGCTCCTTTTCCCTCCAAACATTCCTGTCATGGCGAGGTGTTTGAGTTTTTCTGCTCTTATGGAATCCTCAGGGAGCGGCGCTGTGGCTCAGGTAGTCAGTGATATGGGCTTGGGAGTAAAGTTGTGAGGTTCAATTCTCTGTTGACGTTGCCGTGTCCGAGTAGTTTTTATTTCGGGAGAATCTCGGAGACAAAAACTAAAAGAGATTGATTTTTTTCCTTTTCCTCTACTGTATATATAATGAAAGTATGTTCATAAATATGTATATATAACTTACACATGGTTGTTAAGCGAAACCTCACTTGGTTTTAGTTACACATATAGCACGGTTTATCAATTACAGCTTTATTTATCATTTCATCACAATGAAATTCTGAAGAAACATTGAATTTAGTACCCCTCAACGAAATTTCATTCAATTCATTTTAAATTGGATCACATAGTGTCACAGTCATAATTGTAAAAATCTGTGTCGTTGAATCACTTTTAGGCATCGTGAAGTACTAAAATGATTTTAAAGATAATTATCTTCAGTGTCTATACATATACAACTATAAGCCAAAGACCACAGCACATACTTTTTTTTATTTGCTTCGTTGAGTAGGCGGGTCGTGTAAAATCCCTTTTTACATTCTTTTATATCACTGGCATTCTCACGTATGTCTTTTACAGGAGAGAAAAATCAACAAAAACGAAACTTTCTATATGTTATTTATTACAAACTTGTATTACTACGCACCATCCAGAGCAACATTTATCACGCTTAGTGCAAATATTTGCGTCATTGATTCATGTGCTTGTGTCCCGGAAACAACCGAATTCCAGCTCGACTTCGTCGAATGTGCCACATAGATGGCTATTATTTTTCCTTCATACGACAGGGTTCTGTTGGTATTGTTGATGGTGAAACATCACGATATTCTAACTATTCGGTATTCTTAGTCAGATGGCATTGTGACGTTACGGGTCATTGCTCAACATTCTATAACTTAATTTTTGTTCTGTTCATAGTCTTTCTCTCTCTCTATGTCTCTCTCTCTCTCTCTCTCTTTCTCTCTCTCACTCTCTCTCTCTCTGTCTGTCTGTCTGTCTCTGTGTCTGTCTCTCCCGCTCTGTCTCTATCACTCCATCTGCCTCTGTCTGTCTGTCTCTTTGCCTGTATGTCTGTCTGTCTGTCTGTCTGTCTGTCTGTCTGTCTGTCTGCCTGTCTGTCTGCCTGCCTGTCTCTCTGTTTCTCTCTCTCCCCCCATCTCTCTCTCTCTCTCTCTCTCTCTCTCTCTCTCTCCCTCTCTCCCTATCCCAGCGAACTCATTCATAGACTACCCAAACTCAATCTCCAATATTTCTCAACCACTTTACTCTCTTCTTACCGCAGACGCGTTTATCATCTTTTCCCCAATGTTATAAGAGTCTATTAATCATGACTTGGACTCTTTAAATTTGAGAAATTCAGACTTTGAGGAGAACCTACAAACCGTTCATTAACCTCGGAGTACCGAGATTTCGATGGACCTCAAGAACCAGGTAGGAAGCTGTAGCCTGGCGAAGGATTACAACACTAAATTTGAAACTAATGGCCTTACTCTGCTCAATGCTTCAAGAGACATAAGAAATTTAATCTTACATGTCTAGTACAGTATTGATTATGAGCTTTGCTGGCTGGGAGTGTAAGAAAAGTGTGTATAATTACTGAAAGCTCGTTCAATGGAGCTGTACTAGTTTTAATTTTCACGGAATTACATAGACTCAGGACAATAAGAAAACTCCTATAGACATTCCGGTTGACGATTTGATAGAACGGTTATTTCTGTCTGTCTGTTTCTGTCTCTGTCTTTCAATCTGTTTATCCAAATACCTACCTCTTTATTTCTTTTATTTTGTCTCTCAATCTTTCTGTTTTTCTTCTACCTCATTCTTTTTCTCTTTTTCCATCTCTGAGTCTCTCTCTTATTTTCATTTTCTACCTACCCCCTCCCCCTCCTCCTCCGATCCAACTATTTCTTCCTCTTAGTTTTCAATTATTTTGCTCTTTTATTTATCTTTAGTATTTTTACTATCCTTTCTAAACTGACTACATTTATATCTTTTGATGCAACATTCTTGTGGACTTCAATATTTGTTAAGTTCATCTATTGCCTTATTTCACAACATTTTTATCTTTTCTATCTCATTCTTGTCAAGATACGTTCCATCATTGTACTAGCAATACAGGCAGTTATCCTTTCTGCCTCTTACCCCCCCCCCCCCCCCAAAAAAAAAAAAAAAAAAAAAAAACAACAAACAAAACACCCCGATTTTTGCACAGAAAAAAAAAGCAAAACGAAACAAAACCAAAAACAATCATGCGCAGCTGGTGCCTCTAGCGCTATTCTCACCATCTTAAAGAAAGAACAGGTCCCTTGTTCGTCTCTTCTCCTGTCATCTTCCCCCCTCTGTTCTGCTTATCCCACACCAAAGCATGGTAAACACCCATGGATCTCGAGCCATAAATCTTCTTTACGAAGAATAGTTTCTTGTTGTTTTATTGTTTGTTTTATTTGTTATTTGTTGATTTCGTTTCCGTTGATGTTGTAGATGTTGTTGCTGTTGGTGGTGGTGGTGATGGTGATGGCGGTGGTGTTTTTTTTTTTAATTTTAAACTTTCAACCTGAACGCTTTACCAAGTAGATCCCGAATTGGGTAAACTCCATGGAATTCGATGTGACAACAATTCAGGGTAAAACGGATGATTTTCCTTAAAGTATTATACACTGTCAGACACATTTAATTATTATTTAGAATTAAAATAACATATTTCTTCACGCATATACAAGAATACACAAACCCCTACAAATACAAGTCCCTTAAGTAAGGCAATGTGTTTCATCTTTTTTGTTGTTGTTTTCTTTTTTGTTTTACTCTCATTGATTACAAATAGGAACACATAAACTAAAATTCTGATTCTAACTGATCCAGATATACACATTTTTTTTAAACAAAGCGATTTAAATAAAGTACTTTGCATGGTTTACAAGTTGCAGGAATATAAAATGGTGGCACAGTTAAATATATGGTTAAGCAACGTCCTTTTTCCCTTTCTCTCTCTCTATCTATCTTTATCTCTCATGCTCACCTTCTCTATCTTTATCTCTCTGTGTCTACACTAACCCAGTGACGAAAAAAAAAAGAAAAAGGAAAACAACAAAACACCACATAAAAACTTAGCTTTATCCAGTAGAAATTGAATTTGGGAAATTAATTTTCGTTCCAAACCATGGAGATAAATATCAAACAATGCGCATTGACCAGTCCGTTCTTTGCCCACTCTTATTGTGTTCCTACTGCCCAGTGACCACCAGAAACTGCCCAGCTGTAACGTTCTCCAGACATCCAGATCATCACTGGACAAGAGCCTTACCCGTGTAGCTTTCTGAACACCATTTATCCATCCGACTATATCTACATCTACAGAAGTTCTTCTTTCATAACCAAATGCTTTTTTTAGAAACTGAGATGACTTAAAACTTACATGAGTTTTTCTCAAAGCAAAAACAAAGAATACAGTGAAGCTTAACATAATAACAGAAGTTTTTCTCTCGGAATCAAACTTAGATGTCCTAATACTTACATGAGTATTTTTTCAAAGCAAAAACAAAGAAGACAATGAAGCGAAACATAGTAACGAATGCCTATCACTCACGACGCCACGAAGATACCCTTGAGACAAGACCATTTCTGCTCTCCATCTGTGGAGAGCAAACAGCTGAGGCTATCAACAGTTATCGGCCCCTGGTGGAAGAGTAAAAAGAGCATGATCTTTTCGGGTTGTGCAAACCCAGTCCAAGGTCAAGCTGTGGACAATGAGGGACTGACGATTGGAGTAACAGGAACTAAAAAAGGGAAAGGGTGATGAGGGTCCATAGTGTAAATGTCCCTGTTAGACTGGACGCTTCATCAGCTGGGAGGGGTCACGTGGTTGATACTGGTCAAGAAATGTCCAGTACTCTTTTAGATCAAGTACTGGCCTGAGCGCTTTATAGATGGCCAAAGTAAATAATTATGTACGATAGTAAAACGTGTAGTAACGAGCACGCACGTCCCCCAACACTTATCCATTGCTCTAGTCCTTTGTTGTTGTTGTTACTTTTTTAGCTTTGTTGCTTTTCGATCCATGTACGCCAGATTTCATCAATGCTACTTACAAATGACACATAGAAGCCCCTATGTTCAATTCACAGCTAGTGCCGCAATTTCCGTATGGGATATAGATTTTTTTCTGTTCACTTTTTTATTATGTAGATCTTAAACTTTCTTGGAATCAAAATACTTCATTAACACTGAGAGCCTTTTTAGGTTGCAAGTAATTCATAGCATAACACTTTTTATAATACGTTTTTCAAGATAACAAATTAGGTTGTTTTTTTTTTGTTGATTTTTTGTTGTTATTGTAAATTACAAATTATGATTAGTCATACAAAAGATTCCGATAGAATGTGTGGTTTTCTAACTTTTCTAATGGTGATTAATTTATTATAAATGAGTAGCGTCCCTTCTTGTCGAATATAGATCATTATTTATTTTTAGTCTATATCAAAACTTGACGTTGTATTTATTGCGACAGGAAAATGATTTAGACTCATGTTAGAGTATTAAATGCATCTAGAACCAATTTAAAATGTTTTTTTGTTTTTTTGCTCGAACATAAATCACTGCCAGGACACACATCATGCCAAACCAAGCCACATAAAGTCATGTCATTAGAAAGAAAGACACAATTTTCAGTCAAGAGGAAAACTAATCATATTGGGCACGTTACCAGAAAGATGGGATGGCTTTCTACTACAAAATAAAGCTTGTGTGAGTCTTCACTCCCGGCTTTGTTTTTTTTTTTTTTTTGGGTTATGCATACCTCACAATAATTAGGTTACAGGATCAAATATACATGAAGCTTGTTAAACCCAGTTGCGACTTAAAGAAGAAAAAAACAAAATCAGCCGGCTTCCTGGAGTTCTTCCGAAGTTCATTAAAATCTTTAATTCTATTCATGTTGTTTTTTTTTAATGTTTTTTGTTTTTGTTTTTGTTTTTTGCTTTTTTGTGTGCTTTTTTTTTAAATTTCAATTAAAAAAAAAAAAATGTTTGATAGTATAGGCACAAAACTTACCGATATGCGTCTTTAAAAAAATACAAACTGCAAAAAAGACAGTAAGATATAATTCTGGGGTCTGTATTAAAAAGAACATTAGAAGAAAAATAAGAAAAAAAAAGAAGAAGATAAAAGAAAAAGAAGAAGAAGAAGAAGGAAAAGAGGGGAAAACCACAAGAGGAATGATGGTGACGCACTTATAACAGGAGACATATAAATGGATATAGACCAACATTTACTGCTTTAGAAGCTAAGACAGCAATATAAGTGATAAAGAGTAAAAAAATAGGGTTGGTACATATAAAACTATTAAGGAAAGAACAGACACAATCATCCAAGTTCACAATGAAAAAAAAAGTAAGAACAAGGCCGTAACCCTTGGAGAAAGAAGTCAAGACTGACTGAAAGGCCAATAGTGTTTACTGGAAACATGAGTTAAAACCTTCTCTTCTTCTTCTTCTTCTTCTTCTTCTTCTTCTTCTTCTTCTTCTTCTTCTTCTAAGAAGAAGAAGAAGAAGAAGAAGAGAGCCAATCGTCTCTCCATCTGTAGAGCCATCCATCAACACGACACTGATTGTCAACTGACCCTGAACAAGTCCTGGCACTGTACAGACCCTCTTGTGGCACCGGCCTTCAAAAATTCATCAATATGTGGAGAGTCTAGATTGTTCCATGTCCAACATCTTCATCGAATGCTAGAGTTTGAGAGCTGGATTCGACGTCATTCCACTGGTATTCTGCGTCAAAATGAAATCGCGTGATGAAGAATGGGTGGCCCTACTCTTTTTTGTAGAAATTAGCAACCAAATTTTCATGCGCATGGACGGGGTACAATATGTTTATATGTAAATACCGTAGGAAGATGTATATGTATTAAAGGTTATATATAGGGATAGAAGTCCGGCGTAGCTGTTTATGACTTATAACATTACCCCAAAAATATATATATTTAAATCACTTATAGTCAACATTTTGGGGAGAGAGCGAGAGCGAGAGAGAGAGAAAGAGAGAGAGTGAGAGAGAGAGAGGGAGAGAGAGAGAGGGGGAGGGAGAGAAAGAGACAGACAGGCAGAGACAGAGACAGATAGATAGACAGACAGACAGTCAGACAGGCAGACAGACAGACAGACAGACAGACAGACAGACAGACCGATAGATAGATAGATAGATAGATAGATAGATAGATAGATAGATAGATAGATAGGGGATAGATAGATAGATAGATAGATGGATAAATAAATAAATATATAAATAGATAGAGGGAGCGAGGGAGAGTTAGAGAGAGTAGAGAGACTGTCTAGTTACGTGTCTAACATCTTTATTTCTATGCTGGCCTTGCGGTGTTCCACGTCCTAAAAGTAAAATCACAAAAAAATAAAATTAAGAACATAATTATGTCATCCTTTATTTCACAGAAGGAATAGTATGCCGAGGCACACAATGCAATATGTAATTAGCAAAGAATTCAGTATCGTGAATTATTGGAAGTTGGCTGCCTATAACTTTCTAAAAAGTACAAAATACCTAAATTGCTTGCAGAGAAATCAGATATATCAGTCGTTATTCCTTTTGACTGCTGATCAAGAGAAAGAGAGAGAGCAAGAGGGAGGGAAAGAAAGAGAGAGAGAGAGAGAGAGAGAGAGAGAGAAAGAGAGAGATAGACAGAGACAGAGAGAGAGAGAGAGAGAGAGAGAGAGAGAGAGAGATAGGGACAGATACTCCAGGGTCTAACATCTCCTAGGTTGCCCCGTGGGATCCAATACAGCGGCTGAGCAAGAGGTTTGAGCAGCGAATCTTATAAAAACGCCTCCGTATAGGATTTTGTATGATGTATAGGGTGAGGCCTTAAAAAAAAATCGTGTGTTACATGTTCAAAGCCTCTTAGTTTTCTTCGTGATTACATTACATGTATTTGTTATACTTATAGATATTGGAATAGAATGACATTGAGACAAAAAGCAGCAACAGTAGCCAAGCTTTGATCAGATGTCATCGGAAAAAGCTTGCGTGGGAGAAGGGGATTAATCCGCTGATTAGCTATCCAAACTTCAGTATATACTGAAAAAAATAGTACGTTGCCCAAACATCAACCAATGTCATCAACCAAAATACGTCGATGAGATTGTCCAAACATCGTGCGGGGGAAAGCTTCCAAATTTCTGGAAACTGGAAACGGGCTGGTAATTGTAGCACCGGGAATTTTATCTATACATGATCTGGTCTCCGCTCAGAGTAACTCTCTGGTTCAGGGTTCCAACTCTGGCAATCTGGTCAGACCAATTGGAAGAGTCAGATACCGTTACAACGAAATTGGGATAGATCGAATCTTCGCAGCCCAACCTTCAATCTTTGATCTTGAGTTATGGGTGGAAGGGGCGGGGGTGGGGAGAGAGAGGAGTTATCAAATCCAATAGTAATACTGTTCCATCTTTATTTAGATACCCATTTGCGTGTTTGAAATGATTGACATCTAGTATTTCACCAGAATTTTTTTATCGAAGCATCGGTAAAGGACAACATTAGTTAATCCATACTTTGATCTATTTAACAAAAATAATAATGATGTTGACCTATTAGCTGTCTTTTGTAATCCTGAAGGGTAATTATGTTTCGAGAGCGGTTTGTCAGGTAGATTCATCAGATGTCTAAAAAATATAAAAATAAAAATAGTTTTACAGTTGTAATTTAATCCAATGCATTTCTCTGACAATTAAATGTTCAGACATTTTGAGAAAATGAAAGGGATAAAATTTAGTTTGAAAGAAAATTGGAAACTTTAGGGAAGGTGAATAATATAGCCAAGTAGGAAATAATTATATAGTTGGTCTGGTAGATACATAATACAAATAATTGATCTTTACTTATTTACTAAGAGAGAAAAGAGGGAGAGAGAAAGAGAGAGATCCATAAAGCAAACTGACAGAAACACAAAGCCAGGCATGCAATAAAATAAGAAGACAAAAACAAAGACAATGAGAGAACATGAAAAGACAGAGGCTGGACGAGAAAGAAATGAGAAGTATGCTTCAGTGCTAATAATTTTACGACAATGTAACCCTATGTACGAGACAAGAAAAGCCGTACATTCTTCGCCTAAGGGCAATCTGGTGGCAGAATCCAATATTGTTTCCCAGTTTAGAAGCCTATGTCGTAAAAGTATGGTGATATGTTGCAGCACGCCTCTACATAGATCAAACCAATAACCCGAATTCTTGGTTGCTTGGCGTCTAGAACTAAGAAATAGTCAGAAAGTTGAAGGACAAAAACCCATCTAACATTGCAGAGAGGTTGTGTTTTAGAGGATGGAAATAATAATAATAATGAGGAGTAGCAGGTGGTAAAGTGTATGACAGCAGTAACAAACAACGCAAACGTATTTGCTTTATTTCTCCACCTGCATATCTATCGCTAATTAGAAAGCTACTCTCCATCTCCCTCTTTCTATTCCTTTCTTTCTTTCTTTACCGTCTCTCTCTCTCATTCTCTCTATATCTCTCTCACTCTATCTCGCTTTTGCTCTATAGTTCTCTCTAAATTTTATCTTTCACTTGTTAAATTGTTTGTATCTCTTTCTTTATAGCTCTTAATCTTCTCTCCCCACATCTCTTGCATGGCTTTCCTCTATCGCTAACTATAAAACTACTTGGCCATCTCTCTCTATCTGCCTCTCTCTATATATCTATCTATCCACCTATCGATTTCTCTCTCTCTCTCTCTCTCTCTCTCTCTCTCTCTCCCTCTCTCTCTTATTTCGTTCTCAAGTCTCTCTCTCTCTTTTGCTCTTAGTTGTATCTTTCATTTTTCAAATTGATTATATTTCTTTCTTTATACCTTTTATCTCTCTTTTTTTGTATCTATTTTTATAGAATCTCCACATGCAAAAATTTCTTAACTTCTTTCCCAAACAGTGTATAGATCTTCATCAGAATTTCAAACTATTTAACACTCGAAGGCTCCAAATCACTCAGTCGCCATTAATTGCTCTAGACCGAGGAGCATGAGGTTTGGCGAATTGGATTCCTCAGGGAAACCCAGGAGACTTTAAACCAATCTCTCTCTCTCTCTCTCTCTCTCTCTCTCTCTCTCTCTCTCTCTCTCTCTCTGCCTCTCTGTCTCTATCTCTCTCTTCATGTCTCTCTCTCATATTCTATCTTCCTAAGGAGGACGGATTCCCAAAAACTAAAATCTGACAACTTTACGTGCTGCCACACAAGACAGGGCAGGGATACCAGAACACCTGTCTCAGCCAATCACATTACATTGACATCGACTCAACAAATTTATATTATTGAAAAAATGTTGCAAGCGTATCTGTACACCACCATTGGGAACTTAGGGACCAAAACTAATATTAGAGTTGTACCTCAGAAAGTCAGGATTGGATGGATGCATGCATTAATTTGTGCCTTTGAAGGAAATTCGACTTCGACATGTTTTTTTAAGTGCATAATAATCTAAACATTGCTTACTAAACATTTTCGATACGAAAATTCTGAGAAAAAGAAAAAAATACATTTATGATTTATCTAGTGTCAAGAATCAATTTTTAGTGAATACTTAAACACATCTACGTCGTCTAGAAAACAAGAACTATTTTACTTTTAGCTCTCTTCCCTCCCTGCCCCCCGCCCCCTCCCCCCCCAAAAAAATAGAATTCTTTTCCCCCTTTTCCATACACACACATACGCCGTCATCCTCACACGCATGTTCCTTTTTTCTTAGCGGTTTGGGGAGAGGTGCTGTTTTTTTTTAAAGGGGAGATCTTTATTCTGGTTTTTACGTGTGATTGTGTGTGTGCGTAAAAAAAAAAAGGGGGGGGGGGTGTTTATCTTGTTATCCGTGGTGTTTGAAATGAAAAAAAAAAACATTTTTTTCTTGTTTTACCAAACACAAATTAATTATATTTGAGACCTATTTAATATTTGCGTCATGAAATAAGATCCTAAGTTTATAAAAATCCATATCATTGGCCGAAATGTTCAAGACGACGAACAGGGGCGCGTCATGGCTATAAGAGCCATATATCATTCTCAACATTGTGCAGTTTGGTGTGTGTGGTGGGATGGGGGGATAGGAGGGGGTTTCAGAAAATGATGGATGGATTTCTCAACACTTGAGACAAACGTGATGTATAGAAGCTGGCATACAGATTATGAGATAGGGTTTTACCCTGTGAGTTTTTTTTCCTCCTCAATATTTTGATCCAGCTTTTTTTCCGGTTTTCCTCTTACTAAAATTGCATTTTTGAACATAGATTTATTTATTATCATTGTGAGTTCCATTTTTTATATTATTGTTGCGTGTAATTTTTTATAGTCATAACAAACTGTAAATGGATAACCAACAATAATCTTCTCTTGGTGTTTACGATATTCCACATCGTAATGGCGTGATGTATCTCATCAACTAAGTTCTACGAAGAAAAATAAGAACGCAACATGAAAGAGATCGTATTTTTATTTTTTGTTATTTTGAATTTTGTTAATCTTGAGAGATAAACGAAGGCTGAGGTGATTGGAGATAGTTGAGATGGTTTTATCTGGATGTTCCTAGTTACAGAATTTGATCAAAGTTTCTTTGGTTGGAATATGACATACTGATAAATATGTCCTGGCATCCCCCCTTAATATGTCAGACTTACGTCTTCAGACCCTCCATATAGTAATATAATCCTTCCTGGGACCCTAGGTGACATTAATTAGAAGAGAGTTGTTAAAATGTACATGGCCCGATTAGTTATGTATGAAATGAAACGTTTTTTTGTTACAGTCTCGGACTTTTGTAGAAAAGCAAATAATGTTAGTCATGGGTTAAGTTTATTGTTACCATTCAGCCGCTCTGTCTCTCTCAAATTGATCCAATGCTATTCGAATTCCAGCAGAAGGGGACGATATTGCACAAATACATTTTTGGATCATCGTTTGTTTTGAACAGTTCCTCATTGTATGGGGTTATAAGATAAGCTCACCCATATCCTGTTGTAGAGTTAATACTAGAATACTTCTCACTTTGGTTTTGAGTGCGCCCGATCAATCACTATGGCTTCAACTCACGCAACAGTTACGTGTTAAGCGAACCCAGATTAAGGCCTGAACCAGACTACCGGTGGTGGCTGGGGTGAGACGGTGGTTAAACTGGGGTTCTCTTGCATTTATTTCGCAGTCTCTTGCATTTATTTGCGCCGTCAAACCGAGGCTTACAAAATACAAGAGTGTTTCATACGGAAGCCAAGGCACCACCCCAGTCACCAGCGTCAGTCTGGCTCTGGCCTACTGTTTCTATGAGGCATCAGGACACCATGATTATGTGACCAGGTCCCAGCACAAAAGACTTTACGATACAGTACAGGGGCCTATAACATTACGGACACTATCGGTAAGGGAAAGCGTCCAATCATAGCTTCAACCATAGACTACTGGAGCCAATCAACGATCAGAAAAAAAAAAAAACTTGCCGAATGGGTATGGTTATGCAATCCCTTGTCCTCGTGTAAAGGCAGTAGAAGTAGAACTTAACCAAGATAGGAGGCGAAGGCCTACAATGCGACTAGGGGTCACGTGATCTCAAAGCGCGGAAAACACAGGCTTACCTCTCTCTCTCTCCTCTCTCTCTCTCTCTCTCTCTCTCCCTGCCCGTTCATTCTTTCTATTGCCATTTTAGCATTAGTTTGAATGGAGGAAAAAAAATAAGCAAAACCAAGCGCGCACGGTGTTAAAACCAAAGCTGAGCTCAACATTTACCGCGCTTCGTTTTGTTGCGAGCGTCCAATGCTAAGTCTACGGGGTGATGTCACGGTTTCCCTGCCTTGTCTTCATGTAGATCGCAACATCTTTACTGGCTGTCTGAGGAGGTTAGTGAAGTGACTGGGACCAGGTGATCTTGCACTGGTCGAGACGTCGTTGGGATTTTCTAGAACCTCTTTTTCCCCCCATCGATTTTCTTCATACTTATTTACTTCCCACATAATTATGTCCATTTGATGACTAGATTGATTTATATTGATTTTTCGTTAAGCAACCAGGAACTATATGAAAGTGAATTGCGTGTGTGTTTTCTTTATATATCTAGGCTGTTGCAAGATAAAGAGAAATCAAAAGTAAGGACATTTAATTCGTACAAATTAATTACTTGCGACAGAATGAAAAGGAAATGCTTTTCTTAGGCGCCTCAAACATAGATTAGTCGAAACCTAGAATTACTTCCATTGACCATACACTGTAGTAATTATATTACGTTAATTTATTTACTTTGGTGTCTGTTGAATTTTTCCACGAGAATGTTATTTTTCATCTGTCTTACCTGATTATGCTGAGTATACACTCACAATGCCCATCTCTCCGCGGATAGCAAAAGACATAGCTGTTTTATACAGTGTGCGTTGTTAACAGTTATGTTTTATAACCTAAGATCTATTCTTTTAAATTATTTCCATTACAGTCATTTGTACTAAGCGTATAATAAGCAAAATTCAAGGGGCCGTAAGTACAGCGTCGCCGTAGCTTAGAAATCGTCGTAAGCTTTCTTACTCGCATAATAATTATTATTAAGTGAGTCGTTAGCGTACCTCAACGTTGTACTTGCGGACCTAGATGATAACCAACTTGTATTTGTTTTAAAATAAAATGGGTCTGAAAGCAACTAAACAATATTCTCTAGATTTAACAAAAACTCTGATGAAGGCCTCTATTTTGATCTTGTTCCAATGTTGATCTAGCTGTAACTAAACTAGAAATCCTGACTATATTAAGCTCATGATATCACTACGCAAGAACATTTTAAAACTAAAGATGGATAACATCAAAATCTAGATAAATGTTTGCACTTGACAATAGAGGGTCCCTAATTTATATAGTTAAGAACAAAACAAATCGACAAAAGAGTAAAATGTAAGCTTATAATTATGCTCAGCAATAATTGACTGTAATCTGGTAACGGGTGTTTTTCAAGAACATAATCTCGTTTGCTTTTTCATTAGGTTCATCATCTATTTTGGTGACGTATTTTGGAAAGGGCAGGGGGAGAGCACTCAAAGTAGTGTATATGGAATCGTGTGGCCCGACAGTGCTGGGAAAACGTGCTGTCATCGACCAGGGCTCCTGGTAACAGGAAACCAAATGGAACCGGGTCACGCCATCACCAGCTGTCAGAGGTCTATGTTTGACCGACGTTTGGATTAAACACAACAAAAACTACATACACACACACGCTTACTTACAGAAACGTGCAAAGAAGAACAAAATTGATCTCCATTAACGTGAAGAACAAAAAGACACCAGTTGTTGTTTTTTGTAATGTATCGATTTTGTAGCAAACGCGATGTATGGCCTAAAATGTTTTAACATTTTATCTTTAGGTGATTATATACACACATATATAGATGGGTAGATAGATAGGTGGATAGATAGATAGATAGATAGATAGATAGATAGATAGATAGATAGATAGATAGATAGATAGATAGATAGATAGATAGATAGATAGATAGATAGATAGATAGATAGATAGATAGATAGATAGATAGATAGATAGATAGATAGATAGATAGATAGATAGATAGATAGATAGATAGATAGATAGATAGATAGATAGACCCATCCATGTTATGGCCTATATGGTGTTGACGTTGGTCGTTAACTTCAGACTCAAACAGATAATCAATTCTAGTGACTGCCCTTTCGCCAGACTAGTATCCGGATAGGTTCTGGTCACCGTCAGGCTAGAGGTCCGGATAGGTTATGTTTCACCGTCAGGCTAGAGGTCCGGATAGGTTCTGTTCACCACCCTGCCGTCGGACTACAGGACCGGATAGGTTCTGGTCACCGTCAGGCTAGAGGTCCGGATAGGTTCTGGTCACCGTCAGGCTAGAGGTCCGGATAGGTTCTGGTCACCGTCAGGCTAGAGGTCCGGATAGGTTCTGGTCACCGTCAGGCTAGAGGTCCGGATAAGTCTTGGCTTTGTCAGAAACACTGCGGCTCAAAAATTCCACTTGGGGGTCTTCGGTGGCTTTGTTCGATTCTTTTCTCTTAAAAAAAGATCGAATAATCAAAAGCCCTCTCTGGTCATGGAAATCGATTCCTACGATTTTACAGTGTGCATTTCCTTTGTATGTTCACGAAATCGTCGGGGGGTCCGAGTCGCCTCGTCTTGTCGCCCTTTTTGGAATCGATTAATCGACTTTTAGAGTGGACCGGGAATCTAAATGCTTCCGCTTTTACAGGAAGCTTGACTCTAGACAAAACCTCCGCCTCTTCACTGGATTGCCTTTCTTTCTTTTAGGCAACTGCCCACTGCTTAATTCACGTTTATTATCAAGAGATTTGGTGAGGAAATGAAGGTGTAGGGCGTCTGAAAATATTTACGACTTCCTCATCTCAATTAATTGTCTATGACTGAAAGTCTATACCTATAAAAAGGACACCAGTTTCTAATAATATACAAGTACATGTTTTTAAAGTTGGCGTACTTTTACCGACCCAACCAGTAGCGATGGAATATGACGAATAAATTTGCCCGTTTGTGGTATCGAACCGGATACCTCACAAGCAAAAGCCCAACGCCCTACCCCTTAAGCCAGCTCGCCCCTCTCCAATAAAGACATAATCCCAAACTGGCCTGTTTTATGGTTTCCCACAGCTTTGGAAGAAATCAATGCCGCCGAGAAAGTGGTCAGGGGTTTAGTCTTTGTGTCTAAACATTTACTTCCGGTCCTTTTCAAGAGCCACAGAAGTGAACCCCGGTGTGGGGATTGCCGGAAAACTGGCATGCGCGCGCAGACCGGTGCTTGGGCCGTGTCCAATCGCCGTGCGTCTGACCCGCATCGATCATGCGCAGTCCCATACTGCCCAATCAATGGTCAAGACGGCGGGCAAAAGTCAGGGCAAACAGCGAAGCAAAACGGTCACCGCGGCCATTGATTGAAAACACCGCAAGTGGGGCAAGGCTCGGTCATAATAACAAAGGCATTCATTAAACCGGCTGATTAAATAGCTTTGTAATCGTTTTCAAGCGTTTGTGTAAATGGCTGTATGAAACACAATGCGTGTAAAGGCTTTTTCCCCATTTTCGTCGATAATTAAAAACAAAGAGGTAAGCAAGGTTAAAATCACCAAGAAATTTAAAAGCTTATCTCGTTGATTCTATAAAAATTTTTCTTATTTTTTCTTACTCGGACTGAGAAAAAATTCAGCTCGTTCAGAAGAGATCGCCGAGCATTTTAAATGAAGATTCATTAATAATGCACTGGATGTCTCCAATCCCAACTCATTCATATCCCCACCCCCACAAATAAAACTTTTGAACACTCCTTTTCTTGATGATTCTCGAGTAATCATCAGCAGATTAGTGAAGATGTTCATAGATTATAGGTTTCTATTCATCTGCTGATGGAGATTTCATAGGTACAGAGCTAGTTGAAACCTCCTTGCGAGCGCTCCCTTAATTATCCCCGTCTATATATAATTCATCCCGCCTAAACTGACTTGGAGACAGACAATAATCCATGCTGCAGATGACATAGCCGTAATCAAAATAACTTAATAGCCTTAGCCTGTGAGCGGACACTGGAATCTAGCAGCAGGCATATAAACGACCTTGACCTTGGAGCCAGATGCTGTACGGCACAGAGGATTATGGGACAGGCGTGCGAGATTAGACCAAGCTTTATATAAGTCAGCTCAGTTTGAACTTCCTTTTAGATAACAATTAGGTAGGTGGGTGGGATTTTGTCTTGAGGTTTACTCCGTAAAAAGAAATTATATTAACAAAACAAATATGTGTTATGTATTGCTTGCAGTAATTCCTTGCTTCCCAATAACATAAATCTATATAAATAATCTTGTTATTTAGGATTTTCCAGTGTAGAACGCGCAGTCTCACTTCTTCTGTGCATTCCATGGCCAAAGCCCAATGTCTCCCATTCAATCTAATATGATATTTTTTATCCCAAAAGGACACTTCATGTGATGTTTCATACTCTTTGATCATGGCTGCAAATTTCGTTCTGCCTAGTTCTCCTACCTTGTGGTTCTTGAAGCTAAAATACGTGGTTTTTGTTGTGTCATTTCTTATCATTTCTTTAGGCATTGCATTGAAAATGAAACTATAGTCTAGTAGTCTCGTAGCGAGATCTATAGTGCGGTGAAATAATTATAATCATAGAGCGTGGATCTTAATAAAAATACAAACAAAACAAAAATGGGACATTTCTTGAGATGATGGGTTAAGGAGATCAAAACTTTTTTTTTACACCACTTTTTTGAAAGACCCCAAGCGACTAGCATCACTAAATAGGTCACGCTGCTCTGCGCATGCCCCACACAAGATGGCCGTCCATGTGTAGCAGACGTGAAAAACTCGTGACAGACCAGTCAGCAGAGAGATAATAAGTCGCTATTATGGCACGTCTCTAGCTTTTCGAGTTAACCCTTTTGGCAGAATATTGACAGACTTCGGCCGCCCTTTCAACCAGAAAATTAATCAAAGCTTTGGTAGGGGTCAGGCTTGAATGATAGGAAAGAACTAGTCTGGTCTGGATACAGAGAAGCCTCCAACATAATTATCGAAAAAGTACGGTATGTCTAGACTTATAAAGTTATTCAAAAGTACAGGAACATAATCATGATACAGTATATAGATCAACATTGCCAAACAAAGGCCCATCGCTTATCTGCATGATTAACACTGTCAGTGTACTCGACGACTTAGAACTTACAGAGTATTACAATGTTGTCAATGCTTAAAGCTTTAAGAAGTAATTGCAGAGAATAGATGTTTACGTGACGAATGGGGCGCGAATGAGGTCAGTCCCATTGCGTGATGATTTTAGAGTATTTAAATGAGAGTTACAGTGGAACAGCAAATGATCTGTTTTGTCAACAAGAGGTAATGAAACAAGGAAAATAATATTTTGTTGTAAAATGTATCCCCTATACCTAGATTGACGTCTCTTACATTCCCAGGGATGAGATCCTATAAGGCCGCAGTATCCACACCCATAATTAACTAGTAACTTAGACTAATTAAAGTGACACTGACCGAAACAATAGACACAAGAGGAAAGAACCAAAGCCATCTGAACATAAGCAGCTTGGCAGTACCGACTGAACTATATAAACTCCCTTCAGCCCTCTCTCTCCCCCTCTCTCTCTCTCTCTCACTCTTCCACTCTATCTCTCTTCCTCTCTCTATCGTTATCTCTCTCTGTCTCTCTGTCTCTCTCTCCCTCTCTCTCTCTCTCTCTCTCTCTCTCTCTCACTCTTCTCTCTCTCTCTCTCTTTCGATTTATCTTTATATCTTTTAATCTGTCGCACTCTATCTATCTGTCTTCTTTTTTTTATTTATCTGTCTACCTCTTTGTTTCTATGTATCGTTCTCTTCCTTCCTTCTCTCCCTCTGTCTCTGTCTGCCCCTCTCTCGCTGATTGCACTCCCCGCCAGCACTGCCCTTCCTGCCAGGGCAACGACCAGGTGATCCAATATGGCGTTGCTTCCGGCACTATGTCTGGGCACCCACCACAGGCTGAGATGGATGGATTAATTGAACCGGCTGAGGGGATTGTCTACAACTGATTAATCAACTTAATCAAGTGAAACGCCCAATCGCTCAATACTCGCCACGCCTCCGTTATTATGCTTATCAATTAAACACAACTTTGTCCTTATACTTTTTTTGTCTGTGTTAGTGTCTTTATGTCCTTTATTCTTTGTCTGTCAATCTGTCTGTCTGTGTGTTTGACTGTGTGTTTGTCTGTCTGTCTGTCTCCCCCTCTCTTTATATCTTTCCCTCTTTTCCCTATCTCTCTCTCCGTCTCTCTCTCTCTCTATCTCTCTCTCTCTCTCTCTCTCTCTCTCTCTCTCTCTCTCTCTCTGTGCCCTGTATATAATTGTATCCCTATTTGTAGCTCTTTGCCTTTGCCCTTCTCTCTCTCTTCTACTCTCTCTCTCTCTTCTCTCTCTCTTTTAATGTCTATCTCTCATTTTTCCTACTTGATTCCTCCTTTTTTTCTTTTTCATTTTTAACCCTTCGGCCTGTTTTAAAACGTCGTGAAAATCAAACTATGCTTATAAAGCCAGTTTCTTTATTTCTAAGTGCCCTAAATGTATGTACAACGAATTAATCCACGATTTAGAATGTGAATTCAAGAAGACTTACGGAATGGATTTAGAAGACAGGCTTTGCTTTGTGTATTTGGTTCATGGTATAATAGCTCATTAAGCAAACGATTCAGTAATGTAGATTATTGTAGTCTTTAGAGAGAATGAAGGGCGCAAAATTATATTTTTTTAAATATACGACATGTTGGCTTCTGTTTGTTAAAAATTCTCTCGTGTCGTTCAACAATGTGGTGGAAAAACGTTTGATAAATAACGTTTCCAATAAAGGATGGGTTTATTCGGTTAAATATAAAGTTTCTGTGTCATATCGCATTTCCGAAAAAATAATTCAGGGCATCTTTTAACATTAACCTTTTATTTATTCCATTTTTAGTTGAAGTATATTTCATTTACTAACTTTATCAGAAACCGCACTCATGATAATGTATTGTAAAAATATAAAATCCTTGACGTTGTGACAAACGAAAACGAAACTCTTAGATGGCATAGATACAATAATTATAAAGAAAAAGCGGAGTACGTTGAAGAAAATAACCAGCAAGTATTATCTCGAAGCGGAGTGATTGGTTGTTTGATTTTAAATATATTTTACGCAAGCCCCTCCCACAATAATTAACAAACAGTGAGCGCTGAATTTTCATGAACATTCAAGGTAGTGTAAAATATTAAACGGGTCCAAATCTTCAATGAGGTAAATAGATGAGTAGTAAAAATATAATATGCAATGTACATTATAATTATAAAAGTGCCTTCCCTTCATCCTGCTGCTTCGACTAGGGCGCAGCGGCAGCTTCTGGAAAAGACGTCGTTAGTAGTAAAGATTATCAAGTCTTTTCTGTCTTTTACAGAGGTACTGGCATTGCATGAGAATCGATCTTT
>RQTK01000088.1:300204-327704 GCA_003991915.1 Elysia chlorotica
AACAACATCCAGTTCCAACAGCATCAGAAGCGGCGAAGCACGGCCATCTCTAGGCTTAGCGAGAGCATCAAGTTTAACCCTAGACCTTCTCTGGCGTCTAACGAGGCACAAAACACAGGATATACAAACAACCCAGCGTACACAAACAGCACAGCGTATAAAAATAACACAGCATACACTAACGACACATCGTTCATAAACGACGCAGCGTGCATTGACGACACATCGTTCACAAACAACGCAGGGTTCACAAATAGCACAGCGTACACTGACGACACAGCGTATGCAAACAAAACAGCTTGCTCAAATGACACAGCATTCACACACAATACAGAGTATACACACAACACACCGAGCACACCACCGCAGCTGCTGTGTCGAGAAGAGGACCCTGGGGAGGTGACCGTGCTGCCTAGAACACGCCGTGCTCCGGCCTTGGAGAGGTGTTTGCTGGACAGCAGCCGTGACACACTGGATACTGACACACCGGGCAGTGGTTCTGACTCGTGAATGGCTTCAATTCACACACCTGCCAATGACAATACCATATAAAGTGAAATATTGAGAGGTTTAACGGCGAGGGTTTTGCGCATATGGCTCAATTTAAGGCGGTTGCTTCCTTTCTTAAAACTTAGTAAAAACTCAGTCTGAACATTGTTCAACCGCCTTAATTTCAATATAGAAACAGAGTGAGCAAAGGTCACGATAGCTTTTTGCATCAAAAGCTCTGTGAGCTTTTCTGTGAAACGTCTCACTGAATATAGAGTCTCTGGTGATATTGTACCACAGTGTATGGAATTAAAGAGATGATTGTGCGAATATGGGTCAAAGTATTTAAGGCGGTAACTTCCCTCTTGGAACACTTAGTAAAAGCATTGCCTACTGACTTGCCTACCTCCCCTATTTCTATGAAGATATAGAATGAACACGTTGGGCAAGTTTACCATAGTGACAGCAATGTGGGCTCACAAACTTTAATTTAACGTCTCAGTTTATCTGAAGTCTCTGGTGATACATGTACCGATATATTGTGCATCATAATATGGAGGATATCGAGTAGTGACTATGGTCACATAATTTGGGAACTCGCTATGGTAGGTCAATATGTAAATACTGATTAATATCGAGAAGTGAATGTGGTCGATGAAGAGAAAAGCACTGACTCTAAAACACTATAGAATAAAATTACTGGTGGTTTCAAATAAATTAAGTTGGCGAAAAGATAACAACTGAGACACGTTATAGTGACTATGGTTTGTGCTGAGAGGAAAGCTGTTGGTCTAGAGCTAAATTTTGATCCATATGGAGTGAGTGAGGTTAATAACGAGATGAATAATTACCAAATACGGAGCGACCATGGCTGGATAACAGATAAAAACTGGTCTACCACAAAGTACCTATGGTTCATGGTGGGATGAAAATGACACACACACAAAAATAACCATGCTTGGTGGAAAAGTAAATATTTAACTATTATATAAGTGTTGATATTGGCGTCAAGCGCGTCACTCAAAGTGTATGCGTTATGAAGGTGCAATTTTCTTTGTCCTGTTTTGAATTTAGAGTGACTAGTTTTGAACGTATACTATACGAGATGTTTGATTTGTGTATTATACAGCCTTAATTGTGAAAGGTAGAAATAAGATAAATTATACTGAATATACCATTTGCATGAAAAATCATCGGCATCCTAAAAACGTGTTCATACATCATGTATAATTTAGTGTTGTTGTTGGTTTTTGGTATTGAAGACAATGTTGTGTTATTGATGGTGAAAATGGATTTATTGTGGCTTTTGATGTGGTACAAATTTTCCTCCATGTTAAAATGTCCACAAAAATTATGATTTCTACTGGGTTGTTTTTCTTTCTTCTTTTTTTTTTTAGATACATTTTAAACGTTGTTTTTTTTTCGTTGTTCAGTCGTACACTACACATTGATTTTAACTTTTTTTTGCTAAGGGTTAGTGAGAAAATCGTTTGTTTCATAGAAGAAAATAAACAATGTTTAGGTATCATTTTCCCCATGTGTAATGTGTACTTAGCTAGAACTTTTTCTTCCAACTTGTGTATAACACGATTTAAAGTCGGCAGTGGATATTGCATTTAACTTTTTAAAGTTTCCAAGCAATCAAGATTGGCAATGAAAATGCAGATTTTGAGACTGATGTGGACGCAGTTTTACTTTAAGCTTGCAGTTGGGGTGGGACTTTACCCTCACATGCAATCCAGATGTTACTACCACCTTGTATTATTTTGTTCTTGCGTTGAATATAAACACGGGCAAAAAGTAAAGAGAGAAAAACACAAAAGGGGAAGAGGGAGAAGAATATTACTAGTATTTACTAAGACAGAACATCTCACCGCGCGGTGGCCCTGGGACTATCAATAACTAGTACACGATTCCTCCATTCTTAAAAGCTCCTTGAATCTCGCCGCCAATACTCTCAGTAGCTAAACACACAAAGACAACTTGGAGACTCTTAATCAAAATAATGTCAAGAGGCTTTAGTTGTACGTTGCTGTATTTCTGAGTATGAGGGGAGTGGCTAAGATACGTTATGTTTTGTTTGTTGGATCTTTAATCCTCATTGTCTGCAACTAGACTGTCTAGTAAACAGGTCACAATTGTACTTGCCGTCACACCCAGGTTCAGATCCGGATAAAAGTTATGTCTCACCTTATACTCTCACAGACCCAACAAGCGAGGGGGGGGCCCGGGGGGAGAAANGCGGCCCCGCGCCGTCCCCCACTGGTTGGGTTGGTGTAAGTTTAATGTGATCGGCTGAGACAGGAGTCATGGTATCCACGCCCTGTCTCGTGTGCGGCAACACATAAAATATTCAGACGTCAGTCCTGGGTCCCGTCCACTATATAGCCTATATAGTGCTGATGTTGGACGTTAAACCAACTCAACTACAACTACCCGCCGCCTTCACGTCACATGTAGAACCAGGCGAGAGCTCTATCGCTTTGCCATATGTGTTTTTCTATAGCAGAGATTATCACGCCCTGATCTGAGAATAACAAAGTTCTATGACAATAATAGATAAAGAAGGCACATAGAACAATGTTATTCTCACGTCCCAACGTATATAGACGCCTTGTAATACCTATTTAACTTTAGTTTGGTTATGAAACTACATTGTGTTTTGGCACAAAATAATTTTTATTGTATCATATTGTTCTCTTGGTTTACTGCATAAAACATGAAAAGCATCGGCAGCTAGGTTGGTTAGTGTTCTGGAATGTCGAGCAAAATATTCGAGTATGAAATCTCAACAGTAACTTGCCAACGTCTCTGCATTAAATTTGTTTCCTGAGGAAACTAAAGGGGCGTAAAGATAATTTATTTATTTTTAAACATAATTATGACGAAACATTGAACTAAATTACAAAACATGTCTATGCCTCTTTTGCGCCAAAGTTTTTTTTTTGTTGTTTTTTGTTGTAGTTTTTTGCCTCATCGTCTGCTCCACCTTATCTTTCCACATCTCTTTCTTTTTTAGCTTAATAAAAATGAACGAAACCCTGTTTCAATATTATTTTAACTTTTGTTGTTTTGCTGAATCTCGTGCTTGTAAAGTTTCGTTCCATAAACGACAATGATTCGAACGGGTTAAAACCGTAAAACTTCGTTCTTTTGGAATTAAAATATTTATATTTAGGTGCACAGGAAAATCCCGATGTCAAACCAAATTGTAGTGGTTCCTTGTATGTAGGGGAATTCATATTCAGGAACCAATTAATTTAAGATAGAAACCGGCCTTTTAGAATAATTATTAGTATACTGGTAACGGTACCCCAAGCAAGCCTGCCTACTATTCTGATTATGAAGCGCATAACAATGATAAAGTGGAATCTGCTTAAGATGAAACACTATACAGGATATAATATGGTTTTATATAAACTGTTAAAGCGGCACCGATTCCTGTTGGGCTTTTGTTGTTATTGTTGTTTTTGGGTTGTTGTTTGTGTGTGTGTGTGTGTGTTTTTATCTTGCAGTCATCGTTTAATGTGAACACTCGCGATAAAAAAAACTTTTAAGCTGTCCCCCAAGAGGTTTATTTTAAGCGGATTTCATCTTATTTTTTTATGCGCATTCAGCTAAAGACGACCTGTCTTTAAAGAGCATATTTTTCTTTTTGGTTTTGTTTGTTTTCTTGTTCAAATCTTGGTTCAGTTACATTTCAAAAGTTCAAAGATATTGCAATATTCGTTCTTTTTCCCCCATAAAAATGAGCGGGATTTTTATAACTTGCAACAAATCATGACTCTACACCCCCCCCCCCCTTTTTTCCCCTTACTTCCTATTATTTGCATATAAACAGTATTTTAAAAGGTTTTTTGTTAAATGTTGGCTTGAAGCAAATTTTGAAAAGAAAAAAAAATACGTTTTTAAATTTAAGCTTAGTTTGCACCCACTCCGAAAGTAGGATTGCTCATAGAGGAAGTTTAGTCTTTTGTCGGTATATGAATTTATTTCTTTGAGCAAAACTGCATACTTCGAACTTAGCCTTTATGGTGACGAAAGAAGTGAAGAACAAATGTGCACCTTGTGATTAAATTATTCAATTTTAATTCTAGTGAACACAGCTTCTGATGATCTTAGTTCGTTTGTAGAGGATTATCCATCTTGTAGGTCACTCTTTTTTCTTTCTTTTGAAGAACATTCAAAGACACATCATAACATTATTTTGGTAGTTTATTTAAATTATAGAATGAATCTTTTTACCACAAAGTTTTTTTGGTAGATCTAGTTGGTGTGAACAAAGGGAGACAATGCGCTAGCCCGAACAATCAGAACTTGGATTTGAATGATCCTCTGAATTTAAAATAAATTATTTCTGAATACTCTGGTAATAAAACAATGCTCTATGTTGAATTTCAATAATGTCCTTATGTCTTCTGTGATAAAAGTGATAAACATGTTTAACAGCTTGTGTTTCCTGTATGGAATAAACTTGATTCACGTCGAACTGTTTCTGCTTTACTTTTCTCTATTCTTTCTGTTGTTCTTCATTATGTTGTTCAACTTGTTTCCAGGAACATGGGATAAACATTATGACGGTAGCTAAAGAAAAGGTGACAGAGACAATGTAAAGCAAAAATTTATAATGGCGTACAGTGGCGAAGGGGTGCTAGAGAGATAGCTAAAAAAAAAAGGAAAAGACGGGGAAAAAGGGAGGGGGGGGCAACGATACGATATACAAAACCAGTTGGAAACAACCATAATTAGTTTCTCACTTTAAACGATGAGAAAGTTCAAATATACAAGTATTGCTGTTTGATAAAGTTAAAAAATGAAGAAGAAGAAGAAGAAGAAGAAGAAGAAGAAGAAGAAGAAGAAGAAGAAGAAGAAGAAGAAGAAGAAGAAGAAGAAGAAGAAGAAGACTCTGTGTGTGTGTCTCTCTCTCTCTCTCTCTCTCTCTCTCTCTCTCTCTCTCTCTCGAGGTCTCTTTATACGAGGTTTCCATTGAGGATGCTGTACTGTGCCAGCCTCAGTCGTAGTTCTGATAATGACATGGAATAATAATGTCAAATCCTAGGACAGTCTTTCCGCCTCGGGCTACCACAGTAGCACCAGCCCCTGATATTTGTGGCTTAAGAACCTCCACACCGGGGTATACCGCGCTACCGGCCTGACCTTTCATTACCAAGGCTTCTTTTCTTCTTCTTCTTCTTCTTCTTCTTCTTCTTCTTCTTCTTCTTCTTCTTCTTCTTCTTCTGAGAGAGAGAGAGAGAGAGAGAGAGATGTTTAAGATCTTCTAGGTTCCCCTGAGGGACATAATATGCTGACCAAGGAAGGAGACTTTGTGCTAAAAGTAAATCTACATCTCTACCACTCTTGCTCAGATTAAATGCGTGTACTGAAAAATTATAGTCAGATGGTACCCTCGCATCATTATGGAAACCTAGAGAAAAACAACAATAAAACAAAACAAAACAACAACAACAACAACAACAATAAATGAAAAACCAAACAGACACAAAGAAAGAAAATGGGGAATAGAAAGAGGGTGACGTGGAGACAGTAATGGAATGAGAAAAAGGAAACTTTGGGAATTTTGTTGATTCCAAAGAACACACACACACACATATAGTAGATAGAATTCATCCAGTAAAAAATCAACAAAAAGTTGTTTTTTGCAAACGCATTGCATGTTACATCTATTGTGTCATCAGCTCCATAGAATAGTACAAATAATGAAGTAAAAGATAAACAAGTAGTACAAAGCTCTTACATTACAAGGACAAAATGTCAACATGCAGCAAAAAATATTCATGAAAAAAAAAAAAAATCGTTTTCCTCCAAAATGAGAGATAAAACTGAGGGCTAGCGGTAGCGCAAGAACTACACGTATGAAGAAACACCTGCTGTCTACAGCACATCTCTACAACAGAGAGAATCTGAAGCTACAGAGTTCGAACATGTCACATACAAATTGCACATATAAAGTACACGTACATATAGTCATAGGATAAAAATGCAGTTCGGGTTGTATGTTGTATGAAGCCATTGAGGATAAAAACCGTATGGAGATAAATATGGCCGCTTTGATGGGGAAATGGTATACGTATGTATATAGGTATAAAATAGCCATATATATGACATACAGGTGAGTGAACCTACAGGGCGTTTGACTGTGATTGATATGCTGTGAGGGGCAATCGGTAAAGCGTGATATGTGATATAAATTTTATCTTTAGTGTCAGAGAATGATCTAATCCAGTTTACCATAACTTTCAGAACCAGAGTTTCCCACTAGATAAATAACCGTTATATCTTATACTTAATACAATATTTTCAAAAACTACTAAAAAAGGGCAGCACTTCATCCAGTTTTGAAAGAAAAAGCACCATTGCAGCCAAATGAGATTAATAAGTACAGGCTGGAAATGAACACAAAATAGCCAATCTTGAAACCCACTAAAGGCATTTCTTATTTAGTGACCTTTGTTTAATAATAAACGAAACAACAATCCCAAGTTGTAGATAAAAGAAAAAAAAAAAAAATTGCAAGTGGGTAAAATCCACTACCTCAGATAAGAAAAAACCCTAAAAATTCTACATTGTTTAAGTGCAAACAAATAGTCACATCTGATAAATTAAAGTGTTTAGATTTAATTCATGATCTTTATTTCTTTTGTCTTGTACAATCATTTTCTCATTTCTCCCTTTTGACCAAATCCCAGTGTTTTGAGTGATGTGCGTTATACTGTTATACATGTACTTATATTAGTTCACCAGAGAGAATGAGGCACAAGTCACTGATATAAGTTTTGAGCAAAAGCCCTCTAAACATAAAAAAACACTCTATTGTCTTTAATTTTTTAACAGAAAGAATTATCTCCGGTTCTAGAAATAATAGAGTTATATTTTTTTCAACCTCTTTAACTGCATTTAATGCTTCTTAACGAATTGTTAGAAAATCACAATGTCCACATTCCAACGTGTGCCTTATTCAACTTGGTAGCTTCACTAATCACATATTTCAATGTTGATGTTAAATCTGCCACTGTTTGTCTACGAGTGATAGTGGAAGTGGGTATGTATGTTACTGTATAATTATATCACTGAGCTGGCCAGTGCAGCTCGGCTTTACCTGAGCAAGGAATGCAAGACATAACATAATAAGCAGCAATAGCAGCTTCATAAAAAAACAAAAAAAAACTTTGGATTCGTGGTGTTCAAAGTTTAAATTTAAAAAAAGACAAAAGTTTAAAATCAGAAATGAAAGGGAGTGGGGAATCTTAAAATGTTCATTTGCAGAAAGGCTGATAGCTTCATGAATTAACTATTTTCATTTATTTTTTTGTTTCAACAATAAAGAGCTTGAGAATCAAGAAAAATGTTCCTCTAAGTTGAGAGATTATAACCTCTATTTAGCTCTTCATCACAATTACCCCAAGTGGGGCAATAATACAGAACCAGACATGACCATGTCAGTTTATAAGGTTAGATAGCTTTAGTCTTAACTTCTGTTTCAAACAAGTGTATGTCAAGCACTAAAGGTGGGAATTAAAGGAGGAAAAACTATCTGCCCAAGGTACTATTAAAAATCAAATCATTTAGTAAACGTTGACAACAGCTGTCCAGATATATAATATTTATCCCGGAAAAACATCAAGCCTTTATTTTAGTTTGACTTTCATAACAGCCAGAAACTAGCACTAGTGATTTTCATGATGGAAGCATGACAAAAATTACAAAATTTAGGATATAACTTGTTGAACCTTTTATATTTCTTTGAATGCTTAGAAAGTCTTCACATTTGTTTGGTTGAATATGTAATGTAAATCTCTTTTTGTTGGAATGTAAAACTGCTGTAAGTGACTGGTAACACAAAACAAAACAAAATTAATACTCTTGGCATAAAAAAAAAAGAAAGAGGACAAAGATGCTTTAAATATTGGTCTACCATGGCACCACAGATAAGTTGGTTTTGTTCAAAGATGGTTTTAAAGGATAACAAAGAAATAAAAAATAAAAATAATTTAAAAAATATATATTATTAGCCAATTCTTTTAAACAAAAAAGATTTTAAGTTAGTATAAAGCTTAAGAAATGTCTTCCTCTTGAATGTTTTTTGTGCATGTTTAGGAATTATCACATCAACCTACAACACAATTTAATTTTGCACAATTGTTCTGTTCCAAAACTAGAATTCATTATGATACATGAACATGTCTTTCGTGTGCCTTCCTTCTCCTGCCCATATTCAATCCAACAAAAATACCTTCCTTAAATAAATGTGAGACAATTAACAATGCACATAAATAATGATACACAGCTTATAAAAGCACTGTAAATAAAATTACTAGATAAATATACAAGCACTGTAAATAAAATTACTGGATAAATATACCAAAATATTGTATTATCATGGATATTATATTATAAATATTTGTACGTATCAAATTAATAGAGTGTACACTAGCCTACTGTACGAGAAGATATGACTAAAAAATAAATAAAAACTACAGATATGCACTGTAATTAACATATGAGACATCAGAACACAAAATATTGTAATAAAAATTATGCTTGTAGCCTGATATAAAATATGTATCAAATCCCTACTGCCATTTCTTTTCTCCACCACAGATTAGCACTATATCAAAGGGCTAGTATGATTTCTAATTCCATGATCCTCTTTTCTATTACCTAAAAAATATTTTATTATTGGCAAATGACATATGGGTGCTATTTTTCAATTACATTGATTTGAAAAGTTCAGCTGAAAAATAACTTCTCATCCCATCTTGACTTAAAAAAATTATTGACAGAGCAGTTTGCACATTTCAGATCAATGTTTTAACTGCCGTTAAAACGGACTTTTCCGATTTAGAGGGGAGAAATCTTGCTGGTCACATTTTCCGATTTAGTGGGAGAAATCTTGCTGGTCACAAGTTAGATAAGAGGAAATTTAAAATGAAAATTTTAGCTTGAGTAAATCCATCAAATAAAAATTTTAAATACAGCGTATTGCACAATCGATACTTAGTTCACCCACATATCCCAAAAATCCCAAACATAAAAACTTAGATCTGAGACTTCATGACTATTACAGCATCTAGCATTTTATTATTTTTAATTTTCACAATTATGGGCCTGAAAAAAAAAAAAAGAATCTTGTAAAAAAAAAAAGAAACATGTCAGTGAAACAATTGCACAACTATTGGCAAGGTTATAACAATAGGCCCAATGAACCAACAACTTTAATCCTTTACATGCAAAAGGGCACAATGGACCTAAAAAAGAAAATATGCCTTTGAGTCTATGTTGATTTGACAGAAGTTATGAATAAAGAGTTACGAGCTATAGATTCTATTAGCAGATAGTACAAACGTTCCTTTTCAACGTGATACAAAAAAAAATGGATGTTGAAAATGGACAAACACCTTTTAAAGTGGTTTTGAATCGGAGATAGAAAATTACAGTAGAGGAATTTTTAAGTCTCTCAGAAGGGTATTGAATATAGGTTGGGTATAACAAATCAAAACATTATTAGATGAAAATTTCGGAACAAACATTTCCAGCAAACAGTAATTACTAAGATTTAAAGATAAAATGGTAATATTAAAGGCTTGACTCCAGATGAGTTTTTCTTTTTTTCACAGCAAAGTCTATCTAATACAACAGAGATACAGATCTGTATCACTAACAGCCATTTAACTTACAAAGCTTGGAACAAATAAGACAAGAACTTCTGTCTTTTACTTTAGGAATTTTATAGCAATGTGATATTTCTTTACACTCCTTTCCCTACTGCAAAACAAAACAAAAAACGTCCAAGGTAACAGGAAAAAGGTATAAAGCAAAACAAACAAAACAATTTTTTTTTTAATTAACCCATTGTAAAAATTGTATGGAATTGGATGATGGGCACAGGTATTAATCTAATATGCAAAAAAAAAAAATCATTTAAATAAATTATTTCAAAGAACTATGCGAGATCAAAGATGTGTTTGGAAACAAATCATCCAGTCGCTTTCGCATCCTTCTTGCAGCGTTTTGGCACTCAGCTTTAGTTGAGATCTACGATTTATCTTTGGGACTGGTTTGTAATTGCAGGTGTTGTACATTCATAAATCCTGATTTTATGATGTGGACATTATTATAAATTATTTTAACATGCCCTGCACAGTTGATTACCTTTGCAAAACATTTTTGTTAGATTTGAGAAAATTCGTCTTTTTTGGCTATTACTTGTATCTATCACTATATAACCTCTACAATGAGTGCTGAGACACACTTTTTATTCACGTATAACATTACTGCGTCATATCTTCTCTATCAGATTTTCCTTTAAAATAGAGAAAAAATCAATTGGTCAGAAAGAGGAGGGTGATCTGGTTTATGTGCCAGGAATATAATTTTATATTTCTATGTATATATATAGAATCTCAGTGGTTTAATACTTTCTCATTAAGTATATTTTGTACATCGGGACTATAGGTACACGGGGACATAATGAAATCACAGTTGGATGATAATGATTGGTGTACGTACAATAAGCATGATTAAGATAGTGAGTAACAATAGACATAAGAAAGGAGATAAATGCCATATGAGATGATCAATACAATCAGAAAAAAAGAAAAAAAAAGATTGTGACTCTATGAGAAAAATTGTAGGCTAAATATTCACTGTATGTCGTATAAACTATGAGTAAATAAAGGTAAATAGACGAAGAAGATCGAGGGCAAAAAAGAAGGAGAGAGGGGAACTCTGAAATTGACAGGAGGAAAAGACAATTAGATAGATAGACAAAATTGAAACAAAGACAAACAAGAAGGAAGAATAGAAAGCTTGAGAGACACAGGGAGGTAGAGACAGAGAGACAGAGACAGACAGTTAGAGACAAAGGAGGGCAGAAATTGGGGAGTGGGAGATGGGAATATGCCCACTAATTGTCAAGCAGAATAACATAGCAGACAGGGAAGAGGCATACAAGGTTTGAACGAGCACATAGTCGGGATAACATTTCAGCTGGTCTGAACGAATGCAGAGAAAAAGAATTATGTTACACAAGGAGCTTTCAGAATAGATATCTCCAAATGGGACTAAAATCTCTAACCCTGTACAATTTTATTCCCAGTCAAAAACAGTGATGCACATTACCTCAAATGCATCATTATATATTAACGCAAAACTTAATACAAGAATTGGAGATACTTCTTTGGAATCCAAAAATGAAAGCAGTTTTTTTTCGTATTGTGTGTTGAGAGAAAAAATACACATAAAAATTGGAATGATCATTTATAAAAGCAGTAGTTATATTAATTGTCTTATGTAAATTATGGTCAGTGATTCTAAGTGTAAACTATATACACTTACACTAATACCATGCTAAACGAAAGAAGAAGAAAAAAATTGTAATAAAAAAAAAGTCATGATACAAATAGATCTACATGTCTAAATAAGTCAACAGTTACAAAACCATACATCAGATCCTTCCATTTCGCAGAATTATTTGTTTCGTATCACAGAGTCACCACAGACTCAACCCAAAAACAATAGAAGCTTTCAACATGCCAAAAAAACAAAAACAAGCTGCGGCTGCATGTGTTAGACACACAAAACTAATCCCAACCTGAAAGAGCAGAACGCTGTAAGCAGTTGCACAATCCTAAATTTCACTAACCTCAAGTTTCATTAAACAGTCATGAAAAAGCAGACCTCAATAAACAATGAAAATTTGAGAATGACTTTTCATAAAGAGTGTAATATACAGGTTAGCTTAACTTATGAGATGACTAAAGTATAGAATAAAACAACCCAGAGTATTGCACATTGTATTGCCTGTGGCAGGTTTTACATTATCAGAAAAGCAGGGATTTAAAGAAAAGTATGCAAGTCTCACCAAGCTTATTTCAACTACAATAACCTTTGGTCTAGTTTGTCTACATGATCTTTTGAAAAGCCAATTACCGCACACCAATCAGTCTAGAAAGCCACATTCCGTAATCAAGTGTAAATGCATGTATAAGCATAATATAAAATTATGGTATCAAAAAAACAAAAACAAAAAAAAATTTTAATTGACAAGCATGTACATAGAAACTGAAAGAACATTATCAAGAATGGCCCGCGCAGGTGTAGAATTGTTGGCCTTGATGGTGATGAGAAGTCTGACCCACTGTGTGTCCTGGCCTGTACAGAACCCCTGCGGTCACCCTGTGGTCACCCTTCGGTCACCCTGTGATCACCGGCCCCTGGTCACCGGCTCTACTTTGGCGAGGTCAGGTTGGTCACTGAGCCCCACATGCACTGGATGCTCTCCTTGATGCTGTTCCTCAAACTCTGGAACCCAGACAGAGAGGCGGTGGGGGGGAGACATGAGTTAGATCAGAATCAAACAACCACACACAAAGACATATACACATCAAGCACCGCCAACATTTTTATAAGCAGACGGGGCAAGAGTTAGATCTGTTTCAAACGCTCACATACAAACACTACACGAACATCAGGGTATTTTACAGCCAAATCCAGAAACAAAGTAGTCCTCCTCACAAAATGCTTAAAACTTTTAGTAATCTTTAGTAATTCCTATTCTAACCAAAAACACTTAAATAACTAGAGAAGCCGCTTTTTAGCACACTACTAAGTAATCTTTCGGGAAAAAATGTATGTCTTACAACAATCAATAATTAACCCTTAGGATCCCTTATTTTTTAATATTGATAAATTTGAAGCTACAATAGCCGTACAAAAATGAATAAAAGTGTCAATAAAATTATAAGGCTGACTTTATTATTGGTTCGCTATTTTTCACCAGCAGGCATAGAATGGATAGGGAAAAAAATCTGTAAGACTTGATCTATTAGTTATTGATTATAAACTGAAAGTAATAAATATTTCTCACATATTTATGTAAAAACATCTTTAGTCCTAGAGTTGGAGCATTTTTAAATTGTGCTATTTGTCCTAAATGTTGAAAATCACATAACATTATAAAAAAATTGTTGAGAAGGTAAAAAAGCTCATTGTTTTTCAATTTACATGTAGTTTGGAAAAGAAGAATGTGCGATATCGTCAATTTTATTTTTCATTTTTAATATTCATTTTGTTCTTTCAATTCTCACAATTAACGGGAAATTATAAAGAGCTGATGAATAAGCCCTGAAACGTAGAAAACCAAAGTGGGAAGAAAAATATCATGCAACATTGATATATACAGCGAGCTAACAAATGTCAATATCAGGTACACATAGCTAAACATATGCAGCCATCAAGAATAATAATAAGAAAAAAAATGGTGAGAGAAAAGAAAACAATCAATATCAAAACTGTGATATACAATACATCTTTTATAGTGTGTTGTGCAATTGGAGATGATAGAAAAAGGACAAACAAAATCTCAAGGATTTTGGCCCTTGTTTTGTTCGAAGCTGAAGCGACTGATGCGGACATGCAGCCAGAAGGAGAGTGTTAGAGAGAGAGAGAGAGAGAGAGAGAGAGAGAGAGAAAGAAAGATAGAGAGAGAGAGAGAGAGACAGAGAGAGAGAGAGAAGAGAGAGGAAAAGACAGGAGAGAGAGAGGAGAGAGAGAGAGAGAGAGAGAGAGAGAGAGAGAGAGAGAGAGAGAGAGAGAGAGAGAGAGAGAGAGACAGACAGAGAGAGAGACAGAGACAGACAGACAGACAAAGAGACACAGAGACAAAGAATAAGAGAGAGAAACCGACAAAATAACAGATAGACAGAAGGGAAAGGGAGGATAACAAGACAGCATTGAACTTACTACAGTGTACTGACTAGCTCCCCCTTGCCCGCAGTCCCCTGCTAGCCACGCCAGCATGGCCGCAGGTGGGTACAACCTGTATCACGACGACGACGACTCCTCCTCACTCAGCAGCCTGTCTGTCTGTCTGCAAGCCACAGGTGTGGACGGATCATCATCATCATCATCACCATTATCATCACCATCGTGGATACGAACATCGTCACGACTGGCGCTCCTGCTGCTGCTGCTTCTGCTGCTGTTGTTGTTGTTGTTGTTGTTGCCGCCGCTGTTGCCTATCCTACCCTTGAGCAGACTGAAGACGGACATCACGCCCTGCACCGCCCCAGATTTGAGATGCGCGGCGCCAGACTTTATCTCGGCAGCGCCGACCCTTAACCCCTGAACTCCGGCCTTCACCCCGGCAGAGACGACTTCGCTCACGCTCTAGATTTAGAATTGGGCGAGTGGATCAGAAGCATTCAATGCATGGCAACAGAGATGAGAAAAAGAAAAAAAAAGAGTGCAGGCGAGAAAAAATGCTGACAGGTAGGTAGGTAGGTCTTCATAATTTAAAGCAGACACAAAAATAAAGTGTAGGATTTCATTCACATTGAATGGTAGAAGGGATAAAAAAAATTATATTTATTAGACAATGATAAACAAAAATACTTGAAAAACATAAACTGGCATATGCGTAGAGTAAAGCAAAGAACAAAAGACAGAACGCATGCTTCCATTTAGGGTGGAGTGTTGGCAACTCTGAGAGAAATGGATAAGCTAGGAATGATTCAGCTATGGCTTTGATTCAGATTGCATTTTCGCTGGTAAAAAAGAATCATGCTTTTTGTGGCAAAAGAGAAGCATAAATTAAATCTTTAAAATAAAAATAAATAGACAAAATGAATTAAGGTACCATTTAACGTTTAAAATGGGACACAAAACACAAATATTATACAAAAAATTCACAATTACACAAATTTACAGCTAGAAGCACAATGTACCCAAATAGTGCAGTGTCTTTTTTCGCTTAGGTTTACGATCATTTCATATTGATTTTACTACTCTACCTACATCATATATGTGCAGAGAACTTTTAAAGTTCTCATGAATAAACGAAAAAATGCTTGAGAGATCTAAAAAGCAACAAAAAGTCAAGCAGCAGCCATCATTGCCAGAGCATGCTTGCTTTTAATGCCTCTTGAAAGAAAATTAACAATGTGAAAAAAAAATATTTTTTAAAGGTATTCAGGAAAAAACAGCAAGACCTAATTGATGTAAAAAGAGTAAATGGAATGAATTTTAAAAAAAAGAAAAGCATAGAACATATACAATGTACGCTGCATAAGTTGTTGCCTTTCAAATTTATGTTCATTAAAGTGGATTTCCTTACAAGATTCATACAGTCTAATTTAAAGTCTTTTTTTTTTCTTCTTCTTTCATATGACGGCTATATTGTGCCCATGATGTGCTATGTCAGCTTAGGTAGTGGTGACTGCACAAAAGCTGACAGAAAATAAATCTTACATATATAGGTACATGAATACACTGACACAACATAAAAATCTAAGAGAACACATAGAGTAACATTAAAACTGAACACTAACAAAACATTGCAATGTATGAGAACATATTAAGGTACAGTCCAAGCCTGTCCTGACTGTGGTCTCATGGAGTAACATTAAAACTTAACACTAACACAACATTGAAATCTATGAGAACACATTAAGTAACATTAAAACTGAACACTAACACAACATTGCATGTATGAGAACACATTAAGGAGCAGTACAAGCCTGTCCTGGCTGTCGTCTCATTGAGTAACATTAAAACTGAACACTAAAAAACATTGAAATCTATGGTAACACAAGAAGGAGCAGTACAGGCCTGTCCTGACTGTCATCTCATTGAGTAACATTAAAACTGAACACTAAGACAACACTGAAATGTATGAGGACATAAGAAGGAACAGTACAAGCCTGTCCTGGCAGTCGTCTCATGGAGTAACATTAAAACTGAACACTAAGACAACATTGAAATCTATAATAACATATTAAGGAACAGTACAAGCCTGTCCTGACTGGGGTCTACTCACCTTGCCCTGAGCGCCGCCCTTGGGAGTCTGTGGGTGAGCGTCCAGGCACTTCTGGTAACGCAGCTATGGAAACACACACACAAACACACACATTAAAATAGTAAAAAAAACAAAATCATGCTTCAAATCAAATCAAATTCAAATTCAAATTTATTCAGTCAATGTGTTACTTGATCTTTTTGAGGATTTTTTTTTCTTCAAAATGACTCATAGTAAAGGTTAAAATTAATATGCACTAATTGGTTTTAATTAACCACAGAAAATCAACAGCAAATTTCTGATGCTAACACAGAATTAAATCATTCTTTCTTTTTGATTAAATAGCTCAACACTACACACAAATATAAGATATGCTATTCTACTGAGTTCGTGATTACATTCAGTACCAATGTAAAGAATATCATTTTGTTTATAATGATTCCAACATGGAGCACACATGTTGTGCCATTGATATGCTCTTAGATACCACCTCTTTGTATTTATCTGCACATCTTCCATTTGGAAATATTAAAAATCAAAGCTTTTACGTTTTACGTTGTTGTTATTAGTCCAGTGGCCTTTGAGCTTGCGTTTTTTGCCTACATGTTTTATAAATTTGTAGAAAATTCCCCAAAATAGTACGCACAGAAGGAATAGGCCTAAAATCATGGGATGTGAAAGGTTAAGAGGGTGAGACCAGAGGACCCTTACCTTACTAGTCTAAATAACTTCATTTTGTTTATCATGTTCCCAACAGCCTCTATGGTCTTGCAGATGGGTCCCGCACTGGGCTCTGCATGGAACACGTGACACTGGAACTTGTTCTGGGACGTGTGCATGATGAAAGCACAGAGCCTGAGACGCACAGAAAGCATGGAGAGCAGAAATGTTGGAGTTTAAAAGAGAGAATAGATAACATGAAAAAATTTACAGTTTGCCCAATGCTCCGACAGCGCATTGGCAACCAAGAGTTAAGGGTTCTCATTTTTCTTGCCAATCACAATGCTCTTTGTTTGACAGTGTATTCGCAACCAAGAAGAGTAAGGGTTGTTATTTTTCTTGTCCAATACAATGAATTTCTGAGTCACGTTGCCAATACTTTCCTCTACAAAATTTACTTTTGCCATGAAGAAAGAGTCTCAGCTCCTTGTTTTGCTTTGGGTTGACACAGGGACACCAGAAAAGTGTATTTCCACATCTGTTATTGAACACAGCACCACTTCAATGGTAGTCAAACCAAAAAAACTGTACTAATGGTACGCTATAAACAGCATAAGAACGGCAAAAATAGTTGTGAAACAGATGAAGTTTAGTATTTGGTGCATTATGAACCACCAAAATTTAAATCTTACTGTGGTGCCTGGCATGTTCTAGACTGACTTTGCACACAGGAAAAGAAAAAAGATTCAAATGGAACTTTAGACTGTTTTGTAGTATAACTTTCTACGTCTAACATTCAAATGAGTTTAATTTTCCTTCATGGCTAGGAGAAGGATAAACAGATCTGTTTATCAAAGTCAAGTGGGTGGCTATTGAAATGCCCTAATCCTAATCAGTTTTATTAAAAAAATTTTTAAAAAGTAAAGCGAATAAAAGAAACACAGAAATATTTGAAAAAAGCTCTAATTTCAATCCATTTTTTGTGAAATTCAAAAAGATCCTTAAAGTAGATATATTTCAAGTCCAACGGAATAAAAATTGGGCACATGTGTGCTACCTCTCTTGTCTATTAACTCACTTGACATTGTCCTGAGCGATGCCCATGAAGGATAGAAACCTGACACGACACTCCTCTATCATGCCATCAGGATTCTGTAGAGTGGAGACAAATTGTACAACTAAATACAAATTCAGGAGTTTCAGCAATTAAATGTGAATGGATTGGCTTTTGCCGCTTATGGGACTTATGAGCATTTTATGGGAAAAGGGTTTCTATTGATCAAAGGGAAAAATTGCCTTTAAAAAATGGCTAGTCCTAATCATGCCGAGTCCCTCATAAACAGACACATAGACTGCTGATCTTACTTTCACAAATCAAGAGAAGCAACTGCGAATTATATTGATTCCCAGGCAGTAGAATTGTTTCTATTGTCTCCCTTGTACAAAAAAAAAAAGTGTAGTGTGCCAATAACAATTTTTTGGCCCTTTTTTTATAAACTAATACTTTAGGTATTTTACTACTTTCGCCCTTGCATCTCAGAGAAATGGTATTTTGACGTAAGCAAATCAATATGCTTGCAATGGTTGGTTAACATTAAAATATGCCAATTTGGATTATTTTAATAAACTTACTAAACACAATAGCAAAAGTACGACTAACTACACATAACATTTTTTTTCTGTCTCAAAAACTACAGAAATTAGAAAAACAATTTTACTTGGTGAGTGATGTTAATGAAATTGTCTTACCCCATGTTCTGTGATGGTGATTGTGGAGGGTGCTATAGCGACATTCACAAACTGCCACTTCTCTGGAGGGACGCGGTAGTACAGGAACTGGATCGCCTCATTCAACGTGTCACGGCCTTAACATAGAAGGGGCGTGGGGTAAAGTATATCTGTCAGTCTGTAGCTAGTTACAGTTATGTAAAAAAACAACAACAAACAAACAGCAATAAAAAACAGCATTTCCACATTTCCACAAAAAAAAAAACCAAAAAAAAAAAACCATCAAAGCTGTAAACCTGCTTGTGCCCTATCTTATCACAAAATCGATAGCGCCTACAACTGACTCAAAGAGCAAAGAAGAAAAAAATCCATTTCCATCTATACTTGTCCAAAATTAGGTTGTTTTTTTTAACTGAAGAAGACTGACAATCTTATGATCGAATTTAGACTTGAAATAATGGCTGGATGAGGTACTGAAGTTGAAACCCTTGAAAAAATCAAACCCAGTCCCCCAAAAAGATGGCAGTTGGCAGTTTTGCATCCATTTGCCTCCTGATGTAGAATTTTTACTCCTGTTGGACAAGTATTTCATAGAACTGAGCTGAATGGAACTTTTCTGTACCTGTTGGTCTGTTGACTTCATGCACGCCCAAGTAGTGACATCGCATCACTTTCCTCGGCTCCTCCATTGGGGTGGGGAATCTCGCATCTGAAACAAGAGTGAGAAAACATTATTTTCTATACAACGATTCAAGGACTTAAATTATATAAACAACAGACTTGTTGGAAGATGTGAGTCTTTAGAAGGTTGGAGAAGGGCTCTGTATAACTCCATGGAGGGCAACAGTTAAATTTGATGCTGTGTATCAATTTTATAGTTGGTTTTCCCCGCAAAGAGTATTTAAGAGACGCTTTGGAGAAGTTTAAAAAGTTTAAGGTTTAATTATAGAACTAACAAAAGGAGGAACAGTAGTAAACAAGTAAAGATGGACAAAACCAAACAATCAACTTCACAAGGTCAATATTGTTAAGAAACTAGATTGTTTTTACCCTTCAATAAATAAAAAAAAATCATTATGAATGTAAAAATAAAGCTCGGAATGGTCAAAATGGCTCAGTTCAAAGCACTGCACAACAAACAGAAAATCCAGGGTTTAAATCACAGCTAATGCCTTCTGCCTGTAGAGGATTTTTGGGAAACCATGGAGCATAAAACTATTTAGAATCAAGATTGCTTTTTTTTCTAGAAGCTAAGAATTTAAAAAAAAAAAAAAAAAACAACCTTAAACTACTTGATTAATTCATGGATTATGTTAAGGAGAAAAATCAGGTGAAGAAGGAAGTACATAGGTAGCCCACCCAGAAAATATACAGTCTGAACAATTTAACAAGAAACTCCAATCAATGTTCTCACCAACCGTTCGTAATTGTCTTTCTTTACTACGGAGTAGACCACCAATCCCTATACAGATCTAGCACACAAAGAAGAAGTGATACTAGAGATACTCTATTAGAACTGACTGTTGTAGATGGACTGCAGGGTGACCCTCTCCCCGTTGGTCAAGCGTCCAGGCTGGCCGATCTTGTCCAGGTTGGGCAGGTCTGTGGGCCGCGAGAGCCTGGCCACGGCCGACTGGTGCAGGCTTCGCTCCAGCATGATGCGCTTGCAGACGTCGCGCAGCGAGCTGGCGATCTGCCGGGCTGGAACCTCGCACTGGAACACGTGGCACATGTGCAGGCGCGAGCCCCGGTCGCGCGCCACGTACGCAAAGTCTCTGGGTAGGCAGGAGAGGGATGGAAGGGAAAGGCTTAGTTTTAATGCATATAAATAATGATGATGATGATGATAATAATAATAATAATAATAATAATAATAATAATAATAATAATAATAATAATAATAATAATAATAATAATAAATAAACTTAATAATAGATGATTTATACAGCACCATATCCAATAAGCTCAGCTCATAGCACTTTTGTTCACTAAAATCTCCTTCAAAAAGATCATGACATAGAACATAGAAAATGATAATATTATCAGAAAACAAAAAGTATTCATTCATACAAAGTACATGGTTTGGCATATCTAATTAAGTTAAGGGGTTAACACTTTTTTAAAGTCGCATCTAACTCTGTGTCTCTTTAGTGTTGGGGTATTCCATACTGTTGGTGCAGCAGCACTGCAAGCAATTTTTATACACAATCCATCCTGATAGGTGGTCTCAGTGTTTGAGTAAATTCTTCTATTATTCCAGATAATTTCTTAGACTTACAGACTTTGGAACATTCAGTTTTTAATAGATGTCAATATTATTTCATGAAAAAGCTGTTTCGTCTGTTTTTTTTTAAATGGGTTAAAACAAGTTACAATACTGTCTTTCACATATTGTCATAACTAGCACTATCTTTAATGACGTGATGATGGAAATGAATGCTTAATGATATATAAGGGTACCATGGTGTTGCAGACACTTTATTAGCTCAAACTTGAAAAAGCACATTTTTTATTTGAATTATACCCTACGGCAGAAATTAAATTTTTACACAAAAATTACATATTCCATAATCACAACAAAACCTAAAAATATTTCTTTTTACAGCAATGTAGTAAGTATTTTGTAGTATATATTTAAAATTTAATCCTAAAAAAGAAAGTTGAAAAAAGCAAAAAGAACATACAAAAAAGATTACTTTAAAAAATTTAAAAACAGCGCCTCGTAAGATTAGTGTAAAACAAATTTTTTTCAAAATATTGAAAACGAACCAAAGTAATAATGTGGATATATTGACAAAGTGACCAGGACTTACTTCTCTCTGTAAATCCAGGGCAGCATTAAAAAAGAATTAATATCAAATGGTTAACGTCATGGTTAATAACATATCATATCCTTTTTCAAATACTAACGTAGGAGGAGCAAAAGGTCTTTCTTTAATTTCTTGTGGCTATTTTACATTTTTTCTTTTTCAAACTAAACATGCACAAGCATTTGCCACATTTTATAACTTCAGCAAAAAGAGAGGCGTGAAGTCGCTATTTTTCCTATATAAAATAATTAGGTTTCTTTAAATCTTGAATGACACTAAATCCACATATAATCACTCGCAATTACCGCCCCTCATCTCTTAAGACAATTTCAAATACCTGAGCAAAATGTTCAATCATTTATTTACCATCGTCATACATTTATCTGAAGTAAAAGTCTTTACCCTCAATTTCTTTCGATTGTGCAAAAGGAAATCTTGTCCAATTCATCCATGCCTAAAAATATTATATGTTCCCCAATAAACCCTAGGGGACCCAGACATTTCATTTGGAACAGTAACCGCTCTGTACGGCTGAGCAGGAGTCAGCGTTAAATTATTGACTGGTGCCACTGTACCCTAGTCAGCGTTCAATTATTGACTGGTGCCACTGTCCCCTCCTATATATTCTTTGTAAAAACTAGATGGAGTACTGATTAAATCCCAAATAGTCCGCCTGCAATCCATTACAACTGTTTCCTTAAACGTCTTCCGACGCAAAAGGTCCAATTTCGAGCCCTGGCGATTTCACTCCTTACTGGTTGGGTCGGTGTCAAGTCTAATGTTACCGGCTGAGATAGGAGTCGTGGTATTTCTACCCTGTCTCATATGTGGCAGCAAATGAAGTTGTCAGATGTCAGTCTTGGGGTCTTGGGTCTTGCTGATGTAGGACGTTAAATCAACTAAACCCCCCAAAACCTCAACCCCCTCTTTGTTGCCTCCAATAACAACTGTTTCCCTGCACCTCTCCGTTGCCCTCACCTGCCATTGTCCCTGCCGACTCCCCACACCCTGATGGAGTGAATTGGCTGTGAGTTGAGGATGGTGTTATCCACAGGATCCACGAGCCTCAGACTGGAGTGATCCAGATCCATGTACAGATCCTTGCCCTGGTCGAAGGAAAGGAAACAAATGTGATTAATTAATGAAAAAAATATACATCGCAATTATATATTTATGACATGTAAATGTGGTTATTTTCTTCGTACGGTTTTGATAATGCTCGGAGAAATGAGATCTATATTATTAATATTAATATCAATAATATTAATAATGATAACAATAATAAAAACAACAACAACAACAACAAAAACACAACAACGATGATGATGATGGTGATGATGTAGTTGTTGTTGTTGTTGTTGTTGTTGTTGTTGTTGTTGTTGTTGTTGTTATTGTTGTTATCATTATTTATTGATGATGATGATGATGATGATGTTAATGATTAAACTATGGATTTTACCACTAAAGGTGCTAAAAGTTGGTATATACCAAATCTTCAAATGAATTGCAAATTCAAAGGCAAACTCATGGTGACCCCTGCATCTAAAAACAAACCCAATGTCAACTAAGTCATTAAAGTGCTCAAACAACTGGATTACAGTTTAGTTTCAAACTTTAAGTTTCTACCAAATTGTGTGTGGATCCCCTAAATAACCCTGCCAAACTCCATTCCCGGACATTTTAATTATTGCCATTACTGCTTTCTGCCTTTGCCAATTTATTTCTGAGCAAAATCCGGTTAAAATGTTTCAATTCGAACCAAAGGGATTACCTTATTTATGGCAACCAGATAACAGAAAAAAGGGAGAGGTAAAACGCAAAAGAGAACAACTACAAAAAAAAAGAAGAAAGAAATCAATCTAAAATCTCTTCGATCTTTGAATCCTGATAATTCTCATCCTGGCGCACCCAAACATCGTTTACAATAAAGAATTATTATGTAACATCTTTGCGTGCACCACATGTTACTGTCTTCTTACATGCCTTGCTGTTTAATTAGATCTAGTTGTCTTCTGTGACATGCTTTGTCTACAGTATGCATTTCCAATTATAAATAAATGTGTACACTTACTATGACAATAGTTAGTTGACAGAAGAAAGGGAGAAGCTTAAAACATGTGTAGGGCAGAGAGAGACACAGAGAGAGAGAGAGAGAGAGGAGAGAGAGAGAGAGACAGACAGAGACAGAGAGACAGACAGACAGAAAGAGAAGAGCGAAAGAGAGATAGAGAGAGAAAGAGAGAGAGAGAGAGAGAGAGAGAGAGACAGAGAGAGAGACAGACACAGAGACAAACAGAGAGAGAGAGAGAGAAGAGCAAGAGGGAGATAGATAAAGAGAGATAGAGAAAGAGAGATAGAGAAATATATATATATATAGAGAGAGAGAGAGAGAGAGAGAGGGAGAGAGAGAAAGACAGACAGGCACAGAGACAGAAAGGGATACAGAGGGGTAAAAGAGGGGGAGAGTTGTTTTTTGTTGGGTTTTTTTCGGGAGAGGGGATGGCACAAAAGCAGCAGAATGGAGGGTGTACCAATAGAAACCAAAAGTGACACAAACTCAATAACCAAGTGATTTAAAAACAACAACGAAATAATGTAACATCTCTCATTGTTTGTTCGCTAAGATCGATTCAGGCTGTTTATCACTGCTACAGACAATCATGTCCTTTCAGGTTCAATCGAAACTGAAATTGCGTGGTTTTATTTCATTTTTCTCAATCTTTTTTTTTCTATACTTTTTGAGAGTGAGAATGTGTGTGTGTGTGTGTGAGAGAGAGAGAGAGAGCGACAGACAGACACAGACACAGAAAGAGAGACAGAGAGACTGAGATCTAAAAGAGGAAGAAAGAGACGGAGAGAGCGTTGAGCGCTGAGTTGGTTTAACGTCATTTGAGCACTATTGTGGGTAGGTCCCAAGGCTGACGTCTGACAAGTTTATGTGCTACCACCCACGAGACAGGGCGGGGATACCGTGAATTCACATTATACTGACACCGACCCAACCAGTTAATAGAGACGAAATCGGTGAAATAAATCTGCCGATCGTGGGATTCGAACCGCGGACCTCTCGATCTAGTGATCAACGCTCTACCACTTGAGCCAGTTCGTCCCCCAAGACGGAGAGAGAGAGACCAAACAGAAATATAAACATATTGAGAGAGTAGAGGAAAACAGAGAGGAAGAGAAGGAAAATTGAGAGAGACAGACACACACATAGACAGACAGACACATACATGTAGTGACGGAGAGGCTGTATTTTAAAGAGCATGAAGCAAGTCTAACACCAAGTAAAGGAATCAATTTGTAGGGCAGTAATCCAATTTGTCGGAGCTCGGCTTGCTACTCACGGAAAGCCTCCAAAACAGGCAGGGGGAGAAGTCGAAGAATCTAATGAAGGCAACTGGTCGAGGCGGGTCCATTTGAAATAAACTTAAAATCAATATCTAGTATTAATGGTAGGAATCAGAGTGTGAAGGTGTTCAAATTGTGTTCTCATGATGTAAAAACAATAAGTTAAAGATATGAGAGAGCGTGCGAGAGAAAGAGAGAGAGAGGGGGGGATGAGGTAAAAGAGAGAGAGAGATGGAGAGAGAGAGAGAAGAGAAAGAGGGAGTCGGAAATGTGCGAGAGAAGAGAGGAAGAAGAAAATTAAAATAAGGGTACACGTAGATGCGATATTACAGAGAGAGAGAGAGAGAGAGAGAGAGAGAGAGAGTGAGAGAGAGAGAGAGAGATAAAGAGACAGGAAGAGATTAACAGACAAATAGAGAGTTAAAGAGGGATGATGGGCGGGATGCCAGACACGGTATGTTTAAAGCAACAAGCCTCACACCAACAGAGAAGAAGAAGAAGAAGAACAAGAACAAGAACAAGAAGACGGAAGAGAAGTCAGATTAGATTGCTAAGGTCCCTGGGGACGGGGCCCACTTCATTTGGCCAGGCCGAGCCAGGGTCTGGACTTGGCTGTGAAAACAGAGGACCTCCACGCGCCGCAATTACTGACCACAATGGAGGAGGTAAAGAACGGAGGCTTTGTCAGATGGCGGCCAGTGCCGAAAACAGCTTTCCATGCCACGCCCAGCTTGTTAGACTTGTCCATGTACAGAATTTCGCTGCTCTCCAGCCACAATTTATTCTATATTGTGTTATGGAAATGTTCGACGATTGCAAAGCGATTCGTCTTAATACTGTTTTCTCTCTTTTTGACTTGGAATGAAAGTCACTTAAGTGTCCCCTCTCTTGCCCTGGAGTCACGAGTCCGCATAAGCGACTATGAGTATGAACGGGTCCGATTTTGCTATACTCCTTGGCAAATGTGTTTCATTTTGTGTGCTAAAAAAAGGCTCAAAAGGGCCAAACCGTTTTCTATGTTAAACTCCCTTTGTTGAGTTTTCTATCAGTTACTTGAAGCTGGTGACTGTACGTGTACATAAGAACTAGTCTATACGTGTATCGTGAACCGTTTAGAAAAGACATTGTTATGAAACGTTTCAGGTACAAAAGTTAGGACTCGAGCGAAACCCCCCGTAACTTCCTAGACTCTTGATACTTATGAAGTGACTTCTTTGTCTTTCTATTTGTGGGCCAAGCTCAATTGAGAATGAGAGAGAAAGAGAAAGAGAGAGATAGAGAGAGAGAGAGAGAGAGAGAGAGAGAGAGAGAGAGAGGATAGAGGGAGGGGATCGGAGAAAAAAGAATTGTCGTAAAGACAATGAAGTCAGGAATCATTGTTGGTTAATTTGGTGTCTTGGTCAAGTCTCTTCAGTATTATTTTCGTTTAACGGTTTTCATAATGCCATACTTTATTCATGTCTAAATCTAGTTGCCTCGTAATTTTTTTTACAAATGAGATCTTTTTTCCTCGGAATCAAATAATATTCTTTAAATCGGTAGAGGATTGAAGGCTCTGAATTTCCCTAAATATTGCACCGTCATGTAATTCTACTTGTACTTGTATTATTCATCCCCGTGAGATCTTAGCATCACCGATATTGGTGCAGTTGGAAGTGCAAACGTGTTAGAAAACACCGTGACATAGACGGTTGGGCTGTAGTTTGCCTGCCCCGAGCCAGGGTAGCGGGTAATCTTCGATCTGGCTGCGCCTCCTTCAGTCTCTGGGTCCTTGAGGCCTTGGGTCCTGGTGTGGAGGCTGCCACTAGTGCCAGGCTGGAGTGCTTGGTCCAGCCAAGATAGCAGCGGCTCCATTAGAAATTCTGATGAGCGCATCTGATAGTCTCGCTCTCTCTGGTGGCTAGAGTGACACTGGTAACACACAAGGACTAAGGGGGTGTGAGATAGGAGAGAGAGAGAGAGAGAGAGAGAGAGAGAGAGAGAAGACAGGGGGAGGGGGTCGGAGAAAAGAGACTTATCGTAAAGACAATGAAGTTAAGGATCGTTGTTGGTTAAATTTTGTGCCTTGGTCATTTCTCTTCAGTATGTATTTTCCATAACGCCATACTTAATTCATACAATGTCTAAATTTAGTTGCCTCGTAATTTATTACAAATGAGGTCTTCTTCCTCGGGTTAAAAAAAAAAACAACTATTCTTTAAATCGGCAGAAGAACGAAGGCTCTGAATTGTACGACATATTGCACCGTCATGTAGTTCTACTTGTACTTGTATTATTCATCCCTGTGAGATCTTAGCATCACCGATGCTGGTGCAGTTGGAAGTGCGAACGTGTCAGAAAACACCGTGACATAGAGTATAGACGGTGGGCTGTAGTTTGCCTGCCCCGAGCCAGGGTAGCGGGTAATCTTCGATCTGACGTGCGCCTCCTTCAGTCTCTGGGTTCTTGAGGCCTTGGGTCCTGGTGTGGAGGCCGCCACTAGTGCCAGGCTGGAGTGCTTGGTCCAGCCAAGATAGCAGCGGCTCCATTAGAAATAGTCAGAGAAAAGAGCCTTGTCATTAAGGACAATGAAGTCAGGAATCGTTGTTGGTTAAATTTTGTGTCTTGGTCATGTCTCTACAGTATTTTTTTCCAAAATGCCATACTTG
>RQTK01000088.1:330047-401099 GCA_003991915.1 Elysia chlorotica
CTCTCTCTCTCTCTCTCTCTCTCTCTCTCTCTCTCTCTCTCTCTCTCTCTCTCTCTCTCTCTCTCTCCCTCGCTCTTTTTCTTCTTTTTCTTTCTTTCTTTCTTCTTCTTTTTCTTCTTCTATTCTTCTCTTTCTCGCTCTCAATCTCCTTATTATCCCTCCCAACTCTCTATCTCTCTCCTCACTGAGACACGAATGGTACCAAAACAAAACAAAAAGCGAGGATGATTTTTTAAAGTGAGGGGGGTTTTCTTTGCTGCAACTCAGGAAAAGCGAGGATGATTTTTTAAGGGGAGGGGGTGTTCTTTGCTGCATCTCAGGCGGTTAAGAATTAGATCTAGTCTATCTAACTGTTCGAAATAGGTATGTTTAAAAGCGATTGAGAAGCGAGCAATCAGATGCTGTCATTATATTGTTGCACTATAATTCTATCTAGATTTCTCTTTTGGGGGGACATGAACACCAGAATTACTCACGTCTGGATCTGACCTAGACATTTATCCATGAAGATAAATCAATATTGGTACTAGATTCAATTTTATTTTAAGCGTCAATTGGCCAATTTTCTGTGCGTGTCTCGACTAATGGGTAGAAATAACCAATACCGGGGACTCTGTCTCTGTCTCTCTCTCTCTCTCTCTCTCTCTCTCTCTCTCTCTCTCTCTCTCTCGTTCTCCCGTTCTCTCTGACTTTCCACTCCCAACCATAAAAAGCTACGGAACCAAGCCTCCTATTCCTGTTCCGGCCCGCTATCCACAAAACCTCTAACCTACACAGCCCCGCCGTGAAATAAGATTTGCTACCTCCACTGGCTCTACTCATACGAAGAGACCAAAGCTACACTCACGCAGATTGTTGAACAATGCTAAAATGATTTAGTCAGTAGTGTCCAAAGTTCAAGAAACGACGTAGACTTAGACCCCCAACGCAACATTTTAAAATTTAAAAGACCAAAATCGGACGTCTAAACCTCCTTCCTCCCTGTACTTCAACCTATTTGGAAGCTTGCATACCCCTGGCGTGATAGACTTCTTAGTTCTAGATCTCTACCCGTGCTGGTGGCATCACACCTTGGGCATGGTAGGGGCCAGATTAGATTTAGTCAGTCAGTAATGTGTCCAAAGTTCAAAAAACCACGTATATTTAAACCTCCCGACGCAACATTTTAAAACTTTAAAAGGACATAGTCGGACGTCTAAACCTCCTTCCGCTCTGTACTTCAACAAACTTGGAAGCTTGCAAACCCCTGGCGTGCTGGGCATCTTAGTTCCAGATCTCTACCCGTGCTAGCGGCACCGGCACCACACCTTGGGCATGGTAGGGGCCAGATAAGATTTAGTCAGTCAGTAGTGTGTCCAAAGTTCAAAGACGACGTAGGTTTAGACCTACTCCCGACGCAACAACATTTTAGAACTTTAAAGACCATGACGATAGTCGGACGTCTAAACCTTCCTCTCTGTACTTCAACAAACTTGGAAGCTTGCAAACCAAACCCCTGGCGTGCTAGACTAGGCTTTTTAGTTCTAGATCTAGATCTCTACCCGTGCTAGCGGCACCACACCTTGGGCATGGTAGGGGCCAGATTAGATTTTGGCGTGACAGGCGAGTGCCAAAGTTCAAAAAACCACGTATATTTAAACCTCCCGACGCAACATTGCCTCTATTCACTGTCCAAACAGGTCGTTTCCCCGAGATGAATGTGCGGGGCCGGGCTAACACTTGACATGTTGCCAGTTCGGTGAGTCCCCCCCCCTCCCTCCCCCCAGCCCAAGACGATCTTTTCATTCTGGCGATCATGTCGCGCATTTCCTTATTGCTGCCCGCGCGTATCACATCCAAGAGGGTGAGTGGAGGGTGAGTGGAGGGAGAGGGAAAGCGTGTGCTCGAAATCAGAGAGTTCTCTCACATTTCCACCGTTCCCTTTACACTTAATAATAATTATATATATTGATCCATAATAATACTATAATGTATCATTTTATCTTCGAGCTATAATTTCGTAACTCTTACTTCATTTGGTAAGTTTCACTAGTTATCTATTGAATTTATATTCTCATTCTCTCTCTTTCTCTCTCTCTCTCTCTCTCTCTCTCTCTCTCTCTCTCATTCACTCACTCTCTCTTTCTCTCACACACTAATTTTTTTTTAATATTTAATTTTATTAAATAAGATTGGAACCGGGGGTGGGAGGATATCAAAACACTACAATAACGACTTTTACAATAAAAAAAAAACAACACACGACTTTAAAAATTAGTTATGGCGGGGAAAAGAAGAACTGTAAGAGGAAGAGATACTAAGAGACACTGGAGGAAGGAAATTCAAGTTTATAGGGCACATTTCAGTGACATAAACGACAGGGGCACAAAGAGAGATACAGACATAAAGAGAAAGAAAAAAGAACAAAAAACAAAAACGGAATTGCACTATCTAGGAAGAAAAAAATTGACGTTCAATAAGGGTAAACCCTCTCTATCAACCCATTTTATCCCAGTGTCTAAAAAAGTTGGTAAAAACAGCAGTCCGCGATGTATCTACATCTATTTGCATTAACGATCGGATGCGTCCCAGGGTACTCCAAAAAAGACTGGATCTGTACTGATACCACTAGTAACAGAAGCACGATACTCAAGATTTCCAGCCAATAATACAAAAAAATACTGAACTGAGTTCTGACTTTTTAGTTTTGTGTTTTACGTTATTTATTTATTTCTGTATTTTTTTTTCTTTTACCAGTGCTTAATGCTACATAGGTGTCCCATTTTATCAGGAATACTGTTGTAAAATATGTAGCTTTTTCAGGCATACTTTTTTGTCTGTGCCAGTCTGCTTTTTTGTTCTATGTCGTATTCTGAATGTTTTTGTTGTTGTTGTTATTGATGATGTTGTTGTTGTTGTTGTTGTTGTTGTTGTTGTTGTTGTTGTTGTTGTTGTTGTACCTTTTACCCTCAACTGCATTAAATATCGATTTTAACTTTTCGCTAACACACTCTCTCTATCTGTCTGCATGCCTGCCTGCCTGCCTGCCTGCCTGCCTGCCTGTCTGTCTGTCTTTCCCTCTCTCTCTCTCTCTCTCTCTCTCTCTCTCTCTCTCTCTCTCTCTCTCTCTCTCTCTCTCTCTCTCTCTCTATTACTCTCATTTCTCTCTGCCACTCAGTCTTTCCCCCTCTCACTGCCCCCTTCCGTTTGTCGTCTGTGTTTCCCCATGGGTAACCAAACTCAATGCCTCCAGAGACGTTCTTTACAATTATTTCCATGGGGGGCATTGGTTGAAAACATCGCGATTAAAGTAGCGTTTTACTTTCTATTTTAATTTTGTGCTTGATACGAAAATAACAATAATTACAAAGATGTAGTGATAAAGATGGCATTCTGTGATAATGATGATGGCGACGACGATAATGCATCGATGCATAAAGCATCTCAGCAGACAAAAAAAAAAAAAACACAGACACACACGAACCCTTGGAGTGAACTATAAAGTCCTGTACTAACGGAGCTTTGTCAGATGGCGGCCAGTCCCGAAAACACCTTCTCCATGCCACGCCCAGCTTGTTAGACCAGCCCAAGTACAGAATTAGGAGCCTGTACTAACTAGCCTCTACTGTGTACTGTGTACTCCATAGATATATAAATAGCTATGTATAGATCTATGGTGTACTCACATCTCCCCAGCGTCCCACGGCGTCGATGGTGTTGTTCCTGCTCAGCTCGTTAGACCAATCCATGTTCAGAATTTGGTACCTGTACCACCTAGCTCCTCTACTATGAAGTATGAACCGTGTACTCACATCTCCCCAGCGTCCCACGGCGTCGATGGTGTTGTTCCTGCCCAGGCTGAGGTCCACGATGCACCTGTTGACGGCCTTGCTGCTGCGCTCGGGGGTGAGGTCCTCCTCGGCCACCTGCACCCAGCCCAGGGAGCGCACGGCGTAGCGGACAGCCTGCTCGCTGCTGGGGGTCCCGCCACACTCGCCGCGGGAGTTGGACCTGGGTCAGAGGGACAGGAGGAGAGAGTTGTTGTTGTTGTTGTTGTTGTTGTTGTTGTTGTTGTTGTTGTTGTTGTTGTTGTTGACTTTTTGCGTCGAAAGCCGATGTTCTAGCCCTGGACCACCGCGTACTGAGTGGGCTGAGCAAAAACGTATATATCCGACTATCAATCTGAACTAACTATTGTAATGATTTATTAGACATAGATCACTAGACTCTTATGACGCTAAAACGAGTTCACTCTGATCTTTTCGGTGACTTGACCTGTTCTTAAGGGGGGCGAGGTGGTCCAGGGGTAGAACATCGGCTTCCGACGCAAAAGGTCCCGAGTTCGTTCTACCCCTAGACCACCGCGCCCCCCGAGAGGAAGGAGAAATAAGAAGGGGATGAGGAGTAAGAGAAATGTCAGGAGGAGAAGGAGGAAGAAAAGGATGACATATTTGTGGTGTAGCGGACAGCCTGCTCGCTGCTGGGGGTCCCGCCACACTCGCCGCGGGAGTTGGACCTGGGAGGGAGGGGGAGAGAGGGAGGGGGTGTAATGATGGTGATGATGAGGAGGAGGAGGAAAAAGGATGGGGTGAGGAGGAGGTGAGAAAAACGTTCCAAGGAAGAAAAGGATGACATATTTGTGGCGTAGCGGACAGCCTGCTCGCTGCTGGGGGTTCCGCCACACTCGCCGCGAGAGTTGGACCTGGGAGGGGAAAGGAGGAGGTTAAACGTCCATTTAATCCGGTGTGGTGGAAAGAGGGGAGGGAAGTGACGATGAATATCAGTAGGAGGAAGGGGAGCTCATTAACATGGAAGAAGAGAAGGACATGATATTTGTGGCATGGCAGAGAGCCTGCTCGCTACTGGGGGAGCTGCCACACTCGAGGCTGCGGGAGTTCGATCTAGGAGGGTAAGGGGTACGTTTACTTCTGTGTGGCGATTGCAGGTTGGTTTCTAATGAAAAAGATGAGGAAGATGAAGAGTTTGTTCAATGGTTGGCTTTGAAAAGGAGAGCTCCTGATTAGGTAGAGGGATTTGGGTTGGGAAGAAAAGAGGGGGAAGAGTGAGAGAGAAGGAAGGGGGAAGAAGAGAAGGAGGAGGGAGAAAAAACGTTTAGGAAGAAAAGAGGAGGAGAAGGAAAAAGTAAACGGGATATAAGAAAAAGACAACAGAAGAACAAGAACTCACAAGGACTGCAGTGACTTGGCCGCATACTGGAGGGCGTGACCTTCGAACTCCGCCAGGTGGCGCTCTGTGCCCGACCCGGAAGTGGCGCTGCCAGGAGTCGACGGGACGGAACCCACGGAGCTTACCGAACTGGAACTCTGGGAGATAGATACAAGGTTAGGAAAGGATGAGATAAATAGATATAATGTGAATATTTCTTTAAAGGTAATAAATCATCAGATGAAAAAGTTGAAATGAGGCAATATAAGATATACCACTTGTACAACTCCAGTCAACGTAAGAAATTTTGTTTCAGTTCAGTGTTCTATGTTTATACAATTAAGTATACATAGCTGCACAGGTAAAGACTATTATAAAGAAAATACGAAAACAAAGCATGAGTGTGAATATGCAGACACAAACGCTTTTGGCATGTTATCATCTTAAGCAAAATATTGTATACAGTGACAGGTACAAACAAAGGCCGACGGGGAAGGACAGAGAGAAAAAGAAGCAATTCCAATCTGGTCACCTTATAAACGGTTCAGCGACCTAGGAAGACCAAGACAAAGGTGAATTTTTCGCAGTACAAAAACACCGAAGCGGAAAAGAAACTACAGGCGTGAATGTGCTTAAGCATAAATGAACAGACATATCGAAGACGAATCCAGCCTAAAGTTTCTCCAGACGATAGACAATCTGTCCTGGTCAACAAGGGAAAAGCGCTCGCCTCTGACAGACGCAGGCATTAGAGCGTCGCCGCTTCTGTTTTGTTCCATCAATAATTCAACTAATGGGGGGAAACAGCGTTCGAACGTGCCACGGGGGAGACTGCAAACTGGGAAGTAAGACAAAACATTAGAGGTTTTGCGATGACGGGACCTATAGTCTGAAAGAAGACGATTTGGTACGGGAATCTACACCAGCGTCCCATCATGGATTTATCCGAGACTTACGGATCCAATGAGAGGTACAAAAAATCAACGAACAGACTTATCCGAGACTTACGGATCCAATGAGAGGTAAAAAAAAAAAACAACAAAAAAAAACAAAAACAACGACCAGACTTATCCTTTTACGGAGCCAATGAGAGCTACCTAAAACCAACGACCAGATCTATTCTAAACTACGGGGCCAATGGGAGGTACAAACGAAATTTCCAAGGGTCGTTATGTCACCCAATATCGTCGCGTGGGTCGCACGGCCTTTAATAGGCAGTTGTCAGCCAGTTTATTACTTAAGGTGGTACAAGGACTTCTTTAGGTGAGGTGTCAAGACGAAGAGTGTAGACCAGACGAATTTGTACCTCACGCAATGGTGTGCGATTGTGCAGTTATAACTGCACTTAAATTATGCAATACCGGTACAATCAGGCTGCTTTGTTAGAGGTGAGCAAGCCGGATAGTACAAAGAACGTACAAAAATAACATATAACCTTACGTCTTCTACTGCTACAGTAAATGGCATGTCAAAGGTGTAAAAGTTCAACAGTGGATGGTCGCAGAGGGTATTAAACTAGGTTGGCATGTTTTGGCCATGACTACGTTGATCTTGAAACCTGACTTTGACAAACAATTACATTCACTAACGCTGCTGTTGCGTTCAAGTTAAAAAAGGCTAAGGTGCAAGCATGTGACCAAAAAAGAATGAATAGTTTCAAGTTCACAATGTTCTCTCTCTCTCTCTCTCTCTCTCTCTCTCTCTCTCTCTCTCTCTCTCTCTCTCTCTGTTGTGGGGTTAAAAAACCTCTCATTTATCTCTTTCTCTGTTAATCTCTCCATTATGTCTTTTGAGATCTAGCATCGCGACATTTATACACACGCATTTCATTTTATTTTTCATGACATTCAATTTTCTTTTTCTTCGTATGGCTATGGATCCCACCTCCACTCCTTACACTAACGTGGGAGGATCAAAGCTAACTAAGCTTTGATAATAGATCCAAGCCAAAAGCCTTAGGACAGTAAGGCAGAACACTGGTGTCAGCTTAGACATACTTTATAATAATTAGATTTGTACTTAATCTACGCTTAGGAGAACAGAGTGGTAGAGCTCTGGCTTTATATTCGGGATGTCTCCGGTTTGATTCTACGATCTGTTAAAATAATTGTATTTGTCGGACTTAGTCATTATAACGTGATCAGCTGAGACAAAAGCCATGGCATCCCAATCTGCTTGTGTGGCAATAATTAAATGTCAGACATTAATCTTAGAACCCTTACACAAAATGGTCTAGTTGCTGACGTCGGACGTCACAAAGAAACCAAAAAAAGTAAACAAGCATCATAAGAGCTATACAGAAATAGAACGCGTAGGGAGTTGTTTGAATTTGCTGGTGTTAATTACCAAAATTGTAGATGTATTATGTCTATGTCCATGACGTACAAAAAAATTATTAAAAAGTTTACGCCTTTAAAAAAAAAAGAGGGGGGGGGGGATTTCGGTGAGTAAATATGCCAAGAAAAAAACATATTTGAGAGAGAGAGAGAGAGAGAGAGAGAGAGAGAGAGAGAGAGAGAGAGAGAGAGAGAGAGAGAGAGAGAGAGAAGGTCGGGGCGAAGTAGGATTTAAGTAATCTGCACGGGAAGATAATTCAATAATTATCAACGAAAAAGAACGTTGTGATACCGTAACAGCTACCAAAAAAACAATTTTTTATACTCTTAATCGCGCCTAGGTACTAGTGTGGACATTGACATTGGCAGCGGCTTACTGGAATTAGATTGACCACCCTGATGCCCTTTTCTATCATGTTCAGGCTAATTGATTGCCTATACGTCTTATAAATCGCACATTCTTCATCATTACTACAGGGAGGATACCCAGTAAGCACTGTGGTACCTTGTGAGGCGGTTGGTTCCTCATTTGTCCTCGGAGAGCTGTAAATCACCCTCACTACTCATCTAGGCCGCAGTTTAACTAATGAAAACCAAAGTTCTTTTGCATGTTGATTGATGCTATGCGAGATAGAGAGAGATAGAGAGAGAGCGGAGTCTCTCTCTCTCTCTCTCTCTCTCTCACAAACACACACACACGCACATTAATTTTGCTCTATGTTTATGACTTTGTGTGTGCATGTGTATGTGTGCGTCTATTTCTGCCTTTTTCTCTCTAACCATGTCTATGTCTCTCTTCTTCATCTCTTTCACTATCCCTCCATCTCTGTCCCTCCCTGGGTGCCTCCCACCCCTATCTCTATCTCGAGCTAGCTATCTATCACATCTCTCTATCCCTTTTTTCTGTAGCACTCTATCTCTACCTGTCCCAACAAACACATAAACAGCCACTGACCATGATAAGACCATCAAAAGGTTTCACAGAAAGAACTGGAGAAAGGAGGTACAATTATGGCGACATCTCTATTCCTCAAATCATAAGACTCTAAACCACCAATCGGAAGACGAAGAATCTGACAAACCAATCTTTTTTTCCAATACAATCGATAATTCAAACGGCTTGCAAGGGATAAAACCAAATAAAAAGGTGATTCACTAACAAAATCGGGTTTCCGAATAAAGCTCATCTTGTGAATAATTTCGAAATTTTAATTTAAAAGTAATTTGTTAAAGAACTAATCGATAATATTAATCTTATTTCACAAGTTCTTTCATCTTACCAAACTGTAACCGGGGGTCCAATAAATGCAGAGGGTGGAATAAGGAACTAAAAGAGGAGTGGTTGTGTAGTGAAAACGTTAGGAAATTTTCGATTTCGAACTAACGAAAATTCAAAGTAAGGAGATAATTTTAGGCGCTAGATAATTGTGTAATAAATGTTTTAGCTCATGTCCTGTTATCATTAATTATTAACTTATCGTCCCCTAAGCTTCACAATCTGCGGCGGCGATAAGGAGGTCAGCTTCATGACAACATGACACGGGCAGCATTGGTCAGCTTTTGGTCCACAAAACTTGCTTCGGAGAAACGCGTGACTCTTAGTATAACGTTTCTTACGTAAAATGAAAGGCGCAATACGGCGACAGGCCCCAAGAGTGTTCATGGAAGATCGGGAACTAGGTCGTTCAAATTTTAGTGACAGTCAGACACCGATACAATCATTAGAGAAAAAGACAACGCGGCGGTAAGAGCAGGAATCGGACCCTCAATCTTCGAATTGGAAGTCATACTTGGAAAACTGCGGTGGTAATAATTAATGGTAATGGGTTTTTGCGTAACTTCCAACGTCAGCACTTTATTGGCTATATTGTGGACGGGCCTCAAAACTAACGTCTGACAAGAGTACAGAGACAGTGCGGGGATACCACGATTCTCTCTAAGCTGATCAGGAAAACGGCGCTCTGTTGCTTACTTATTCATTTCTCCGACGAACCGCTTCTTTATTATCAAGTTTATGGCAAAATATCATGTATTAAATGCCAGTAGAGAAGCAACTACACAAAACAAATTGTAATCCCGAATTCATCCGAGCAACGATCTCCCTGACTGTCTTCACATAAACTGAATTAAGTGGTTCTCGGACGTCTGGTTGCTCATTTGGTCGAGTGATACTGCTGAATTAACCATAAAATGGTGCTCTATCTTTTATTAACAAAATGCCGGCTGCTTCCACGGGGCTCTTCGAAAAATGAAGGCAATTTAAAGACTAATTCAAATATTTACTTCGAATGATATTGCTATGTAAAGTTTAAAATAGGATTAATCTCAATATATTTTACTTGAACCTCTATCAGGCCGACGTTTCATGGTATAAAGGCTTTTATATTAAGATAGATAGGCATTTAGAGCAACTGAAACATCTAAACCGTTAATTAAGAGCGTTAATTTTTGCGGAAAATACACGTGTAACTATCTAACCAGAGACTGTAAATACATGTGTAACTATCTAACCAGAGACTGTAAATACATGTGTAACTATCTAACCAGAGACTGTAAATACATGTGTAACTATCTAACCAGGGACTATATAGATTTGTGTAACTATCTAACCAGGGACTCTAAATATATGTGTAACTATGTAACCAGAGACTGTAAATACATGTGTAACTATCTAACCAGGGACTCTAAATATATGTGTAACTATGTAACCAGAGACTGTAAATACATGTGTAACTATCTAACCAGGGACTCTAAATATATGTGTAACTATGTAACCAGAGACTGTAAATACATGTGTAACTATCTAACCAGAGACTGTAAATACATGTGTAACTATGTAACCAGAGACTGTAAATACATGTGTAACTATCTAACCAGGGACTCTATCAGTATAATGTGACCGGCTGAGACAGGAGTCATGGTATCCCCGCCCTGTCTCGTGTGTGGCAGCACATAAAATTGTCAGACGTCCGTCTTGGGGCCCGTCCACAATATAGCCTATATAGTGCTGCTGTTGGACGTTAAACCAACCCCACCAACCAACCAACCATAATTATGTAACCTAAGACTATAGATTTCACACACGGGTGTAACTATATAGTGTACTCACCGACTCTGAGGTGAGGCTCACTGAGCGCGGCGAGCAGAGCGCTGGACCGTCTGGTGGAGCAGGCGGTGGAGGGTCTCTCTGGATGGTCCCGCTCTTCACGTGCCAGTAGTACGGCCCGTCCTCGTCTGGGGGAAACACAGGGCATACATAATGTCAGTACAGTGTGTCTTTATTTACTAGTAGGTAAGACAGGTGATGTTATGACAGGAAGGAGAGAAGGAAAAGGCCGTATGGTAGAGCAGGGGGTGGCGGGTCTCTCTGGATGGTCCCGCTCTTTACGTGCCAGTAGTACGGCCCGTCCTCGTCTGTGGAGAACACAGGGCATATATTTGTCAGTGTGTCGTGATTTACTGGTAGGTAAGAGAGGTGTTGTTATGACAGAAAGGAAAGAAGGAAAAAGAAGCGTCTCGTGGCGGGTCTCTCTGGATGGTCCCGCTCTTCACGTGCCAGTAGTACGGCCCGTCCTCGTCTGGGGAGAACACAGGGCATACATATGTCAGTGTGAGTCTTTATTTACTAGTAGTTATGAGAGGTGATGTTAACACAGGAAGGAAAGAAGGGAGCAGGGTGTGCGGGTCTCTCTGGATGGTCCCGCTCTTCACGTGCCAGTAGTACGGCCCGTCCTCGTCTGGGGAGAACACAGGGCATACATATGTCAGTACAGTGTGTCGTGATTTACTAGTAGGTAAGAGACGTTATGACAGGAAGGAGAGAAGGAAAAAGGAACGTCTCGTGGAGGGTCTCTCTGGATGGTCCCGCTCTTCACGTGCCAGTAGTACGGCCCGTCCTCGTCTGGGGAGAACACAGGGCATACATATGTCAGTACAGTGTGTCTTTATATACTAGTAGGTAAGAGAGGTGTTGTTGTGACAGAAAGGAGAGAAGGAAAAAGGAGCGTATCGTGGCGGGTTTCTCTGGGTGCTCTTCCAATATCTTCAAAATCGAAATATTTGCATACGCCCAATTAGTAAAAAATAGTAGCCAGACCACACTAAGGAACCTAACAATGTCTCAGTACACTTTGGCGGTAATGAAGCCCATCCAAGCTGCTTAGTGGGACTGGTGACTGACAAAGTTTTAGGCGCAATGGAATTGGGGTTTTAAAATGCATTCGAGTATAATTCAAGGCGTTCTGGTGCTACAAACCATCAAAATTATTAACGCACTAATACATCTTTTGCTTTGTTTTGGGGCATTGAGTTGAGGTCTCTTTAGAGTTATATGAGGGCATTGAAGCCTCTTTGGTCGTTTTCAAAGCTTTGCGATCTGGGTTGGGGGGGGGGGGGGGTGGGGGAGGGGGCATCTGGGTATTTTTTAGCTATACGCAATAGGAATTAGAATCGCTTTTAATAACTAAACGAGTCCTGAATTGAGAGGGCATTACAGATACATCTTCAGGTGTTGCGTCAGCCCATTAAGTAAAGTAACAAATAAATACATCAATAAATCAATCAATCAATTTTAAAATAAAGTCTGAATTGGGCGATTGTGCCAAAGGCCGTGAGTTTAATGGGTTAGGATCGCATCGATTCTGTACAGGCGAATCCGCAGGCTCTCCTAGATAATAAAAATATCACGCCTGATAGATGCTTCACGGAAATGGATTGCGAAGGGCGTGAAATTCGGAAGGCCTCAAATGAGTTTTCACGCAAACCTCATCCATCAGACTCGACAAGGAATACCGGCCATTTGTAGCGATAAAACCTGATGGCCAGAAGGAATAAAATTAATCTATACGAGACGTGATTGAATCATCACAATCTCATAAAAAGATTGTTTTGAGGTTTAGATAACGCATTGCTTTTTTGTCGTTGTTTTTCGTGGGGGGTTCATTATTTTTTATGGGGAAAACTGTTACAGACTGTAAAAGTCATTGTGGCATGTTTTCATTTATTTATCTTAATTGTGTATTTGAGGGTGGGAAAATCAGAGTACCACTAACCTCCCTATTTAAAGGGGCGATCTTTCTCTTGAAATATACCGACGAAGCGAGCTCTTAATTTCAAAGGCTTATCTTGTCGAAGCAGGCAGTTGAGATAAAAAATAATTGTGAACACTACAATGTAGTAGCCTTCTCGTAAGCAATGTCACAGTCTGTCTCACTCGCTTAATATAATTTCTTTCTTTTCTCTTTTATTGTCCGTTTATCAGCCTCTATTTTCTACCCTCTCTCAGTGCCCAATTCTTTGTCTCCCTCCTCCTCTCTTTTTATCCTCTTGATTGTCAGTGTAAGGTTTCATCAGTTTCTGATAACTTGAAGGATCGCATCAATGTTTAAAAGCAAATCCAAAAAAAGTAATTGCTAACCAAACTTCCTTCTATTCGTCCGAACATTAGAATATATGTCCCTCCGCGACCTTTTTCTGCACCTTCGTCCTAAATACCATTGTATGTCAAATGAGAACAGTATCATAAAGCACAATGACCGTAATAATGTATAAGAAAACTAATAAAAGAACAAACAAAAAATTACATTGGAGGATGAAAGCGGGGCCCCCACGCTGCTAACCAGACATTGATCGAGGCCAGGAGAAGGCCATTACTGAAGACACGTCTGCGGAAAGGCGACAGCGATCCCCCCTCGAGGCCGCCACAAGTAGCCAAATCCAGGCGATTAGTCTACTCAACCTGTCGCGGGGCGAGACCGTCTCTCACCATCTCCCACCATCATCGCCAGACGCCGACCTAACAACCAGGCTTTAGGGAAGGAAACATTGGAGGCCTTGTAATCATGGGGATCATAGTGAAAGCGAAGACGAAAGGTAACGCAGTCTGCACCGGCGTTCAAGTTTCTCTGTAGAGGGAGGGAGAGAAATCTCTCCCTCTCTCCGGGTTTAACGTCTCCTAGGTTCCCCTGGGGGGTTCTCTATACCGCGAACGGCGTTCAAGTTGCTTTATCATAGACTCATAGAGCCAATGAGCAACCAGAGTAACACAAGCCTAGGGGACGTGATTATGTTATACATTATCATCGTGTGGATCGCAAAGCATGTATTATGGCGACAACGGAAGGCCATCGGAAACGGAATAATAAGTATAGCTGTTCTAGACTAAACACGGCCAATGACTGATGAGTGGTGGGCTCTTGTTAGAAGCTGCTCACAGCTGACTCACCTTTACATGTACATATATGAGAAAAGAAAACGCCCACTATTGAATGTCGTTATTACGCCATCTGCTGTGGTCATGTTGATCGCCCACCACAAAGCTTAGTGAAACTCAGAAAGCTCAGTGGGTGTCTCTTTGGACAGATACGCAAGGAGTTCGAAGTTCCAAGCGTTAGATAAGTCAACCTAACTGTCGCCGCCCACGACCATGGACAAACGCTCTCGGCGATGCACCCACCATAGCCACAGTGGATCAGGCGTGAGTGATGGGGCAACCACACAGATGTAGAAATCATAAATGTATACGTTTTTAGTTTAAGAAGACCAGGCCCGTGGCGAAAACGAAGATGAAACGGGATCTAAGTATAACTGTAAGTGGTTATAGACTAACGACGCCGACGAGGGCGAAAGCACTAAGAGAATCGCAAAGCTTCTGTTCAGTTGTGTTGACATGATTAAAGTGTACCAACTTATGTTGCATGTTAAAAGCTTATATTGCCTATTTTGTTTAGTCTTTTTTTCTTCCCGTTTGTTTTGTATGTTTTTTGCTTTGGTAGAGGGGGGGGGCGCTGATCTTACAAATATATTGACACGGTGATGACTGGCTCTGAAATGTGTCGTCCTTCTAGCCCTGTGACGCCTTGTTCAAAGAATTTCAAAACGGAAACACAATAACTCGGACAATAACTCCTACATCAAAGATAACTCTAATACTCATGTGGGTGATGATTCCGTCATCTGCTACGGCCGTGTTGATCGCAAAGCGTGTGTCGATACCTGTAGCCCGGTGGTCTTGGCTGAGACATAGATAGTTAATGACCTCTGCACCGGCAGCGTCTATGTTGTCATCACTCAAGAATGCTGTCATTATTTCATAGGATCATGGAACGTATAACTGACTGCAGGTGGGGATCAAAAAGCTCAGTCCGTAGTTATATGGGCGAATAAGCAAAAGTCCGAGGTTCGAATAATATGATTGAGACCCCCCTATCTCAGGATGGGATTATTTGGCATCATTCGGGATCCTTAGGGACGTACATTTCACCAAATTATACAAACCTTAAAATATGGAAATCTATAGATATCTTGATATGATATGTAGACATACGACTAGACCTCGTTCATTCTTAAGTTCGTTTTTTTTTATAATCACGCGTTGCTTCAACATATATTAGCAACGAATGCGGTTATTCATTGTGTCAAGTGACGCCGCCTAGGTTCTTGACTGTGGTAAAACTAAGGCAAAGTCGCGGGCCACGAACAAAGGACAACTAGATTTGCTATTCCCTGTCAGTTAGTTGACAGTTTCAGGGGGTGGCGTCCAAGTAGCTTGGAGCTTGGTCTTACTGAGCGTGGGATGAACAAAACCGAAACGCCGATGAGTGCACGACCTTCTTTGGGCCTGTGGAGGCTTCGTCGCCCACATTATTTTTATGTGGCTACATTAATGTCAGATAATAATAATCGCATAATCTCAAGTGCCTGAGCCTGACATGGTGTTGAAATGTTTTAAACAATGGCAAGAATAGGAGAGGTTTATCCTTTCAATGACTTGTCATAACGTGTATTACGCAAGGCAACATTTCTCATAATATAAATAATTGCTATGAATCATTTACCTTGTTTTGAGTAATGGAATCGCCTAATTTTGATACTACTCAACGCATTCACATATAAACTTCGAAAGGAAAGTCTACCTTTCTCGCTTCTATTCTTAGCTTGACTTCACGTTTTGAGAGTTGTTTGCCGATTTAGAGCGGCAAGGAAAAATACATTTTGCCTGCAACTTGTTGGGATTTTTGTCTTTGTGTTTGTGAGGTGTAAGAGGATGGTTTGGTTTACTGGACTTACTCCGCAAAACCTGGTACAATTAATTTGAGCGGCATATCTTGAACTAAGATAAATATTGCACACACAAAAATCTATCATCCTTCTATATCTATAGCGGGATAGAAAAAGGGTGATAGAAATTTTTTTTAAGTATTCCGAGCTCACTGTAACGTTGTAGGCTTATAAAATTCGCCTTACTGATAACACTGACTCCGGCAGGCACCAGGTTATTTTCTTAGTCCATGCGGCAAATTAAATATTAACAGTCGATCGTCTAAAGCCTGTACTTCTGAAACCCCTGTGCCCTCGTCTACGTGAACTACTCTATTTCTCAAGAAAATGTGGCGGATAAAACTTCATAAGATTTATTTCATTTTATTACAAGAGCAGGCGAGGATTCCGGCTCATTTCTTGTCTTCTTGTGCATGTTAAAAATCTTCATTTAGGCTCAGACTCGAGCTCTGAGTATGTCCTTACCTTCGTGCTTCTGCCAGCCCTCTGGTAAAACTTCCTCCTTGTCCTCCTCCTGGTCCTCTGTGGCTGGTTCCTGGTCTTCATCCATGGCCGGCGGGGCCTGCCACAAAACACACACAGACATTATTTAGCAGTTCAATAAAGACAAAACCGAGGGTTGAAACAATAAATGGACACACACACACAATTCAAAACTAAAATTAGTCATTACTAAAAAAAAAATCAAAAGTAATTGGTTATTATTAATTCACAATCATGCATTATAAATAGATTCTAAACTGTCAAAAAACCAACACTTTGCTTGTTTGTTTGTTTTTACATATCACTTTCCTTGGCTTTGACTACTGGTTTGGGTCTTGACAGAGTGCCTTAAATTTAAGCCGTGCACCTAATTTTGTAACCAACTGTTGTGATTCCACCTACTCTTTCTCCTCACCAAACACTCTAACACCACGATAACATACAACCCCTTATTTCGACTCCACCATAATCAATACTAACCTAAAACTACAACTGCCATGCAACCCCTTATTTCAACCCCACCATAAACAATACTAACCTAAAACTAAATTAATTTTTGTTAGAAAAGAGAGACAAGTTATCTCCTACTGTACTATGGTCTACTAAGTCTCAAGGAAGATGCTGCGAAACCCCAGAGCGAGATGCCCATTATTTGACTGATCACATTGTATTGACATAGATCCAACCAGTAAGGAAATACCCTTCAAGTAACCACCCTCCGAAAATAAACCTTGGACCGCTGAGTTCCACTTTCGACCACTGTATCACACGTTATATAAAATGCACAAACTGAGTCCCACTTCCGACTACTACTGTATCAAACATTCTATAAAATACACAAACTGAGCCACACTTCCGACTACTACTGTATCAAACGTTACATGAAATGCACAAACTGAGCCCCACTTCTGACTACTGTATCACACGTTACATAAAATGCACAAACTGAGTCCCACTTCCGACTACTGTATCAAACGTTACATGAAATGCACAAACCGAGTCCCACTTCCGACTACTGTATCAAACATTCTATAAAATACACAAACTGAGCCCCACTTCCGACTACTGTATCACACGTTACATGAAATGCACAAACTGAGTCCCACTTCCGACTACTGTATCAAACGTTACATAAAATGCACAAACTGAGTCCCACTTCCGACTACTGTATCAAACGTTACATGAAATGCACAAACTGAGTCCCACTTCTGACTACTGTATCACACGTTACATAAAATGCACAAACTGAGCCCCACTTCCGACTACTGTATCAAACGTTACATGAAATGCACAAACTGAGTCCCACTTCCGACTACTGTATCACACGTTACATAAAATGCACAAAATGAGTCCCACTTCCGACTACTGTATCAAACGTTACATGAAATGCACAAACCGAGTCCCACTTCTGACTACTGTATCACACGTTACATAAAATGCACAACCTAGCCACACTTCCGACTGCTGCATCAAACGTTGCATAAAATGCACAAACTGAACAGTAAAATGCTAAAGTGGAAGCAAATTTAGATGGCCGATTACCATTTGTATGGATGCCGAAAGTCGGACGTCTAATTCTACAGCTGAGTGTCCGGGCAAGCCTACCTGTGCCACACCGGGAGTCTGAGGACTGAGGGCCGGGGTCTTCTCCCCGCTGGCCTGGAACCCGCTGTCATTCGAGTCCGGCGAGTTGATCTCTGTGCCCATATCGAACCTGCGCGAAAAAAAATCATCATCATTACCTGTATTAAGTGCTGTCTTAGCTTATGAAACTTTGTGAGAGGAAGTGTTGTTAAAGTCGTGCTCGAGTTTTTTTAAGTTGGAGATTATATCCAGAACGAAGAAATATTCTCTGTTTGATGTTTTTTCGTTTGTTCTTACTCATGTTATTGTTATTACCTTAGAAGAGATGTAGTTAAACTCGTGCTAAGGTTTCTTAAAGTTGGGAATTATAATCCAGCAGGGAGGAAGGCTGTTCTTTGTTTTTCTGCTTTTTGTTGTTATGATTCATGCTGTTATTGTTATTCTTGACGTTGCTCTTGTTTTTTGTGGTTTGTTTTTGTTGCTGCTGCTGTTATTGATTTTGAGGATTGAACAAAGCCTACGGAATTCCTTTTTGTATCTCTGTTTCTTTTTTCCCCTGAGAGAGAGAGAAAGAGAGAGAGGGAAAGAGAGAGGTAGGGAGAGGAGGAAAGAGAGAGAGAGAGAGAGAGAGAGGCAAAAAGAGAGGTACATACAGGTAGACAGACAGGCAGAGGCAAAGATACAGAGAGGCAGGTAGGCAGAAAGGCAGACAGAGAAAGATTGACAAAGAAAGAGACATAGAGAAAAGGACACACACACACTCTGAAAGAAAGACAAAGCTAGAGACACGCAGAGCTGGAGGTAAAAAAGACAGAGACACACAGACCAACAAATAAACATTCACAGACACAAAAAAAGAAAAAAAAAAAGAACGATCTGACTCACTTCTCCAGTGCAGGCGGCTCCTCCACGGGCTGTTCCCCGCCCTGCATGACCTCGGGCTCGGCGTTCTCTCCATCCTCGTCCTCCCTCTCCCTGTCGTCCCGCCTATCACTCTCTGCGCCCGCCGCCTTGCCCAGCTCCACGTTGGTGGCCGCGCGCCCCAGCGCCTGCTGCTCCAGCATCTCCAGATAGCCTAGGATACCGCGGGACCGCTTGGCAGAGCGACTGCCCACGCCGAAGTAAACCCTGGCCGGCTCGTCGCCGTTTCGCCCCGCCTTCCCGCCGCTATCACTACTGCTGCTGCCGGAGCTTTCCTCGTCATCCTGTACGGAGACGCCGTCTTTCAGAGACCGGACCTTTCCTGGGAACTCCTCCACCTCCACGCAGTTATCATCGTCCGAGTCGTCGTTGGCGTCGGCGTAGCGGTCCTCACCGTTGAACGCGTTTTCTCGATCATCATCGCCATCGCCGTCGTCGTCGTCGGAGTCCCCCGGCGCGAAGTTGAGCTTGTTGAGCACCATGGCGCGGTCGGGCGAGGTCGGGGTTGGGCCGCAGGACGAGTAGTCCGAGTTGTTGTCGCCGCCGCCAGTGTTGCCGTTGACGGCCGCCCTGTCGTTGTTGTTGTCGTGCTGGTGCAGCGCCCGGTTCATGAAGTAGTTTGGGTTGGAGAAGCTGGTGTACGTCGCGTCCGGGTCTGGGGATACAACAGGGGAATAAAGCACAATTATTTTAGTGCTGGTTTCTTAACATCCAGTGTCGGTTGGTTGGTTGGGTTGGTTTAACGTCCAACAGCAGCACTATATAGGCTATACTGTGGACGGGCCCCAAAACGGACGTCTGACAATTTTATGTGCTGCCACACACGAGACAGGGCGGGAATACCATGACTCCTGTCTCAGCCGGTCACATAAACATCTAGTGTCAGCAGCAGGGCTATAGTAAACGCGTCCCAACAAGTGTACGCGCCGCCACAAAGAGATAGAGCGGGCGGGGATACCAAGACTTTTCTGCCACAAACGTTCAATGTACTGATGATACCGACCAAATAGGTAAAGGACGAAATCTGACAGAAAATTTGCGCCATCTTGGGATCGAACCTGGGATCTCCTAATTAGAAGCCCATCGCTCTAACAGTATTTTTTAAATCAAATTTTGTAACTTGTGTGAAAATGCTTCAGAGAAATTAAATTTCTTTTGAAACCCACAGGATATATGCAAAAATTATAGTAATGTGTGCGTGAGAGAGAAGAGGGGGGGGGGTTGAGGAGGGAGAATAGAGGCAGGAAAGATAAAGAAGGGGGTATAGAAGGTATAAAGCCAGATACAAAGAGAAGAAGAGTGAGAGATGGGGCGGCCGTTTGTGCATACAGATGGAAACTTAAGACAAACAGGTTGACATTACTTAGATCACACAGAGACACACCTAAACACACACAAAAGAGCGTAAGAGATGTTAAGTATCTAAAGGTTATTGATCCAGTCAGGTAGCCAGGAACTTCGAAGACTATATCACATTAGAGCTTCCATCACCAAACGTAATGGAAAAATGGAACTTTAAGATGTTTCATCGGATACGGGGGAAATGATCAAACGATTGGGTAGAAAAAAAGAGCGAGAGCAAGGTGGGTGGGGGCATGGGAGAGAGAGGGAGGGAGAGAGAGGAGAGAGACAGGGGGAGAGAGAGGAGAGAGAGAGAGGGAGAGAGAGAGAGAAGAGAGAGGGAGAGAGAGGGAGAGAGAGAGAGAGAGAGAGAGAGAGAGAGAGAGAGAGAGAGAGGGAGAGAGAGAGAAGTACATCGAGAAAGAAGAAGCCATGTCCAAGATGCGTGCCTTCAATCCTTAGATTATGAGGACGGGCGCTGCGACAGTGTGAATGGGAAATAACCAGAAATCTAATTTCACACAGGTTCACAACCCGCGGGGCCGTCAAGCGGCAGGGATGGTACCCTGGGGGACGTTTCACGCCAGTTTGGGGACCCGCTCCGTGAAGCGGGTGTGTAAGCCTCAGGTGGCAAAGTGGTAATAAACAATTTCCAGCACGCCCTGTCCCGCGGGTCCCAATGCGGCCATGCTCAGTTCGTTAGGCACGCTGAACGATATTAAATCTTTAGGCTTGAAATCTGGTTATCCCCGGGCAATGACGCTGCTTTGCGAGATATGAGATATTTTCATGAGCTACTTCAGTCTACAAAACACACAGCTCCATCTCCATTAACGTCACCGTCGTCGTTGTGACAATTATTGTAACCTGTTCTGGGTCTCTCTAGCTTTAGCGTAATCCCTGCCGGGCCACATGCATCTTCAACCGGAACGCAAGCTATCAATATAATCTTTAATCAGGCAAGTATTCCAGCGTTGAACAGGTAAGTAGAGCCTGGGATTAATTTGCTAAAAGCATGGCCTGTCAAAAAGGCTTTCATTTTGCAAATGTTTTGTTCAATACAAGATTATTCATGAACTTACTTTCTTTTCGTTCAAAGCAAATACATTTCCATTTTTTTTTTAAGTTGAAGTGAGAGTGACAGTAAAACCAAAGGATTGCGTCTCAAATGACAACTTGAATTGGAATCTGAAGAACGGGATTACTGGTTTAAAGTGAATAAAGAAAGGCATTTCCATAAAACGATCAAAGTATGACAGGTTGTGGTTTGAGAGTAACAAAATATTGCATTTGCAATAACTAAAATAATGCACTAGGGCAGGGTGGTCTGGCAAAATTCTTAAAGTCTATACAGCACGTGAAGATAAAAACTTACGTTTCCCTTCAATGGTCATATCAAGCATCGACCACATGCATACTAGATGTTTAAGAAAAATTAGGAGCGACCAGTCAGTCCGAGTCGCATAGTGCTGTGGAATAGCATGCTGAAAGTCCATGGCTCGAATCTCAGCCAATTACCATGTTTACTACTTAAGATTCTTTAGTGCGTTTCGTAACATATTCAAAGTTAAAAACAAGATTTACTAATATCTTAATAATCCCTGAGAACAAAGACTGACAAAACATTGCGAGGAGACAGCAATATAAAACAGGATAGGTTGTGATGCCTCTGGATGAAATCGAAAAGAGAATTAAAAAAACTTCGAGTTAGTCACACTATTGGTCTGAATATCTCTAGGACGAATTTGGACAAATAGAAATGTCTGCATCTAATAATGCATCTTGACAACTACAGAGAACAAAGTAAAGCACCCCAAAAAGTCTGCGCGGACACATTAAAGATGGTTATATCCTGATAACTACGTTAAATCTTGACAACTAGAGAGAACAAGGTAACGCACACACAAAAGATGGCTATATCTTGATAACTACGTTAGAAATACAAAAGTCCGCGGACGCATTAAAGATGGTTATATCCTGATAACTACGTTAGAAATACAAAGGCATATGCAAAGAAAAGTAAAATCGGATATATCTTGATACCTTGAGATTGCAACGTTGGACATATACGCAAAAGACTGCCGGAGCGCATAAACGATGGATGGATACATCTTGATACCTAGAGACAACGCCTGACATACACGAATGTCTGCAAAAACCCATAAAAGATGGATATATCTTGATAATTCAAGATGAAAACGTTAGACAGATTGCGTAGGCCGCTATTTCCATAATCCAGGCGTTGAGGTGCTACTCTCGCCCAACACACGCTGTATCGCGGAGCTTTGATGCTGCATTGTCCTCTCCTCAGAGCAGAGGATGGCCCATTAGATCCACCATTGTACAACGATCTCATTCTCGTGTCCACACAAGAAGGGATATTTTTGTTTTGCTTTGTTTCTTAGTTTTCTTTGGTTTTTTATTTTCTTTTGTTTGTTGTTTAGGGTTTATGGTTGTGTTGTTTTTTTTTTCTATTTTCTTGTTGTTTATAACTAATGTATATATTTGGCGAGAAACTTAGTAATGCAAACAAAATTAATGAATACAACTACGACAAAAAGGATATCCGATCTTCAAAACGTTGTTTTAGAAGGCATTGTGATTGCAGTGGGCTGCCACCTCGCTTCCCACTATGCAATGCTGAAACTAATCCAAACTGGAGAGATAAAATATCGGGCACAACAAATGATAAAGGGTTAAGATAGATTGAACAAATACATAATAGAGACACAAAGAGACGCACATAGCGGCATACATACAAAAGAACGAGAGAGGAAGAGAGACACAGACAGAAAAAACAATCTCGTAAAGGAATAGAATCAATGAACTGATACCTCGCGGCAATCGAAGCGAATGTTACACAAACTAGCTCAGAGGAGAGTTTCTTAAAATTCAGAGTAAAAAACATTACATAAGAACAATCTGCTGAGAGGCGAAATCTCCACAGACACGGTGAAAATCTTGTCATGCTGGAGGCGATTGTCGGCTAAACCAGGGGGGACCGGAAATTCCCCGAGTTGTATTTTGCATCGATCCGACACGCGGGGAGGGAGGGGGGAATAAATCGAGATGAACTTTGAAAAGGTGCCACACACAGGAGGGTGATAACACGAGAGCAACAATCAATAAAGACTGCAAGATCACAAATTTTATCAGTGGTGCTAGAGTAATAACAAAAATATATCTTGTAAACACGTACTACCGCATGGGGGCTTGATTCCTCATTACTTTATATTCTGTTCAGTGATGAGAAGAGTGAAAAGATTTAAAGAGAGAGAGAGAGAGAGAGAGAGAGAGAGTACAGAGAAGTTTGGATAAGGCCAGGGAGATAAAAGAATGAGATTTAAATGTGAAATATGAACAGAGAAATAGAAATGTGTAGGTGTAAATGGAGCAACATATCTTTTCCTCAGTTGGCTCTAGATAGTATTTTACAAGTACAAAAACGAAAATGAAACGTTTCTCAAAGCTACGTAGAAATCGAAAATAAGAATGATTGATCACAATATATATCTCGGAAAATTATTATATGTATATGCTATATAGATACGTGTAGATCAAGATGTAAAGTAAAGGTTGAACAAAAAAGCATGACGGTATACTGTTGTTACTTAAACTTGGACTAAAACATTAATGTGATGAGATCTCGTCTCGAGCGAGGAAATTCAGAAGCATTGTAGGGAGAGAGAAAGAAAGAAAGAAAAAAGAAAACTTTATTTAAGAAAGCACTTTAAAGGGCTTTCAGTCAGGCATTGAATGATTGTGACAACCTCTTCTAACGCAAATGTCAATAAACAGAGAATAGGAGGGAGGTTAAAGGCGGGGATGGCGGGTGTTAGAAGTGTAAGCAATAAAAACTAAAAAATGCCACAAACGGGACATCGATTGTCTCCAAAGGGTAGACGCTGGACCCATAGAATGTTGTGAGCGATGTTCCCTAACCTAAGTGTTCTGTTCCTAAGTAGGTCCATCTGACCTGCCCGCCCCTTTGTGTATGTCAGCATGTCCAGGTCCGGGCGTCAGTGATCTATGCCAGGTCTGGGCGCAAGAATCTGCCCGGAACTGCAGTCAGGGATGCTATTAGTTACAAAACAAAGAAATGCACTAGCTGTTTCACTACATCTGCATTTGGCGTGATCGACAGAGGAGAGGTACAAGGCGCCACGGAAACATTATTTTTTTTCATCTGGAGGGAAAAGTGGCGAGGTGATAAATGTCTATCTTTGAATTTACTATACACATCGGCCCCACCACTTTCCTCCATCCAATAATATAATTATTTTAATTAAAGAGAAATATAGAAAAATAGAGATGTGTAACTATAACACCCGCTCACACATGTTTGTCAAAGAATATTTTTCATATTGACTTATTTCTGGTAAATAGTTATAGATATATAAATACTAAGATATTGATTATACGTTCTTTTTATGCATAACTTTACCATGAGATAATACTATGACGTATCTGCTTGTTGAACATTTCTCATGTCATTCCAACAGGGCGAAATAACTTTTTGAGAAAACCTCATTCCCTATAGCCAGAGTCTTCCATCACGCTGGGCAGTCTTTCAAGCATCGCTTTTACTTGATTACACTTGCAGTGAATTTGATCCTAAATAACCAAATAGTCTCAGTAAAATAATTTGATTTGCGTGTCTGCTTGTAGATATGTGTACAAACGGTGCAGTGAATCCGACACCACCTAAATGCTGAGCATACAAAAACCCAAATATCGTAGCGAAAACTGATGATAGAAAAAAAAACACGATGGGAACGCCGGCGATGGAAGAAGACCAAATTCAAGCTGATATCAAATTCTAGGCTCGGAATCGCCAATCGATCATATCTTATTTCCAAACTCTACAAAACAGAAAGTGGAGAAGGGCCCGTATGCATTATAGGAAAACCCAATACACTTTTCTTGCTTATTACTCCCCCCCCCCCTTTCTCTTTTTTTCTCTTTTCATATCGAGCCGAAGCGAAGTGGCGAGTAACAGAGCAACAAGAGAAGCAAATGGACGTGTCTCGATAATATGTCTTTGTAACGGAGAATTTACAACACAATATTCCTGTAGATGGAGCCGGGCCCGCTTGTAGCAGATCCACGAAGAAAATCGATTTCTAATCAAAACCTAGAACCTACCCGGGTGTCTACCGACCACAGAAGAGCCAAAATGCCCCGCGCTGTAAAGAGGAGTGTGATTGGGGTGGGATAGATGGGGGGCGGGGCAGCACCATGAGTCACAAAGGCTTTTAATAAGAAAACGTTTCGAGCCCGGGGTAGGTTGTGGCGGGATAAACTCGTGTTATGTAATATGTTATGTATAAGATGTCATAGAGAGATGGAGGGCCCACGCATGGCACGCAAGACCCTATAATATTGAAATTATTGTTGAAATTCACACTATGGCATTAGTTCTAAGAGTCATAGACCATTTAATCGAGAGATGGGCGATCGAAGATAACAGCGTTCACTGTTTACATCTCTGGTTGACGTTAGAGTTTTATTTTTAGTTACATCACGAATAGGTACCAGCTAAATATTTTTTCTTCTTATAGGTGGAGAATCATGTAGCAATAGCCGCCGTACCTGTACATTTATAACCACTCGATATAAATTAGTAGCGCAAAGTGAAAGTTCTCGCCGTAACATCCCATCCAAATAGACCAGAAGGGCAAGATGTGTCTCAACTGTCTAGCCCTCTTCTTAAAACACCAGTATTGCAAACTTTAAGTTCGATATCCTACTATGCCTAAAAGACAGGGGAATAGCCTTTAAGCTATAGATAGAAAATAGCAAAACACTATCCCATCTCTCAGTGTAGACGCTGTACACATACATCTGAAAAAAAAATCTAACGTAAAACTAGGAGAAGCGCTAACGTCTCTCTCGCAAAGTGACGCAATTAGGAAAAACCAAATAAGATGGCAAGAGATTTCCCGAAAGAAGAACGTGTCCCAACGAACAAAATCTATAATTCCTTTTCCATAAAATTCCTAGGCTGAGAAGGCGATAGACCTAATTCTCGTCGGACCACTAAATCTTCCTCTAACTACAAACATTTCAAGCTTTCAAATGGCGTTCACTGTGATAAACTTAACTATCCTCGAATAGGACCCCCTTGGGGAACTTGTGGGACCCTAAAGGTTTAAAACCAGGAGACCCGCATTCCATTCACAGACATATTGGGCGAGTAAGAAGATTGCATCCCTTTTCTAAACAAAGATGAGTTTTAAATCCTCTGAGAGTAAAGACAATTTTACCGGGTTTTTTTTTTCAAGACCAGATTTACTAAAATCAATCAAGAACATTAAATTCGATCCTCATTGCCAAATTGCATTCTATGGTTGGAATTTTTTGTAAAGAGGAAGAAACTCTACGTAACACAGTACAACCAATGCTTACATGTGTGCCTGTCTATACTTCCTTCATCTCGTCATCTAGAGATATGTCTGTCTGTCTGTCTGGCATCCATCCATCTATCTATCTATCTATCTATCTATCTATCTATCTATCTATCTATCTATCTATATATCTATCTATATATCTATCTATCTATTTATCTATCTATCTATCTACCTATCTATCTACCTATCTACCTATCTACCTATCTACCTATCCATCCATCCATCCATCCATCCATCCATCTATCTATCTATCTATCTATTTATCTATTTATCTATCTATCTATCTATCTATCTATCTATTTATCTATTTATCTATCTATCTATCTATCTATCTATCTATCTATCTATCTATCTATCTATCTATCTATCTATCTATCTATCTATCTATCGAATAGATAGAAAAAAGAAAAACACTATCCCATCTCTCAGTCTAGATGATGTACACATACATCTGGAAAAAATCTAACGTAAAACTAGGAGAAGCGCTAAGGTCTCTCTCGCAAAGTAACGCAATTAGGAAAAACCAAATAAGACGGCAAGGGATTTCCCGAAAGAAGAACGTGTCCCAACGAACAAAATCTATAATTCCTTTTCTATAAAATTCCTAGAGTGAAAAGGCGATAGACCTAGTTCTCGTCGGACCACTAAATCTTCCTCTAGACTCAAACATTTTAAGCCTGGAAAGGGCATTCACTGTGATAAACTTAGCTATCTTCGAATAGGACCCCCTTGAGGAACTTGTGGGACCCTAAAGGCTTAAAACCAGGAGACCCGCATTCCATTCACAGAAATATTGGGCCAGTAAGAAGATTGCATCCCTTTTCTAAAAAAAAGATGAGTTTTAAATCCTCTGAGAGTAAAGACAATTTTACCGATGTTTTTCCAGACCAGATTTACTAAAAATCAATCAAGAACATTTCGTTCCCCATTGCCAAATTCCAGTCTATGGTTGGAATTTTTTGTAAAGAGGAAGAAACTCTACGTAACACAGTACAAACAATGCTTACATGTCTGCCAATCTATATTCCCCTCATCTAGACATCTGCCTGCCTGCCTGTCGGTCTGTCTGTCTGTCGATAATTTGCTCTAATGAACTTTCTTACTCTATTTCTCCCTCTCTCCCCTCTCTCTCATTCTCTCTCTCTTACTCTCTCTCTCTCTCTCTCTCACTCTCTCTCTCTCTCTCTCTCTCTCTCTCTCTCTCTCTCTCTCTCTCTCTCTCTCTCTCTCTCTATCCCCTCTCTCTCTCTCTCTCTCTATCCCCTCTCTCTCTCGATATCTATCTATCTATCTATCTCCACCCCCTCACCCTCGCTCCTGTTTCCTTTCTTAGGTCTGACTTTTCCACCGGTAATTACCCCCCGGTTTGTGTTGTCGAGCCGCCACCTCGTTTCCCACCTTCATTTTAATAAAGCATCGTACCCTATATCTGGGACATACATCTCTGCCGCCAGTCTGAGTCTCTATCGAAGATGCTTTCAGCGAGATCGATTTCAATTTGTGGCTGATGAGCACCATTATGGTGATCATCAAGATGGCCATCTCATCAAAGTTCTTTAACTCCCTGTGCAGCAGCTGCGTCGGTAATCATCGTTAGGCGCAGGGAGGCATGGGCCTCTGGGAGAACGGAGGAAATGGGCCTAGGAGAGGGCGAGAGATAGGGAGAGAGAGAGAGAGAGAGAGAGAGAGAAAATCGGATAGACAGGCAGAGAAATAAAATATAGAGGCAGACAAAGAAGAGAGGAATAAATAAGGTAATAAACAAAGTGGTAGGGAGAGAAGCAAAGGGAGAGAGACAGAGACAGAGATAAGTGCGTTGTGAAAGAGAAATAGAGAGAGAGAGAGAGAGAGAGAGAGAGAGAGAGAAACGAGGGTGTGGATCAGTATTCGGTACAATGTATCCCCCCCCCCCCTTTTTTTTTTTTACACATATTTACGATATCTACCAATTCATTGTGATGGCTGCACCAGGAATCACATGCAAGTGCACGTGTCTTTCTAACCAACGGAGAATTGCTAGTATGTACGAATACATAATAGATACGGTCTAATGTAACTAAATGAAGAGTTAAACATAATACAGAGACACACGCTTTCGTTTCAAAGGATAGACACTGACTTATGTAACTAAATGAAGAGTTCAACGTCATACAAGTCTCAAAGGTTTGAAATATGCTTGAAAGTATAATGGGAGCCTTAAAACGTATAAAGCTACAATTAAAAGAAATTGCAGCATAAATTATGTATTTGAAGCACAAGTTGATAAAATGTTATTTATTTTGCTTTTCCTTTAACTACAGAAAAACAGTTAATTATTTCAACATTGTATTTAGGAAAGATAGTTTAAAAAATGCGCTCAATAATCGATGTAAGTGTAGAAGTTCCATTTTTATTTGCCCACAGATAATACGAGATAAAAAAAAAAACGCCCAATTACACACTGTTTCATCAGAATTGGGCATATTTTTAGTGAATTTCCTTTAATTAAAATTCTCTGCGCTGATCGATAGCTTAAAGCCTGAGGGGCCACTGGGTTAGATAAGATTAGATAAAAATGTATTTTCGAATTTAAATTGAAAGAAAATTAAAATAGCTTCTCTCGTGAGGCTTGAAGTGCGCGCGCCGGGTGAAAGGTTCATTTCCGGCAGGAGATTCACGGCGCAGTCAACGAGCGTTGAACGAGGAGTTCTACGAGGCTCTCTGGAGTCTCTACGCCTCGAGTGGCAGCACGGCAGCCTGGGAAGCCTGGGAGACTGGCAGGCTTTTGTGCCTGGGCCCCGCTCTCAATTACACCAGATAATCTAATGCTGACTAGTCGGGTGAGTGCAACAGTTCACCACTGTTGGTGGAGGAGGGGGGAGGGACAGGGGAGAGATATCGAGAGAGAGAGAGAGAGAGGGGGGGGAGAGAGAGAGAGAGAGAGAGAGAGAGAGAGAGAGAAAGAGAAGGGGGGAGGGGGAAGATAAGGATATAGAAATAGTAGAGAGAAACAAATTGAAATTAAAGTTGATCCGCTGTTTCTATAGGAGTTTATCCTACTCAATAACTGATACAACGACCATTATTTTATGTAAGTTCAAAATAAGAATTAAAGCGTCAGCTACCAGACTGGATGAGTACGTGTAATGATTATAATAATTTAACTTTGATACGATAATATAACATTTTACTAAAAAGTTTAGCCGTTTACACAAACAAAAATTCTTCCCGTTAATGCATAGATACAAATCTTGAAATAATTCGCCACCAACCAAGTTTTAAGTAACCACCAAAAAGAAGCTCCCCAAAGAGGGAGAGAGTGAGACAGAAAGAATATAACAGAGAGAGAGAGAGAGAGAGAGAGAGAGAGAGAGAGACAGAGACAGATAGACAGACAGACAGACACAGACACACAGAGCGAGAGAGATAGAGAGAGAGAGAGAGAAGATACAAAGAGGGAGACAGTAATATTAATGGTTTTTAATGAAAATCCTATACGGCGACGTGACATCTTAGCGGAATAATACTGGTTTGTTCAGACCCAAACAGTAGTAGATAAAAAACAGGTGATAGAACACGTAACCTTTCGATTACAATAAGCGCGCGTTCGGTGTGGAAAAAACGTACGGATAGCCTTTAGCTGCTACTTGTATTTAATACTGCGAGCCACATATGCTCTCTATGTTACCAAAATAATGATACACGAAGTTGAGTTGGGTTAGTTAAACGTCTAACATCACCACTATATGGGCTATATTGCGGACGTATCCCATGACTGAAGTCTGGCAATTGTATGTGCCGCCACACGCGGGGCAGGGCAGGAACACTATGACTCCTGTCTCAGCCGGTTACATTAAACTGACACCGATCCAGCCAATAGGAAGCGAAATCGCCAGGGCTCGAACCACGGACCTTTTGCGTCGGAAGCCGATGATCTGCCCCAGGGCCACCGCGCTCCCTACGCTACACAGAAATTCCTGTCATTACATATATTTTTGCATTCAAAATCTCGTCGTGGTGAGTTGGCTCAAGAGCAAAACAAATTAGCAATTGACCGATTTCAAAATGCAAAATCGATACAATCGATAAATTCCGTTTTAACTGAGGATTTCAAAACTGCAGCTACGCGCCCATCCCCTAAGCGATATCTAAATGGCCTGATGTGCCAAGAGTAGAGTGCTCGCAAATACTGGTCGGTTAAACGAAATTTGAAATTGAAATGAGTATAATTATAGAGCTGACTAGAATCGAACAATTGTTGGTCTTTAAAAGACTATGCTGGAAGCTCCCTGATGTAATAAAGTGGTCTTTTTTCTTTACACAGGCTTCTATGGGTTGCAAGTTTGTGTTTTGCTTGCTTTCATGTTGTTGTTGCTTTATTGTTTGGGTGGGTTGTTGTTTTTTTAGTAGTAAATGACGTATTATGTTTATTTCCATATGGATGTGCTCCGAAAAAAAGACAGGATGGGGAAGAACATTAACGTAAGCTAACAAAACAAAGCTTTTAGAGTAATAGTTCATTATGCATATCGATTAAAAGAAACAGGCATGGGTGGGCGGGGCGGTGCAAGTAAGAGTCAGAAAGAAAAAGGAAGAGATTGGGAGTGAAGTAAAATTGTGGAATGAGCAAAATTTGACACCAATTATCATAGCATGTTGTTCTTGACACTAATTGTGCTTTATTGACGAAAAGTAAGATCATAAATGAGTATTGAAAGAAAAATCGGTAACCTACAAACTTCCACAATTTGCGGTTTTCCCCCCTAAATTTCCAATGTAATATCAACATGTCCCCACCTTTTCTCAAGACTATGTCGCATGAAACATACACGTTACGTGACTATTTTTGGGGGCAAGGAGAAAAGGAGAGCGGGGCCGCCTCAAATCTTTCCTTCAATGTGAAATTACACACAAACCAAAGACTGTTTGTCCGTATTGACCGTATTTCCAATAACACGGGTGGTGGTATACAATTCAGTAATAGTGAGCAGAATAAACACAGCAAGGTCTAGATCTACTGTCTACATGGCCGGTGAATGATAAGTCCCGCTTTCATTAATCCCGTACTAATGATATGCAGTTTGGATTTCTCCCTCCCTGGTAGTCTTGTAGTTGGTACAGCCACAGCGTGCAAACTTGCGGGACAGATGGCGTGGTCCCCGGATTAGCCGGAAGTTGGTTGCTATGGCCAATGGTCAGGTAGTGGGGAGAACTATTGATAAATACACCGCTCTGATGAAGCGCAGGCGATGCCCGACTTCTGAGACGTATTAATGAAATGTAGGATTTAAATTAGGGGTCTATTCTACTTTTGACGTTGAGTTAGTTTAACGTCAAATGTCAGCACTATGGAGGATATTATATCGCCTAGATGAAGCGCAGGCAATGTTTGTCTTCTGAGACATATTAATGAAAGGCAGGATTTAAATTAGGAGTCAGTTCTATTTTTTTCGCGAAAGTTAGTTTAACGTCCAACGGCTATATATACACCGCCCCGATGAAGCGGAGTCGATGTATGAATTAAATTTGAAATCTTTCTATTTTTAGCTTGAGTTAGTTTAACGTCCAAAGTCAGTTCAAAATAGGCTATATTGAGTGATGTTTGACAATTTTACGTGCTGCCACACTCGAGACAGGGCGAGGAAACCTGGAATCTTTTCCGTTCGCATCATACTGATAACGAACCAAACAGTTACACGGGACGAAATCAGACAAATAATATTTGACTAATCGTAGGATTCGAACCGCGGACCTACAGAGCTGGAGACAATTGCCCTACCAATTAAGCCAGTTTGCAAAAAAAAAAAAAAAAAAAAAAAACGAGGCAGAGGCGATGTTTCTATCCTGGGACAAATTAATGACAGGCGGGATCTAATTTTAAATTAGGAGTCTACTCTATCTTTTTTTTTCTGTAGTTTTGTGTGAAAGTCGCTGGCACTCAATGCATCTTAATATAATTATACTTACAACAAAATTCAACGTTAATCGAGTACATTCAACCTATTTCGGGATACGTATTTTCCATAATCAATTTAAAAAAAAAGGAAATTACTTTCCGTGAGAGTAATGATCCGCAGAAATATGAATGCTAGTAAGTATTGGAGGGCTACAAATAATTCAGTCCCCACCCCCTCTCCAGAAAAGGGCGGCATACGTGAAGATTATGTTATATAGAAACATAGGTCTTAATATGAATTTTGGAGTAAAACTGATGATGGGTGTGTTATTTATGGAAGATAGCAAACAACAGCCCAACTACGCATTCCTGTTTATCCAAAATAAATGCAACATTCGACCTGGAACAGCCAAGTGTGGTTTATAAAGAAGACGCTCGGGGTAATGGCCACAGGAGTGTAGCTTACAGTATCCATGTCTATGTCAAAGAAAATTGAGACAAATGGTGTATGCGCATGCCCTGTGCCGTCTCTCACTGCTGCAAGACGCTCTTGTGTTCATGGAATTGTCTTTTCTTAATAATAATTACAAAGGTTTTTGCAGTTTGTTTATTTATTGTTGTATAGATAACAAGCTGCAAAACCCTTTGTTATTTGGTGATCATACAGCCTCTGAAACAAAGCTATCAATAATTAGTATTCTGAAAAGAGAATGAAAAAACGTCTTTGACTTAACAACAATCGATAAGAAGGTTTGCTGAAGTAATTAGGGAACTAGGGCTGGTTTCACTTAGCTACGGCTCTGCATGGCTTGGGTCTAATTGGACAGAAGCCTGACAAGAATTGAGATCGATTTAGCCACATAGCTGTGAAAAATAGATTTAAAAGGGTGCATGTTTAAAGATAAAAATCAAATGAATACAATCATATAGAACTCAAGCGGGAATTTTAGTCTAAAACACTGAAACAACCAAATTTTTTTTAGATAGTAGAAGAATTTGGAAAAAAAATTATAAATAAAATATTCCAAGAAATGTCCTTTAGGACGTGTCATCAAAGTCAATATTTTTTAAGAAGCCGAGAAAAGCAACGTCACCTTTAATCGATAAACACCACCTCGTTTCAGAATATGATGGTCCAAAGAATAAAAAGCTATTGGAACATTTACTCAACGCTCAAAAACTAGATAATACGATATGCGATTTGTTCATGGAAGGCAAGGCATGAAATTCATCCGACAGATCGAGAACGTGGGATGGTGATATTTGATATTCAGGTGCCAGAGGAAGCCGTTGAAAAGAACAACGTAAACAATCAAGAAAATATCCATAATGGTACAAGGACTTGTCCACAGAGCATGGTTTGTCGGAAATTAATTTGGTTAACCGAGAAGAACAAATCCCACAAGCTTCCCTTAGTTTTTAAATGGCTAACACTAACCTGAATTAGCTTATAAATATCCAACATTTTTGTACAAATATTAAAGCGTAAGCAAATAATAATGGCAAAGAGGCAGAGGATAAAATCTGAGCTGAAGAAAACGGGTAAAGTAGACAGAGGGAGGTAGCGCACGTGCCGAGTGCCAATGCTGTAGCCTGCATACCCTGAGGCGGTTCGTGACGAGGAGAATAGACAGGCGCTGTTAAGTCATCACTAGAGAGGCGTGCAGTACTGGGGGTCCTTGGGTCCTTGTTCCCTGGACCTAAACAAGCCCTCTTTATCCGCCCAGACCCGATGGTGTTGTTCTTGGGGGAAAAGCTCGACCAGCGCTGCTGTTTCTCCTGCCAGCATCGAGAGCACATCTTTTAAAAACCCTTGCGCGAGAAATATGACTGAATAATTCAATGAGGGTTTCTAAGGGAGCCCATCAAAATGCCACAACTCCTCCGAAAGCAGGCTAAAAACAATACCCAAGCCCAAACACGGAAAGCCGAGACAGTTTAAACAGGAGACGCGCCATAAAAGAAATATTAAGTTGAAAATCTAAGAATCGGACATGGACAATGGGATTTCTGTAATTTCTTATTGATTTTCGCCCCTCTTCAAAATGTCCAGCATACGAATGAATAGAAATATCAGGAAAGACAGCAAGGCTCTGAAACATAATTATTGACGTAGCGCAAGGCATAATCTTGGGTCCGTAAGCACAACATTGTAGCTTATGATGACTCGTTGTAAGCCTTCTTATTCGCATGCTCATACGAAGAGTTGGAAGGTACCGTCATGTTGTACTAACGTACGCCCTAGAACTGCAACTGCCCACTTGTTTTTAACATAAAATCTGGAAAAACTAAGAAATAAGTTGTTTGTTGTTGTTGTTGGTGGCGGTGTTGTTCTTGTCGTTGTTGTTGTTGTTGTTTTTACAAATTGCACCTCACATACATATTGATGAGCCGTAGGATAGACGGAAACTCGATATCATGAAGACGGCAAAAAGATCTAAAGATTATTTCTGTTTAAAGTTGTCTATGAAAAAGAGAGAGTTCCACGGTGGAATGAACAAAAGACAGCATTAGCTTTTCAAAGAGCAGTCAATGATAGAAGTAAAAAAGAAAAGACTTTGGTCTAATGACAAAAAAGCATGATATGAGGAAAATTTCTCTAGGGAGTTGTCATATCAGCAACAACAAAAAACCCGATCTGAATGAATGTAATTATTACTTTTGTAATGCGAACTAAGCAAATCAACATAGAGCCGAGTCTTCAGCCCTGCTCTGTCATTTGAACTTCCCATCTGTAGGCGCCCACGCCCTGTGGTTTCTGTGGGGAATCGATCCGCTTGTCCAACAACTCCCATCAAAGGCTCGTTTTCTCAAGCCCAGCGAGCCAGCAATCTCCGGTGCAATGCTCTTCAGAGTTCACGACAGTACGAGAAGGTAGACTCATCAGAATGGTTTCGAAAACACGCCATCTACGCTATAATGTAAGGTAATTATGCTTTGGTTACTTAGCTCTTCACAAAATGTTTTGCTTCTCAGAACCATCTCAAAATCAAATCCGAAACACTGTATTTTGCAAAGTGCAGAGCCGAGAAGTCTTTTAAAAACCAGGTCCTGTGTGGATTTTATTTGCACACTAGGTGCAAAAAAACAACTTCAGAGTGTCTAACTTATTCTAAATTCTTGCTGCCTTTTATTCAGTTCTTTAAGTTTGACATAAAAAATGTTCACATTTGATCCAAATGTACTGGCCCAGCCCTCCGAAAAAACAAGAGGGACATTTTTTGAGGCGCCAACGCTGTTTGTCGTTTGTTTGTTTTTTTGCTCAAAGCTATTGATGTCGGGCTGGAAAGAAAAATTATACTTGAAAGTTATCTCGCACGCGTTGTCTCATTTACACAAAGTAAAAGCACATAAAGGGAGGGAGCGAGAGAGAAACAGACAGACAGACAAAGGATGAGAGAGAGAGAGAGAGAGAGAGAGAGAGAGAGAGAGAGAGAGAGAGAGAGAGGAAAGAGAGAGAGAAAAAGAAAGAGGGGGGGGGAGGACAGACAGCTAAGTATTATCTTAATATTCATGTACGAAGACGGCAGAGATGGGGGGCTCGACCCTAAAACCTTGCTACGCTCCGTTTATACAGAGCGCCAACGCAGCCATTCAAATAGAGAACGAACGCGAACAAGGATAAGCGCGTATGGCTTTCGATGTGGATCGTCATGTTCTTGTTGTGGGAGTTCAAATTTGGTCATTTGTTCATTTTGGAATCATGGCACAGAAAGAGTAAGACACGGAGGAAATTAAAGCTCTCATAATATCGTGAGTCCATTATATATTTCTTTCAGGGCTAAAATTGTGTCATTATAAAGACTGCTGAAGTGAAATGTATAACGTGTTTGATTAATGAATTGGTTAACACAGCTAGGTTATTTTCTTTTCAAGTTCCATACAATTGTAGAAACAGGCAAAATAAATTTCAACCACATACATGTCAGTCCAATTTTCTCTCCAACTCGCCTACAAGTTTCTATTTTCGGAAATGATGCAAGGGATCGTCATAGCTGATCGGTTGAGGCGGTTATTCACGTTCGCCATCGCACTCTATTAGAACGGTTCTTCTTTAAAATGACTCAACCATTCCAAGACGAAAAACAGACCATATGACCTGCCCACTGCACTATCCTGCCACCTGAGAAGACAAAGGGAACGCGATTAGTCTCTATAAATATCTAAACAACCACACAAAAGCCAGCAGAAAGTAACAATACATTTTAAACCACCACAAAGGACTGGCAGCGCGCCGAAGTCATTAGCATTATAAAGCTTAGAAAAGATTCATTCGACAGACATTTAAAGGCTTCTTCTGCTCAGAAGAATCATAATTATGTGGAGCCAACTAATACACCATTATCTAGATCAATCTAGTGCTGGCGTCTCTATGTGTGCAATAGTCTCAGGAGGTGTCAATAAGTTTTACACTTGAAAGTACTAATAATTTGAAGAAGAAAAAGAGGAAAGTTGAGCATAATGTCAAACGTCACCACTATATAGGCTATTTTGATCCACCGTAGGTTCCTTACCGCGAACTTTCCTATCTGGAGAACACCGCTCTACCATAATAATAATAATAATAATAATAATAATAATAATAATAATAATAATAATAATAATAATAATAGCAACAGGAAGAAGAAGACGCAAAAGGAGAAGGAGAAGTAGAATGAAATGACAAAAAAATGAAATAAAAGCGCCACATTGCAATTCGCGGTGCACTGTCGAGTAATATACAAATAAAAAGGTACGGTTCAACCACACTGCAGCTCTTCAGGCTCAATACATTATTAATTCAACAAACTTAATAAACTTTACTTCCTCTATACGAAAGCCCATCGGATTAGACATCCATTCTTTTCATTTTTACAATTATACTTTAAACAGGGGGCGGCTTATAAAATAATTATGACTACCCGCAGATTCCAAGTTAGAAAACGTAAACACGTCGAATTATATCGACATACTGAGCTCAGCCACAATCTTGAAACTGATTCTAAAAAAAAAGTGAACCTACCCTTAAATTTGAACGTTTTTGTTTGTTTGTTTTTTTTGTTTTTTTTTTTAGGTTTGTTGTTGTTGTTTGTTTTTTTTTAATATGTTGGTTTTTACGTTGACTTTGTAGCTCAAGATCCAACGCCAGCACTAATATGTTATATTGAGGACGGGCCCCAAGACTAAGTAACATCTATCAAGTTTTTTTATCGTGCTGCCACAGAGAGAGTGGGCGAATACCATGACTCTGTGTCACGGTCACATTAAACTGACACCGACCCAGCCAGTAGGGGATCAAGTCGCCAGAGCGAGGCTCACGCAAACTGATCCGTGCGGACTGCGTCAGAAAATGTTCCCAGCATGTTGTTATTGTCCCTTTGAACATTTTGAAGCTGAGAAAATTATTATAGTTGTGCAACGGACAAATCAATCGCCGGAAGAGCAAACACATATCGGAGCGACAAATCGTTGAAATCGGAAATTTCAAAGGACCTTGGCGCATGCGAAGTGGGGTAACTACAGGGCGATGGCGTAGCAGGAAATCCTAAACAAAGATTACAATATCCGCAGTCAGCCTGTGACTCGTATGAGCCTAGCCTGGAATCCGGTTTACCGATTCTCGATTACGATATGATATAACCATTTCACAATAATTGTCCCTCAAAGAGGTCATTTTGCGTGATAGAAACGCAGTCTAAATCTTGTTTTTCCTTTGATTTCCGTACTCAAAAATGGAAAGAAATAATGTATTAATTAATACAATTTATAAAGACACAATGTACGGAAATATAAGGTCAATGCTAATTATTCTTTTTTGCTTAGTTATATATAAACTTATGCTAGCTAATTTACTGCCATTTGATTATGACCATGAAATCGTGATCTCATAACACGCAAAAATAAGTTTCAATCGCCAGTTAAGGGTTGTCAGTCGGGTCTTTGTCAGGTGTAACATGAATGCCAGTAGCTGCGCCTCACCATTCTTCTTCTTTTTAATTATGGCTGAAGATATTTTTCGCATTTAATATACTTTTGAAACTTGAGACATTTGTCCGGAAGGTGGACATCAATTTTCTATTTCCACCCTCCCTGTTTGTTAAATCTTCATTTCAATTTACATTATATTTCTTCCTTATTTTTATGATTCAATATTGACATCGTTCTATCCAACATGTACAGTAAAACTTCACATACTTTGCGACAGTTACTCGTTGTTGACATCACAATACATAATTAGTTATGATCCCCGATCCCCACCCCCACCCCCGCAATTTAAAACCAAAGATATAAAGAACAAGTTTTAGTACAAACAAAACAAAACAATGTGCAGTCATATGAAAAAGGACTGGCATGATAACAACATGAAATTCGTATAAAAGACATGCAATATGTTGGTTCCAGTCTTCAAGCTTTAGCATAGTTATGCAAAAGTTAAGAGCTTTATACATTTTTCATGTCATTGCTAGTGGTTAATCGTGTTATGTAACTCCTTCCAGAGCCAAAAAAATAGGATGATGGTGGTAATGCGTCCTCTACACCACTATCCCACTCATTTACACAATTGATTTATCCAATCAATCGAAAATGCACTTGCTATGAAACAGAGAAAGTGAGAAAGGAGAGAGCGAGAAAGAGATGGACAAAGAGAGGGGGGTAGAGGGTAGGTAGAAGAGGGATAGGTGGAGAGACAAACAGCCAAATAGACAGATTCACAGACTGAATGAGAGATGGACAGAGAGACAGAGAGGTCGAGAGACAGACACGCAGAGCGAGACAGATAGAAGTAATGAAACAGACAGAGAGACCGAAAAAGAGGGCGAGGGAAAGAGAGAGAGAGAGAGAGAGAGAGAGAGAGAGAGAGAGAGAGAGAGAGAGAGAGAGAGAGAGAGAGAGAGAGAGAGAGAGAGAGAGTGGGATCGCAGGAGAAAGACAACAAGTGAGACAGGGAGTGGAAGAAAGACAGAAACCGGACGCTTAACTATGATGTTTTACATAACGAAGTTAGTCGTATCTCGAGATAGATGAAATAGGGTAAAAAGACTTTCGCGATGTTCTTATGTACCCAGACTTCCAGAGTGGTCCAAGAACTGTCTGAACACTGCAATTTAATCAAAGCCAGGAAGGGGCAGCGGTACGTGCTTAAGGTACAAGTAGACATAGCCAGACGCTAGGCTATTGAAGCACGCGGACCCTGTCCATTTCCATACAAAATTGCGTTGATTTGGAACTGTGCACAGTGGCCCACTTTAAGAATGACATTGGTTGTTGTTGTTTTTTCAACTTAGACATTGGATATTCAGAATCATGTCCAGGAGGGTGGGTTGTATTGGTGCACTTTGGTGCGCGTTACGCTAATCCTACACCCCACTTTCATATTTATTTTTTATTTTTTTGGGCTGTTGTTCTGGGGAGGAGTGTTTTAAATTATTACGGAAAGATAGTGCGAGTTGGGTTTTTCCTTATGATATATAACAACACTTTGCGGTTCCGACGGGAAATAATCTGCTATTTTTTGTGATAGAGGGGAGAGAGAGAGAGATAGAGAGTCAGGGACAGAGACGGAGAAAGACAGACAAACAAAAACAAAAAAAACGGACAGAGAAAGACAAACAGACAGAAATAGGTGGACAGAGAAACAGAGACAGACAGACAGCTATAAAAAAAATGTGTTTACAGAAGTACAATAGTAATGGATCCAGAAAATTGGATTGTAATATGTATCAAAGATGAAGTTGCATAAGAAATAGTTATCGTCTTATCGCTAAAGCAACATGTCTCAGATGATGTGTCCTTTGTAAAGCTGTTTGGCAAAAACTTGGTAATATCTTGTCGTATTAAACTACAGGTCTTAAACCCACATGTGGCAGCACCAACATTCATTAGAATGATACAAGTCTTAGTGAGGCCGGATAAAGATTCGAACCGACGCGGCTCACGACTTATAGTGTGCTCGGTCTGTGAGAGCCGCAACATGTCCAGCCCTCATTGATAATTTTATTCCGAACCAGATAATGCGATTATGATCCAACATCAGCCGCGCGCGCACTCGTGCTGCCCCTCTTTCAAAGTGAACGATTTTATGCAAAAAAAGAAGTGAGGTTAGAAAATGAAGCTGGCAAAATGTGGAATTTCCGCCGACTTAATGGCCCATCCGTCTTGCAGCGGCATGAAAAAGGGCTGGGTTTCTGGCCAGGGCAGTGCTGGAAAACGGTTTGAATTGTGGCTACAGAGAGCATAATATATTATATCCCCCGCCTCGCGCATTTCCTTATTAAAGCTTCCTATCTCTAGATTGAGTCTTGGGTTGGTTTGAGAAAGAAGGAAAGAGTTAAAGAGAAGAGTCAAAACTGCTTGGTAGATGGAGTTTTGGGGGATAAGAATTGCAGTCTTTGCAGAGATCTGTAGGCTGGGAAGGTTAAAATAATTACATAAAAAAGGAAAAGAGAAGACGAAGTTGGAAGTTGAGTGCGCGGAAAGCTACAAGAGAGAAACAAGATGAGACGTGAAGAGATTGCTAAGCGCTTGGATCGCTCCCAGTGGGCGGGACAGGGACATCCCGAGAAGCACGGGGCCCGTCTGGGGACTGGGGAGTATTTGGAATTCGGAGAGGGTGGAAATGGAGAAGAAGAGGAATAGAATGAGAGATAGAGCGGGGTTAGAATATAGAGAAAGAGAGACAGCGAGCGGCAGATATAGAAGGACAAGAAGAGATATGAATAGAGAATGAAAGATTGAGACGGACAGAGAGAGATAGATAGAGAGAGAGAGAGAGAGAGAGAGAGAGAGAGTAGTAAAAAACAGACATAGAAATGGTTAGAGAAAAAGAGCAGAGAGGAACCAAGACAGAGACAGGCGGACAGACATAGAGCCAGGTAGTCATAGACAGACTATGAGGCTGAGTTGGTTTTAACGTTCAACGCCAGCGCTATATCGGCTATAATGTTCTCTCCCCCCCTCCTCCTCTCTCTCTGTCTCTGACCAGAAATGGGGTTTGGGTCGGGGGGTTGCCCTGGGGTAGAACATCGGCTTCCGACGCAGGAGGTCCGTGGTTCGAGCCCTGGCGATTTCGCCCCCTACTGGTTGGGTCGGTGTCAGTTTAATGTGACCAATTGAGACAGGAGTCATGGTATCCCCGCCCTGTCTCTGTGTGGCAGCACATAAAATTGTCAGACGTCAGTCTTGGGGCCCGTCCACAATTACCTGGTCCCGCTTCAGAATGAGTTGTGTAGGAAGCAACGAGCTCAAAGACTAGGTAAGTGTACATTTCAAACTTTGCGTGATAAACAACAGATGGATGGGGTCTTCAGGAATGTAACCATCGTTAAGGAATTTTTATCACTTACCTGACAGCTCGTTATAAGAAGAGTTACAGTACCAGAGCTGTTCCTACTTATAGGCTTAAGGTATTCACAGCTTGTTTTGCCGAGCTGAGAGTAACGACCGCATTTTAAAATTAGTGACATTTGAAGAAAATTTAATTTATTGAACACAAGGAAACACGCACTTTAAACTTGCGGAGATGTGTTAAGCTCACAGTGTTTATGTTTTGTTTTAACAAGGTGTCGGTTAACTCAGTCGATAGAGCTGTGGTTTAACAAGCCGGATGACCGCAGTTCGATTCCCCTCGTTTTCGTCGAGTGGTATTCTATTGAAAGCATAACCGACCTAATTCAATTAATTACTATTTTATGAGGGAAAAAAACCCACAAAAAAACCAGAAAGTTCAACACATTTTGTTTTGATCACTTTTCCCAGAGATAAAAGCAAAATATCTTTATGTAGATAGGGATTCTTTATTGGTAAACTCCTAGTCTAGGAACTTGTCTGCGATACAGCCTAGCTGCTGATGATGGACATTAATTTAGAAATCTACAAACCAAACCGAATTTTTCTAAAACTTATTATTTTGCAGGTAGATTACAAAGTGATATCTATAACGGATGAAATAAATAATCTTCCGAATAGTATGGTTAATGAAATCACACCAATGAATAATTTTATAAGCACTGCAAATTTTTGTAAGGAACAGCTTAATATCGTAAGTACAACGTTGCGGTAAGATAACGACTCGTCTTTAGATAAAGAGAATGACAGCAGTTACGATGCAAGAAATGTGCGCTTTTTATGTGCTTTATTAAAATAAAACGGAGCGCAGTTAAAAGATCAACGAAGCGAGTTATAATTAAGACGCCGTTAATTTGCTCTTCCTGCACCAATAGTGAGGGTCTCCCTGTTCGAATCTAGGTCGATGACTTATTTCAAAAAAAAATTCTCCGTGAATGAAGTGAAAGTGGAACTACTCAAACACTACTTGAGTTATATGTAGCTCTACAATAGCCCTAACTTTCTACTCGTACTCTCTTCCCATACATCAAACCCGAACCATATCCCCTTCTATTTTCTACTTCTTTCATATTTTAAATAAATGTTTGTTGCAATTATCCTTGGCAATAACCCTCATTTTCTACGGCTTTCTCCCTGTAACACTAATGTTAAAACATAACTAAACCTTTCGGTCCAATATCTTTTACATATTAATTGTGTGCAAGTGTTTTTTCTCTTTTAGGTCTTCTCAATCGCCATGTACCGTGGCTGTTCGAATGTTGGTGTAACTTCGTGTGTTTTCTCGATCATTTCAATCGGCATTATCTGGCACTTTTGACAATATTGTTCTTATCTAGCGTTGTTCACCTTAATGGATTTGGGAAATAAGTGTGTGTGTGAAGCTCCGCAATCAGTTTTTGGCCTTGTTGTATATTTCTTGTTGAATAATATGTTGTTCATACTTTATTTGCATTATTATTATTGTTATCATCATCATCATCATCATCATCATCATCATCATCACCTCATTCTGAAGCGGGACCAGGTAAAATATTTAATAACACTAAACTCAGTAAAATCTAAATAGAAGGGCTTGTATATGGCGTGGGAGAGAGAGAGAGAGGAGAGAGGGAGAGAGAGAGATAGAGAGAGAGAGAGAGAGAGAGAGAGAGAGAGAGAATGAGAGAGTGAAAGACAATGAGGGAGCGGGAGAGACAAAAAGGGGCGAAGAAAGTGTGAGAGAGTGAGAGCGAAAGAGAGAGAGAGAGAGACAGACAGACAGACAGACAGAGAAAGGGAGGCAGGCAGAGTAAGAGAAAGAGAGGGCTTAGCAGCGGTGGATAAGGCTTGACTTGCGTGGACAGATTTACTTTCTATTTGAGAGGACTTGAAGAACTTTGCATGAGATCTATGCCATCTGGTACATGACATGGGAAAGGTTACTCGAGTTAAGATTTCTCCATGATCCGTTTTGCATCATGCAATAGTTTAGCTAACATTGGTTTCCGCAGTCCCAGTGTTGAAATTAGGATGTAGTATACGTAATATATCTGTATCAATCAAACCAAAATAGCTTGCATTGTTACTCCTTTTTGTTTGTTTTTGTTTCTTAATTTGTTGTTGTTTTGTTTTGTTTTGTTTTCATTTAAACTAGGGGGAAACGCTTGAAAAGTGACAAGGCTTTATTGAGATGAAAGAGTGTCACTCTGATTCTTATAATGAAAGTATTATTTATTTCAGTATCAGGAGCATCATAATCATGAACTGAACATATTACCATCGACCTCGCCTTCATCATCATCACTACCAACGGTCATGGTCATACCTAATCAATCAAACTACTTATCTGTGGGTGCGTGGGTTTCATTGTTTCGTATTGTTTTGGGTTCGTTTTGTGTATTGTTATTTTTTTAATCAACGATGATAATATTGATCTGGAAACAAGCAGAATATTGTGTACTTGTGTTGAACTTATAAAGCTCCGTATGAGAAGACTGGACAGGCTCATTGAATCGACCAACTTACTTAATATGTACATTATAGCTAGCGGTAATCGGCGCATACAAAAACTCCAAAACTCAAACCGTGCAGAACTCTTTCAACATTTTATTGTGATGTGCGACCTTGATTGAAGGAACGCTGTAGTACATACAACCCATCGATAAAGGCGGGGTCGTGAAGATAACAATGACATGGAAAGTGAAACCTACAGTTGGAGAAACGATCGTCCATATACCCACCAACATAGGCAGGATCGTAAAGATGACTGTTGCGATAGTAAAGCAATCAGAAAGCTCTACCCCGCCCCTTCCCCACCCGTCTCCTCCGGGGAAACCCGACACCGTGGTGCCCTGCCAAGATGGAACTGTCGGCATCGATGGCCGCCAGCACATAAAACACAAACGATGCAATTACAGGAAAAGCCCCGCTCTGTCGTCCGGAGTAGGAACCTCGCAATGAAAACCGCACAGGGAGAGTTGGAACAGAGCACTACTTAAATAATGACGGATGCTTGAGCAAAGATAAGGGGCAAGGAGAGGAAGGTAAATGTAAGGGGACAAGATGTAAAAGAAGAGAGACACAATTATTATTATTATTATTATTATTATTATTATTATTATTATTATTATATAATAATAATATCATTGATGTGTGTTTAACTCGATGCTGTTTCAAGAAAACAAAAGCGAAAGGGGCATAATGATATCGATTATCATTTAGCGTGTTGGCCAATCCTGTCCGTCTCATGAATAGAAATATTTATTCAAATATATAAATGTTTTTCTTTAAATCGCAGCGCGCTTTATCGCGGGAGACTGACACATTAAATCTGTGCTACAAGCATTTTGGTTGACTGTTTTTTTCTGTCAACGGCGGTTATTGTTTTAAGTTCGTTCGTTCCTGTGTTTGTTTTTCTATTTATTTATGTAATCTGAATTCGATTGGCGCTTTCTTCGCCTCTTGAGATAATTCTAGCATGTGCAAAGTTTACAACCATAGAATGTTTCGATTCCATTAGTAAAGTATAAAATTATATTCATAGAAATACACAAGACCAAGACCGAGGTAGACTGAATTTAAACATAATTATTACAATGCCAACGTGTGGAGCTCCTGGCTATGCCGCTTCCTTTTGCACAACCAGACACTAATGAAGCATCAAATCGACCGGTTATAACCATTACATTATGATGTACATCTGCATTTACTACAATTTGAATTATAGTCACCTTCTATTGGATTGTGGTAGATTATGTATCCGGTATCGGTTCTTCTCTGCTTCCGGTAGAGGGCGCTGTACATGAATAAGTTTAACCGGAACTTCCGGTCCCGCTGCTGCAGGCGGCGCAAGTTATTCTGGGAGTGGTAGGGGCTGCTTGCCAGTGAGCGTAGCCGCTCGGCCACAGTGGGGGTGGACGAGCAAGACGCGCGGCTGGGAGACGGTGTTTCGGCTAGCCGGGTGGATAGCACGCCCGCCGACTGACTGAAGGGCAGGCCTCTGTAGAACGAGCTCGCCGCGGGACTCGCTGGGCTTGATCTACAGGTCTGGCTTGACGGTGTTCCGGGCGAGCGGCTGGCGGGGGAAGCACACGCGGAGGATGGAGATATCAGGTACTTGGCAAAGTCATGGCACGCGCGCCGCTCCGACAGAGAGTCGGCAATCGCCTGAGACGTTGGCGAGATGAGCCCCGACTTCGGAGTGCCCGGAGAACAACTCCCACAGTCGTCTCTGGCTAGCGCCTTGGCGGTGATGGGGCTTTTTCTATTGCTTGTGTTGTTAAGGACGGTGTGGCTATCCGTATAGAGGGATCTCCATGTGGCGATGTCACTGCCCGATTTGCGAAAGGGCTTTGTCTCCCTGTGGCGGGGCAAAACATTGACTGTATTGTCTTCATCACATGGACTTTTGAAAGCACGATTGAGTTCACTGCACGGGTTGCTATGGCGGTGGGAAGTACATGTATTGCTTGTTGGAGATTCATCAAAGTGCACATCTCTGTTGGAAACGTTGGTGACGGCGCCCCTCCATCTTCGCAGGCTGTATCCGAACTCCCTGACGGCGGCTTCTAAATCGCACGGAGACGGGGCTCTGTTCGGACTGGCTGCAGTTCTCTTCATTTTATTTTCTTTATCATCTATTTCTATTTCAGAACTGGATATGATGGACGACGAGGAGGCGGCGGACGATGAAGACGATGAAGAAAGTGAAGACAATGACGAGGACGTTGAGGATGCTGAGGACGGGGAGGACGGCCAGGTCCTCATGGCACGGCCGGGGCTATCACACGTACTGTCCCCACACCCTACGGCGGCGACCTGCTGGTGGTGTCGCGAGTTGTTGCGGTAGTTGTTCTGGTAGACGCTCCCTGCCCTCCCCTGGCTCACAGCTCTGAACGGCCCGTAGTTGCCGTTGAGGCGGTTGAGCACCTCGGCTTGGTCCAGGCCACCAGTGGTCAGCATGGCGTTGTCGGCCACAGCAGGGCTGGGCCCGGCTAGTCTGGGCTGACCTATCAACACGCTGGCTGAGGGCTTCACCTCCAGCATGGTTGATGCCGAGTGCTGTCTCTCCCAGCAGATGCTACAGCTAGAGGCTTGACTTAACACAGAGAGACTGTTAGGATATGGTGTGGTGCTGGTATTAGGTATACCATAATTAAACGTCAAAACTCATCATGTCGCCTAAAAATTAACACAATGTTTTATCCTTTGGCGAAAAGAACGAAATAATTATATATTCCGATATTACCAGATGGTGGAAATAGGGAAAGGTTTCACGGCGAGGATTCAACGTATATATATGTCTTGAGATAATTATGGTGGTTGCTAGATTCTTTAAACCGTTAAAAAAAAGTCCTCTTAACAATGTTGAATATTCTTAATTTCAAGAAATGTACCGATATAGAGCGAGCACGAGTCACGCTAGCTGTCCGTATCAAAAGCATTGTGAGGTTGTTTTGCGAAACGTCACACTAACTCTAGTCTCTGGTATAACAGTTGCTGTTTCATTTTTTCCACAAATTGCGTTTTAAAATAAAGGATTTATGAAAATCCCTCCCTGATTTTTAAAAAAAGGTGTAGGTTCGGAAAGATAACAAATGAACATTAGTTGAGTTTGGAACTCAGTGATACATTTTTTTAAAAATACAACTAGATGAAATAGCTGAGGCAAAAAAACTTTTTTTTTTCTTTTTGTAAGGTGCACAAATATTTATAAAGAAAATGTAGGGCCTCACTTTCCCCCATCAACATGGCTTGTACTTTCTACCACGGACTTCTTTTTTCCATAAGTCCAGTCAATCGCTAGCATCAAAGAGTGAAAAGCACACCACTAACTGAAGCCACGTTACTCGGCCACGGCTGATGATTAATTGATACCTAAGCGTACCTAACTGGGACCTCAGATTGATACCAAAAAAGGCTGATAAAAGGCTGTTTAACCCGGTGATGGAAGGTATAATCCGCTCTGCTGGCCTGTATTTACCACACGTCGGGTCAGCGGGATTGTAGCCTGTAACTGAAACTCTCTGGACGTTAGCCCTGGGGTCCAGTTACTGGACATAAGAAATCAGCCACAGCAATAATTAGTGTTTATATACGGGTTTTCTTTTACGTTTAGCTCGCTACAATATTCTACAGCAGCAGCTGATGTGCTAGAAATAATATATAGTGTTAATGTTACATAATCACAAGAAATGCCACTTTGCGATTACAGGTGTTTTCAATGTGTTTGAGATTACAAAACCCAGACATATTACAAGCCCGTGGGTAATTATTACATGCGTATTCTGGTTAGTTTTACCAAAATAACTAATCCTACTCGTGTCGAAAACTAGAATATGTATTACTGATGCAGATTATAGACAAAGGTATCAGATGTTTACAGATTGGAGAAATCATGCACGTGACGTTGTGTGCGGAATCAGACTTAATTCGACATAGTAATGATTTGACAACCTATCAGATAAATAATTAATTTATGTAAGATTATCAACTGTCGACATAACTCTGCGTGATCATTGCCTTAATTCAGAATAAGTCAATATGTCGTTGATGAGATTTTAAACCATTTTTATCACACATATTTATCGTCTAAAACGGTTCGTGAAAGAATGGAATGTTTTTAATTTGTCTTTCTTTTTTAAACAGATGGATAACGAATGGCCGAGTTTTTAACGTTGATGTCGGTTTCAAGGTGCGTATATCAGCTGCGATGATATACCATAAAAATCACTACCATTTTGTGGCGAGTAACCCAAGATTTTACATGCCATAGCTGCGATATGACTAAAATTTCGATCGATGTAAAAGATATGTATATATCATGTATCCTATAATAAAGGTATTAGCTTACGACCATTGAACAAATTTTACGGTAATCGATACAGACCAAAACAATTTTGTTTTAAAGCGAATCAACCGTTATTAATTTCAAATAATTATATTTAATGAGCAAGCTCGGGCTATCTATCCTTACGCATGGGCGATACAATCCTAACAGTGTACATAATTATTGGGGGAAAATGAATTCGCAAGCAAAGCTATTAGGTAAGTGTAGAGAAGGCGTCAGAAATTGAACAGCACGAACAAATTAATCTAACTGAAGAAATAATCTTAGTACGCTACACAATCTTTTCCACCACACAACGATGGAGAGGTGACTGACACTTCCAGAAATTAAATTAAGGGAAATAGGTCATTATTTGACTTGACAGTAATCATGTTCAAGAAATGGATCATCGCTATAATTATGACTGAGTGCTTTTGAAAGGATCGCCATAATTATCTTCAAATAAAATACGCTGAACGCGAAAGATATAGTATTACGAACGTCAGCTTAAGATCTTAGGTGGCTATGAAATTCCTAGAACAGAAACTAAAATAACTAATCCTCGGTTCCGAAAATCCGGCCGTGCCTAGCAACGCCTGAAGCACCATCTACACAAGATTAAAAATCGAGATCCAGATACAAAGAATATATATAAAGTTCTGAAGATGTTGATTTTTACTGTAGCATCCGTCATTTGAATAAAGCATCAGTGAACACTTCCTACCCATCCCTCCCCCCTGAAGTCAAGTGTAAGTAGCGACCAGAACAGGGCGGCGCGTGCGGCAGGCCGACTTGTTGCAATGCCCGGTGTAAGAATCTGCGGGCGCCGCTCACTCACCCACCCGACCCGATCAACAGCAGTGCTCACTTACTGGCGCGGCCCCACGGCGCGTCTCGTGGAAGAGGGGGGTAGGGAACGGAGAGTTGGGGGCAAGGTGGGGACGGGCGATCTTGGACGATGTGGGGGCCGGAGTGGCATGGAAGGGAAGGGTGGGGACAAGGCAGTAGTGTTGTGGAACAGGTTGGGGTGGGGATTCAAGCTCAAGACGGAACGAATGCTTAATATAATGCGGGAGGATTCCTCGGAGGCGAAAGGGCGTGTCGCAACAATGAATGAGTATGATTGCCTTTTCGGATTGCATACATGTTTTAAAGAAAATAATGTATTGATTTGTGTGATGATAAATGCGGTCCGAAGCTTACCTCATGGGAAGATTTGAATTGGACAAGGCGTATGAATTTGGCAACGTGTAGGAAACGCCCTTTGCAGCAAATTATATTTGGAACAATTGTGCGGGTGTCTGTGTGTGTGTGTGTGTGTGTGTGGAGAGAGAGAGAGAGAGAGAGAGAGAGAGAGAGAGAGAGAGAGAGTGGGGGGGGGGGGGATAGCAGATTAAGAAAAAAAATGGATAGCAAATTAAGAAAAAAAAATGGATTGTTCAAACAAGTGAAAATACAGAAAGAGACCGGGTCTCTATTTAATTTGTCATACTAAGACATAAAAGGCAGTCATGCAATTGTATATATCTGTCTATACATTCGAGCCTATCGCCCGATAGCATGATCTAAGAACATCTCTCCCAGTGTTTCTTTTGTCTCGGTTGCTAAGTCAGCTCGGTGAGCGTGTCAGATTTGTCTTCAAGGACCACGCCCTGACAGAAGCGCCTGCGTGAGTACGGTTAATGCCCCAGTCTTCACTACTTAACAAAGCATGCATGCAGACACAAAAGGTGTAACCTTGGTGGAAGTGAGTGAGAAGACTCATCAGTGTTAAACGCCTACAGGTCATATACAGGGATGAGGGCCAAGAATAGTCTGTAACAAATTGTATGCGTTGCCAACCAGAGCCAGAGCGGAGATGCAGACAATTTGTCAACGTTGAGACATTCCACAGCACGGAGATAATAAAAGCGTTTTGTCAATCCCTGAGAGGGGTGGAATGTTTGAGTAAATATTGAGGCAACTGAATGTGATTAACTTAAGCATTCAGCTCAGGAGAGAGACAGAGACGGTGAAAGACAGAGAGAGAGTGAGAGACATGGAGAGACAGACATACAGACAAGACAGACAGACAGACAGACAGATAGAAACAGAGACCGACAGAAAGAGAAACAGACAGACGGACAAAGACAGGTCGTTTGAAGGAAAATAAGAGATACTGACAGAATTATATCTAGAATAACTTCTATCAATGAGAAAGCTATACGACGCAGTGAGTGTAAAACATTTCCAAAGGGCAGAATCCAAGAGAATTCCGCCAATAGTCATGATGATGTAGAGCATATTAATCAGTATCGATTTGCCGAGACCGACATGGTAGCAACAATCACAGAACACGAGTTTTGTTTTAACCTGTTCCGAAACGGGCGCTCAGAGCAGCCAATTACTACGCAGTACAATCAGTTGTTTAACTAGTGATACATTCATGTAACCCGCGTAACGCAGGCTGCATCTATGTAAAGTATAGTTAATCGTTACATCGTTACTTTATCGGAGAGTCGAACAGGCGTTAAGGACACTAACTTACACGATATAAAATGAAAGCATCATTTCCGCTTCGTCACAAAACCGCTGCGGACAGTGTGCGGAGTTTATTTCTTAACGCCCGACGCTAGCAACAAGGCTATATCGTAGACAAGTCCCAAGACTAACGCCTGGAAATTTACGTGGACTATTCCCTCAACCGATCACATTATAATGACACCGATAACATATTAGTAGGGGTCAAAGTTGACCAATAATATTTGTCTCATCCGATTGTGGGTTTCGAACCAGGAGTCTTCCAATTCGTAGACCAACGATCTACCACTAGACCCCCCCCCACCCCCACGAAATCACTAGGGCAAAACAATCACCATTATCGGTAACCGATATAGATAAAAGACAAGCGCCCCCTCCCCTCTGTTACCCATTTTTTTGCTGTTTAAGATATATTCCATCAGTAGCGTGTGTCATCACGCGAAGCTTTACATTAAGTGATGTGCACCTGATAATCTCCATCATTTAATTAGCCTCTCATTCAACATGGATTGATTAGCTCGTCAATTTCATGGATTGGCTGATACGGTTAGCGTGAGACTGCGGCGGGAGGGCCTCAAGTCAGTTTCACCTTTGTGATTATACTTACATGTGTCGCTAGATTTCTAATTAACGTTCAAATTCAAAAGGTTTGGGGTAACGGAACCTCTATGTTGGTTACCTGATTCCTCAGCGAATTAAAAAAAAATTGAATAGATTTAGCAAACCGCAGGTGTCACTGCATTTTTTACAGTTCGCCATAGCATCATATATTTTGTCATGACATTATTTTTTTTAATTAATATGTTCATGTTAAACTGTGATATCATTAGAGAACAAAACTGGAATAACTTCAAGTCTGTGAGCAATGACGCGACGCTGCATAAACCACATTCTCGAACTCCACAGCATCAGACTAAACAAAATGCAGTTAATACATGTACCGTAGCTTAAAATGGGGTGGAGTGCGGAGTGTGAGACATGCACGAGAGGATTATTTATCCATATGATTATCGAATGAACTCAGAACTCAAGCCCGTCGTAAAATAGCGCTTTAAGATAATCATAAAACAGGCATGGTATGCGCCTAAATCACCCACACACGCCACACACACACACACACACACACACACACACACAAGCACGCAGTAATGGCCGTCTAAGTGGCCCATGTTCGAAGTCTGCTCTCGGGACAGGGTATGAAAATTCATGACGGTATCAAATCACAAATCCCTCAATCTGTCTCGGGTAGCCCCTGAAGAACCAATGCTATTTTGTTCCCATCGTGTTCTCAGCGTTTTCTTAAGGCGGTGCTTGGAAGTCGACACTGAGGAAAATACGAACCCTTTTAAAGGAGTGCATTTTTTTCAATTCCTTTTTAATTATTATGTTTCTCCGATCAAATCGTATGTTTGTCAGTACTCGTGACCAGCTTTCAAGTTAAAGCCTCGATTTTTTTTTCACAATCAATGAATCTTTTTAGCAGATTATTGGTTCATGTTGAAAATTCGGCTAGGGTGGAGTAAAACTGGGGTGAACATGCAAAGTTTTCTCTCGAAATTACATTGGACAATATCGTACACTGTAAGTTACAGTGACTCATCTACATGTACGAATCTAATAGTGTTTACAATTGGTGTATGCAAGTGCGCTTATTTTGGAGAAGAGAAGAAAACCCTGAGAGATATAGGACGAGAGACAGGCAGACAGAGAGGGATACAGAGACAGAGAGATAGACGAGTGTACGAGGGAGGGGTATCAGTCACCATCTTTTCCCGCGTGGACACCATAGGCGTGAGTTTAATATAACGCTATGAAAGCAAGATGCAATATCGACCCTCTTGATGGGCTTAGCTCAAGTAAGGGTTTAAGGAGTAACGATTTAAGACACGATCGAATAGTTGTAGTTGGTTTGACGTCCAACATCAGCACTATATATGCTATATTGTGGACGGTCCGCAAGACTGACGTCTGATAATTAATGTGCCGCCACACACGAGTCAGGGCGGGGATACCATGACTCTTGTCTCAGTTGGTCATATTATATATTATACTGACAAGGACCCAACACGGGCGTTAAATTTTAAAATACTGCACGACAGTTATTGATTCAACGCGTCAACTTATTGACAGCGAATGAGCCCACAATGTGACAAATGTTGACCGCGAAAAGATAACCAGGGTTATCAGCTTTCCATCCAGATACAGCCATTAGAGATAATGGGAACATCAAAGCTATTGTCTGTGACGGAGAGTTGTTTTGGTTTTTTCTTGTTATGGTCCAATCCGTGCCAGCTATTCACCGACACGGAGATAAAAGGAAACGGCGATTAATTTCCCGAGGCCCGTGTCAAGATAGCGGGACGCGCAAGGAAGGCGATAAAATGAAAGCCATTAAAGTTTTAAATTGCACAAGCTAGCGGGTGATGGATTACGTGAGGATGCCTCGCCTCGGTCAGGGCTCCGGGGCTGCCAGTAAATTACTCAACCACTCACTCTGGCTACAGCCACAGATATCGATCAGAGAGCGATGAGTGTCTCTAGAGGTCTTACGATGATTGGGCCCAAAGCAAGACGGAGATGCTAGGTAAAGGAATCTGCATCGGCGTCTAACCATACCACTATCCTAGACTTACGGAGCCAATGCTTGATCAGGAAACCCCTTGCTGAAAGGACATGATTACGTCATCCATTTCATGTCGTGTGGATCGCATAGTCTATTCTGTCTGAGACCCAATACAGACTTTACGATACACACCGCAATAACGGACGACGTAATGACATGGGATTTTCGGATCGCTCATTGGTTCCCTAAGTCTACGATAGATCTACCATTGGACGCCAATTATTTATCGTCTTCGTTTTTCCTATGTGACGCGTTATCGCAAAACCTATAGTGCTGGTGCATTCCACACCCTCCCTGGTGTAGTCAGTGTAGTCACTGTACCCAACAGTGTTAGCAGGCAGGCTCTAATCGCCTTTAGGTCGTGTTCTTTTTTTTTTGTTTTTTGTTCCGGCGCAACGCCCTCAGAAACATATCACAGCATTGCATAATATCACGCAGGTTTGGTTTATCTGGGGGCTCACAGGCTCAGACCACTAGGACAAACTCGCATTTTTTTCCGTACCACAGGAGGAAGCAATGGACTCGATGGATTGCGTTGTTGTTTGTTGGTTTGTACCTCCATAACCCATCAGATAATTGTTACCGCTGTTCACACAAAAAATGTTAAAGAATAAATTATTTTGCTGGGCGATTGGCGTTGATCAATTAGTCCAAGTCGATACTTTTTTAGTTAAGTGAGGTGCTTATCATATCAATTTTAAAGTTCAAATTTAAGTTTTAATTCCCAGCATTTTAGACAGTCACGTATTTTTAAATTAACATGCGATAACAATTCACACAAAAATAACCAAAGGTCCACAAAAACCAAATTTAAAAAACAGACACATTATTTCTTTCTCTGACAATTATTTTCAAAAACTTGAACGAGTCGCTATGAAGTCAATACGTGGACAGGAATGGGATGCCAAGAGTTATCCCCCGTGTCCGACAGCCCAGGTTCCGGTGAGTGGAGTCAGATGACAGTCACCTGTGGTCGATGGAGGACTTCGCGCGGACTCCCAATGACACGCCTTCTTTAACATAAGAAGCCACGGAGCAGTTGATCTGTCTCCATACGTCTACGTTTTACATATAGGGCATCCCTGCAGGAAGTTTGATCCTGACTCACTGTGCACAATATCGGCCATATATATGCGGCCCAAAAGTTGATTTGTCTCGATGTACGTCTACAACGTGAAAGCAGATACCTATAGGGCATCTGGGCAGGAAGTGTGATTGTGTGTAAAGTGCACAAAATGGGCACAGTGAGTCGTAGCGAGTTTCTCTGAAAGACAGTTGTTTTGACATGTTCACCTCTGACAACTGCTTGGGTTTTGTTTCAGAATGATATTTATTGTTTTGTTGTTGGTTTTTTTGCATTTTGTGGGATTTGTCTTGCTTGTTGACGTTCTATTACTTTGATAAAATGTGTTATAATAGCAGACATTCACCACATCAACACTAAAAGGTTTTCTGTGTGTGTGTATTTTGTTTTGGTTATGTGTGTGTGTGTGTGTGTGTGTGTGTGTGTGTACGCGTACCAGATTTGAAGCGATGCTTAAGTTCTATTACTTTGATAAAATGTGTTATAATAGCTGACAGTTCGTTCCATCGTCGCCATAAGGTTCTGTGGGCGTGCGTGTGTGTGTGTGTGTATTTTGTTTTGGTTATGTTTGTGTGTGTGTGTGTGTGTGTGTGTGTGTGTTTAAGGGAACCAGATTTGAAGCAATGCTTAAAAAAAAACGTAACGCGAAGAAAAGCGAATGAACATCGGTAAGCCAAAAATAGATTGGTTCTGTACAAAATGTGGCAATGTCCCTCGCTTACCTACAGAAAATTCAATATTCGATCCCAATATCCCCTCCATATTGGTTCTCAACCGACCCCACCCCCTCCTTTTTTTTATCTTTTCTCCGAGGAAAATATATTATGAGACGTTGGCATAAACCAATACGGTTATAACCTGGTCTGGTCATGAGAATAAAGTGAAGAAAAAAGTTATGAATATTCCCATGACAATATTGCTTAGCTTTATTTGTCGAAAACCAAAAGGATTGTTATTACGTAAGTATCTATTCTTTAATATTTTAATGCATTTTTTCCAATATGTATCAAACCAGTCATCCCGCGGCTTAAGTCGAACGGCTTGAAATTGTGAAATTTCTTTACTATCAAGAAATAATGTGCCCGCGTAGCATAATGTGGTTGTCAAATTAAAACATTTTCACTGCAATTTTTTTTCGTGGTATTTCGCAACTGTTCTGGGTTTAGACATAGGCTTTCTTTTTGAATTTCGCAACTGTTGTGAATTTAGACATAGGCTTTCTTTTTGTCCGAGAAATAAAAAAACTAAATTTAGCAAAATGAAAGTTCAACCCAAAAAAAATTATCTATAACTCTCCATATGACTCCAAATTCAGTTCAACCCAAAAAAAATTATCTATAACTCTCCATATGACTCCAAATTCATGCCCAAATCCCAGATTTCCTTGAATGTCATCACCCAATAAAAGAATAAATATGTTGTGCCATTTTCAGAGAACCCAGGAAATAAGGAAATGCCAGTGGCCCAAATACATATACGAGCATAAATTTGGATATTTCGAAACCGCCCAATAGTAACCAGTTCTCCGAGACCCTAGACAGACCGGAGTCTCTCCGAAGGGTATTGATTGCACATCGAGGGACCAGCTAGTCAGAAACAATCTATACCACGGCTCGATGGGTATAGCACTGAGATTGGAACACCAGAGAAACAAACTGGGGAGAAGAACTAAAGTAGAGATGAGTGTATTGATGGGTTGGGGGTGGGTAAGGAGATAGAGAGTGAGGTGTGTTTCACAATGGGGTAATTCTTATGCGATTTCTAGATTAAGGGGGTGGAAGTCTAAAAAAATGAAAAGAGAACAAGGAGGTTGGAAGTAGGTAAATCATATCACATTATGTTGAGAACAGAGACAAGTGGCGGAAGAAAGTTAGCTATGTGGTTAGAGAAGTGGAAAGGAAAAAGAGGGTAAAATGGTAGGATCATACAGGGAGACAGTATATTTGATTTGAATTTTAAAGTAAGTAATTTTAATCGGAAGATCCTCATTATGGTTGCTAAAGGTTTAATGTCGTTCCTCTTTACCTCGTTATATCAATATTGCTGCATGCAGCTCGAAAATAAAAATAAAAATTACATATTAGGTGCCATTTTTTTAATTAAAAGAGAGGAACACAATATCGCCTTACTGGCGACTGAATTAAATGTAAGGTCTCTTGAAATATATCAAGTAGTTGACATGTACAGTGTACAACCATAAACGAAGTAACACCTATATGCTCAAAAATATGACCAATCTATATACATGTAGTGGAAAAAAGGGAGAATTGACCATAATAAACTATTGTTTATAGAGCGTTAACCAAGACATATCACACTATATTTAGACTGCCGAGAAGGTAACTCTGACAACCGTTTATGTCCTTCCGCTTTCTGAAAAATCCTATACGGAGATGAGAGCTTCAGCTGAGATTCGAACTCGTATTTTCTACTTGTTGATCTAAAATATAATCGATTGAGCGATCCTCGTCCTCATACCTTCACACCTCCACAGTTACACCGAATAGTGTGGGTCACGTTGACCTCGGTGAATAATTATGTCACCCTATGACTAGCTCTGGAGGTCGCAGTATTCTGGCATGAGCTACATACAAGTGGTCGAATTGTCGTGGCTCTCGCACGGTGGTCAGGAGGCACACCACTCTCAAACAGAACGGTAATCCACCGTAAGCTTAAAACAAAGTAAAGCTTAGGTTTGGTTAATTAACGACCAATAGCGGCATCGCGCCCGGTACCCCTGAGCGGGTTGGGATACGCAGGAACTTGTCAATCAAATCATACATAATATATACCGACACCGGCCACATCAGTAGATAAAAAATTGCAGAAGTCAGAGCGGGGCTCGTACTCTGGATATCCTTCATCAGGATACGACACCCTGACCATTAGTTTAATTGCTTGCTAGGTTATAGACGGAACTTTAAAAAAAAAATTCACAACGGCGCTTATCCTTAACAGGAATCGTTATTGCGGCTATTCCAATAAAGTACCATATTCAGACTACGGCAGTCCTGATAAAAACTTGTAGTGATCCTGATGACAAGGCGATGTTAAAGAGCTGAAGTGGTCCTAGGTTCATTAAGTTGACACAGTGCATGCACTCCTCCCAGGACGGGGTCAAACTAGTAAAACCAGCAATATATTGAAGCGCGTCTGACGGACGACGGTAGAAAGAGCGACTGCAACTCGTAACGCGATATTGCCATTTTTTTTTTTATTTTACAAGGTCTATCGGTACTTTTCAACAAGTTAATGAAGGAGCTGATTTCTACACTGCACTTGGTGGCTTGAAAACAAATTAAAATTAGTCACCCGGATTTTTTTTTTTTAAAGACAATAAGAACTCTCCCTAAACTTCAATATCTTACTCCCACACCCCAACCTCTCTGCTTCTCTCCCTTGCTCTCTCTCTCAATCTCAATCTACCTCTCCCTCTCTTTCATTATTTCACTCTATAATTCGTTCTCCCTCTCTTTATATCTCCCGCGCCATCAATTCGGCCCAGCACTAACCAGTAACCAGCTTCTGAGAAAGATGCCTCAAGGGACTTTTACAGGTCGAGGGGCGAGCAGTAGAGCCGGTAATAGCCCAGGCACAACCGACACGAGACTGGCTGAGGCGGTCCATGAAATGAGATGAGATGAGGGAAGGACCACTCACTCTCTGGGTCCCCTGTGCGACAACTCGTTTAAGGGCGGACCCTACAAAATCTATGTGGTTGGGCCTTACTGTACCAAATATTTAAGGTGCTGAGTGACTCAGCTTTATGCGGCTCACTCACAGAATAAGATACATCATCAATAGATGCGCGCTCCTATCTGAGTGCCTCATGTGACATGTAGTATCTATATAAAGGAAAGTTATAAAAATAAAACTAATCATCAATATCGTTGGTCAAAAAAAAAACAATGAGCGTCTCTTAGTTTATCGTCTTCTGGGTTTCAAATGTGTTGCTCTATGGTTCCTCATACTGTGATACATAATGATGTTTGTATCAATAAATTTTTTAGGTCATTGGCATACCTCAAACTCTTTTGTGTCTGTTAAGCAATGCCCCATTAGAATCACCACAAGGAAAACTGGTTGTTCATATTGGTCAGTCAATGAGGCCCCAGCGTTTACTGCGCCTCACCGCAGTCAATATATCACCAGGGAGCCAAATCTCCTCAAACACTTCTTTAAACCCATCAAATTTGAAACCCTAATGACGTTTAAAGAAAAGAATAGTTGTAGCTTTAAAATGAGTGTTCCTAGCCTTTGCGATGACTCCATTTTGCACCAGTAAATTCCCCTAGACCTGTAGCAACGAAGAGCGACCAGTAGGCTACCACACCGTTGATATATGGGCCAAGCGTCCCTGCCGACCGCTCTCCGAAAGCTCCGTGAACCGCGAGAGAACCTTGTTTTCATTACCTCCAAATTGGGCTGCTACGTGACAAAAATGAGGGAAAGCTGACTCACCGCACAACAAAAAAGGTCATAAAAATGTAAGATTTAGTCGAGACATTAGCACCACAGCTGATTCTGCTTAAGTAAAATAGAATGAAGGAGAGAGGCGAGAGGAGTAGAAAGAAATGTGTAGAAAAAGAAAATTGCGACAAACAATGAGGGAAGAGAGACAGACAAGCGAACAGACAGACATAGAGAGAGAAAGGAGTAGGGTGGGGGAGGGGAGACAGGTGGTCGGAAAAATAGAGATTACTCAGATTATATGGGGAGAAGAAAGGGGGAGGCATAAAAAAACAGACAGAAAATAGTCAAAAACCCAACGATTAGGTAGAGAGGAATTGAGGTGGGTGTTTTGTTTTGTTATGCTTTAAAAGTACATGAGCTCGAGCCAATGAGGTCATCATAAAAGACGTCCGGCGAATCAAATTAAGCAAGGGTTGGTATTTTTTCCTTTCTGAAACTAAACGCCGTCTAAAAATATTAGTTTTTGTTTCATTTGTTGTATTTTTTAATTACAATGACAGGAGCTTCATTGTCGACACGTAGACGAGCCTTTACCTAAATCCAGCAATGACCTGGTTTAAAACCAGCTAGGCAGGAACATAACTAGTGGTTACGCTTGCCAAATCTAACTCTGTCAACATCAATGACTCTATCCGAGCGAGCCCGTCCGCAATAATCATGATGCATAGTTCGGTTTGCATTTCTCTTCTGAACATGTCTCAATATTTCTTTAAATGCGCGAATTTACCACCACAACCACCACTAGAGACACTAACAGGCATTGAAATACCAAGAAAGATGTCTCGGGAGACATTGAAACCAAAGAGCGATCGTTGTTTGTTTGGTTGGTTGTTGTTGTTGTTTTTTTTACAAAAATGTCAAGATTGCTCCGATTGTTCTGTATAGAGGGAGGAAGAGAATTCTCTCCCTCTCTCCCTCTCTCCGGGTTTAACGTCTCCTAAGTTCCCTGGGGATCCTATACGGCGATATTGCTCCGATTCTTCAGTACCAAGATCTAAATAAGAGAATCCCTTTTCCAGTGAGCGTAATTGTGCCATTCGTTCTTTTCGTGTTCATGGAAAGACGTGTATTTTGAAAAGGCCTAAGTCCAACCCATGCTTTGCAGGTTGTAATACAAGCAAACATTTGCCTTAAGACGCTATTTACCGAGGCTGTGAGGAAAGAGCTGTTGGAGAGCTCATGACTCAGATTGAGTGCCGGAGAAATCAGAGCGTTAGGAGTAGGGGGCGCGTCCACTTGACTCCCAATCAAGCTGCACCAGATCTAGATCTACATCTCAAGCCTCTGGTCCAATGTCCGGCCGAGCAGCCCGCTTCAGGACCGGATGTCGGTCCACACTGGTCCACACTGGCCTCTCGTGTCGCCCGCCAGGGACAGGGAGCAGGGGGCTGGTGGGCCGGACTCATCGTGTCGCCGCTCTTGATTAAACTGGTCGATGGCTCTCCTCCCGCCACCACGCAAACTTCATTAGCTGGACACATAGAACAGGCGGCCAGGGAGCCAGAGGATGGAGAGATATCAGGCCAGGACACAGAGGAAAAGGGGGAAAATGGCCAGCATATCTCGATCTTTATAGAAAGTATCAAACCAGACGAAAGGGGGAAAATGTTACGGCACTACCGACTGAGCTATCTGGCAAGTATTTTGTAGCGTGGGTGTTATTGTTGCTGCGTTTTTATTTTTTCATTTTTTTTACCCCCCCCCCCCCACCCACTGTCCTCTATCCCCGTTTCCTACCGGGTTGTCTCCTATCACATTTTTCCCTATCTACGAACACATTATTTTAAAACAAATATCTGCCTCTTACTCATCGTTTGTTCTTCCACATTTTGTTTACTCATCCCAACTTCTCTTTTCATCTCTTTAGTTTTCTATTTATGCACGACAACCAGTAGCCCATGAGATGCGTTTACCTCTATTTTCCCCGTGTGGGTGTAAAGAAAACGATAAGAGAATAAGATGCAACCATAGCCTAGACATAGCCAGAGACCAACAAGTAGCGTGGAAGACGGAAACACAAAAGAAAAAATACAAATGCCATCAACGTGGATGACATATTCAGCCTTTGTATGGCACCCGATTCTCCTGACCAAGAGAAGACAAGAAGACAACGCACTCTTAACTATGATGCCTTAGAGGTTGTCAGAACTACTAGTGATTGTACAGCCTCTGCTATCATGCTTCTGTTAAAATATTCGTATAGGAAAAATTTAACAGGTTTCCTCTCTCCGGAATAAAAACAAGGTGAAGGTAAACGCAGAAGCAAGGAACATGAAGGACAGCTATCACACCTATCCAGGAAAAGGATATATATATGACCACAAAAGTGGTGATCAACAATTTGTTTTGAGTTCCAAAGAGAATCTACTGCTTATCGTGTTTCCAAAAAGGTATCATTCACCATTGGACAGTCAAAATTACCCAAATAAGATTTTAACTACTTTTATTATTAAATCACAATAAAAAAAACAGACTCAAACATTTAAGCACACATATTTTGCTTCACAAACATCGTTATCATCATTGCTCTCCACACTAATTCGTGGGAGGGAATAGGTCACAAACAAGAAAATGTCATCCATTTCTATCTTGGGCATGTTTTCCAAGCTGACCCCATCCAAGGCAAAAATTTGATTAAGAATCAAAAGGTTAAGCTCATTAGAAGGAACATCACACAATTTATTGAGACCATTTTGTCACAAAAGAAATTAACACTGCTAGTGTTATTGACACATACAGTAATACACTTAAAGCAACATCAATAATAATTATTAGATCTATAGAGTATAGGTATAGGTGTTTTTGATTTTGCAATAGATATTAGAATCATAATGATCTCTCAGATAGCCAATATTCACATAAGTCTTCGTTTACAAAGGCAACAAGGGTTTTCAATTTAATTATCAATTTTAAAATAACAAGGTATTGAAAATCAAAGTAGGATCATTTGATTATAAAAAACATTCCTTTCTTAAAGTGGTGTAGTGGCAAATCATTGTTGGATCAAAACCATTAGTTTCTTGGGATTTTTTTTCATTGTTTGACTTTCAATAATAAGTTTGAATAAGAACTTCCGAAAGATCTACAAAAGGGAGAAAACACTTTCCAATGGTGATCGACACTCCTTCAAAACCAACAAAAGGGGAGAATTTTGCTGTAATTTGAAATACAAAACTATACAAGCTTGATATTAAATTTTGGTGATCTGGCTTTCAAAATAGATACATGTATATGTCACTAATTTAAACAAAAAAAATGTACTCACTGTCAACAGGAGAGAGAGCTGAAGGGGCCTCAGTGGCCATCTTGTAACCTGGAAGCAAAGCTTTGGTACTGCTATCCCTTCACTTGCTCTTTGATCTGGAAAAATTATTTGTTTAAAGTTTTGTCAAAAACATGACATCTAGAACAAAGACATATATATGCCATATGGGGAGAAATCTTTCACAGTGCAGCTGCACCGAAAATTTGTATAGTCTATCTCACAACAATTGAGAGACACTGACTCAGAAGCGATGTTTGGTAAAATAAAAGCACATTTGTTTGACCGCTTAATAAATGATATGTAAATCATGTTCTTGTATGAATTAATTCTTTGTGTTTGTAATTTTATGACGTATGCATTATTATCTATGTTCTATGTCACCATGTCATGTATTCTTTTTAGATGAAATTTTAATGTGTAAAAAGCTTCATGAGCTGAGTTTATTGGATATGGCGCCATATAAATAAACTGTATTATTATTATTATTATTATTATTATTGTTATCTTATTTAGAATGCTAATTGACAACATCACAAACTGAGATTTTGAAAAGAAACATACTGCATTTTCTACCCAACATCATACTGCTTGGGAGTCGTGTTTAGGATTACAATAACTTAATGAACAATAGGTGATCCTGATGTTAATTTAAGCAAAAGGAGGGATGTTGAACCAAAAAAAAGGCCATTTACTATTCCTAGGAGTGACTATGACTCATGTGAGATGCTGACTGATTATTTGAGGGTTTGCAATCAGGATGAACTTGCATCTTTCCCAACCAACAAAAAAATTGACCCACACTTTTCTACAGATGCCTTTTTAAATTTTAACAACTCATTCTCTAACTAACACTCAAATAAAATACAACCTTTCAAACAATAATGCCTACTATGATTCGACCACAACGATATAAGAGACTAGTTGAATTATGATGTCTTTCTATCATCTCACAAAATCTAAACCAAACAGTATGTGAGATAAAAAATACAGGAATCAGCCAATAGATCAAGTTTCCATACCAACCCCTCACTGGAGCCCTGCTGACTGCATTTTGTGTTAATTCAAGCAGCCTACGTTTTAAATCATAATTATATCAACATTGTTGTTTTTTAAAGATTTTTGGGTGGTTCATAGATATCAAACTAGACCTAAGTGCTGTATTAAAATAATTCTTTTGAAAAATTTCATGGTGTTGAAGGGTAGATTTGTGAACAATTTAAGATTTTAATATATTAAAATCATTCCATTTATTTATATTTTTACGCAAAATGTGATATGAATCATAAAGTGATCAGATGTGATGATAGACAGAGAAGACAGAGATTTTGAGTCACCTATTTTTCTTGTGGATGAATGAAACATTTTAAAAATCTTAGTTAACAGAATTAGAATATATATTTTTTTTACAAATGCTTTTAACTTAGCCCTTTAATCCCGACACTATATTTACTCTTTACATAGCCTCCTCATCAAAATGTGTGTTCACTGGTGTGATACTGTATAGTTCTTGGTCCATTCTTGTTTTCTAGATTTAGATCTAAATGGTTATTAAGCTGTGTTACTACGATGCTCAGGAAAATTAAAGATTTTGGGCTCATGGTTTAAAATTTCTAATCAAAATATTTGAATTCTGTATTGCAGAGTGAGATTTAAATTTTATTGGATTTCCTTTTTTTTTTAAGGCAGACAGGGTTTATAAAAAAAAGATCATTTGTCAAACAGTGTTGAAAAAACTGAAAACGTAACAGTGGCAATATAAACAAAGTATTAGACCAAAAAGATTATTGTAAAGTAAAACTAACAGCTGTTTTATAAGTGATTTAGGTGAATCAATCAAAAAAGTCTAAAACTTATCATACATATATCAGACGGACAGCGTATGAAGGGTTTGAAAAGAAAAACTTCAGTTTAGGTGAGAAATGTATTTTACATTCAGTATTCATTTATGAAACGTTAAAATTTAAATCAGTATGTTTGTTAAATTGCATTATATAAATGCAATGGCAATTCAATTTAGTAGTAGAAAGGTTTAAAACACACATTTTTATATTGTTTTAGCACTATCTTTGACAGAGTACCATGGTTTGTTCCATGTACATTCATTAGAAGTAGAACTGAAAACATCAAACTGATATTTTGAAATAAATATCCATTATTTTTTTTTTTATATTTATTGCTTGACGCGGTTGTAAGTCATTCCTTACAAACATCACATATGAAACCTTGATCTTATATTAATCCTTGGTCTAAAAAAGGTTATAAATTAAAAATTGAATGGATGGCCAAATACAGATTGGATTTGTAAACTGCTTCATTTTGGCTGGTATTTACACCTGATTGGTGTACGTTGAGTATGACATATGGAAAAAAAAAAGATAACTTGTTGCAAATGCATAAAATACAAGAGTGGAAATAAGTTAAATCCTGTGGTTTGACAGCCTATTCATTCTCAATCTAAGAAGATGTTTGTTTCTTCAGTGAAAAATCTCCCTAAATTTAGGCCTTACAGTTGAGTTTTAACACAACAATTACAAACCAGTTTAATAAAGCATGTTACAATTAGCAATGATTATATATAAATGAGAGTACCAGGTCTAGATCTATACATTTAGATTGAATAGGCCTATATTTTGTGCTTGGGGATAAAATATATTTCAGAAGAAAACAAAATAACCATTTAAAATTCAAGAGTTTCAAGACGCATATATATATAAAGAAGCTTAGAACTAGAAGGATTTTAAAAAATATGATCATGATCTGCCATTCATTCTGCTAGATCTAGGCCTATATTTTAAGGCTCTGTCTGTTCATCTAGAGGTAGATTAGATAGATCTAGATCTAGAATCTAGATCTAAAATCCATATTAGTATTATAAATCTAGATTCTAGTACATCAGTCTGATATTGTGGACTGCAAATAGTTAAATACTGGAACCCGTCATCAAATGAGGGTGAGTCATTGTGAGCAGTATATTTAGGTTTTTACTGGGCCTATAAAGTAATAGATTCTCTACGCCGGAGTGAGCCAAACGACTGTGTTGTAAGTAAGACTGTTTAGGATAACACTCTTTTTACTAGATCTCTAGTTCAATGGTTCACTTTTTTAGCATTTTTACACGATTTGGTTATGATAAAAGCATACGTTTCAATACTGTATTTTAAGCTATTAGAATACTTACAGGATAGTAGTATTTGTAGAGAAAATCCAAACGACTAGATGTACGTGTTTCACAGTTATCTCTTCACATAGCAAGTCAGAAAGTAAAATCAAAATAAATTATGCGCTGAACCTGACCCCGGAAGTAATGGCTATTTTCTTCTGTTATGATTTAATACCACAGTTCGGCAGCAAATGACGTCTTTTAACTCTTTCGTGAATTGTTTTTCCTAAAATTATTATGAAGAAGTAATTTGGCGGTTATCATCATCAACATTAACCAACTCTACTTTACAATATTATGTGTTTTCTGTCTAAAACCAATGCAATTAAATGTACCGTATAAAATACCAGTGCAGTATATGTGCATAAAATAATATTTAATTGCTTTGACATATTATTGAGAAAAAAATAGTTGTTTTTTTGTCTATAGGCCTACCTTCCACCCTACAGGTTTGTTAGTTTCCTCACGCCATTAGGAAAATAGTTAAAACATCAAGAATAATATTATGACACATATTAAGTATTTAATATATAAAATCAGCTTCGCTAACGTCCGACCAAGTTTGTAGGCTATAGGTAACAGTCGCGGTTGAAGACCCTTCTGCTTCGTATAATTACTGGCGAAAAACAGGGTAAATAGTTTTTAAAATAGGAAAGTAGTCTGGCAAAATTGAGCAATTAATTACCATGCAGCAACATAGAGAAAGAGAGGTGAGAGAGAGAGAGAAACAGACAGACAGAGCGAGAGAGAGAGGGAGAGAGAGAGAGAGAGAGAGAGAGACAGACAGACAGACAGACAGACAGACAGACAGACAGACAGACAGACAGACAGACAGACAGACAGACAGACAGACAGAGCAGAGCAGAGCAGGGGAGAAGGGAGGAGCCACCATGGTGGTGAATATGAAGGCAAAGAGAAACAGTAATAGTAGAGTGAGAGAGAGGGGATAGAGATTTAGAGAGAGGGAGGGAGAGAGGGGGGTTATGAACTAGGAAAAAAAGGGGGGGGGGGGGGTCATTATCAAAAGAGGATCCCTTTTTTGTGCATTGCAGCATACGTAAACAATGATTGTGTACCTATTACTTCGTTATTTTACTTTTCTGATTATTTTCCAATCGATTGGGCAATAATGAATAAAACGACGCCGTATTACCAGTACATGTACAACATAAATATTGGGAAGGGAAGCAATTGCTAAAAAAAAAAAATGAAGGGCTAGAGTTAGAGAAAAGGGAAATAATAATAAGATTATTGCTAGGAAAAGACCACATTGAAGAAAAATAATTGCTGGATCGAAAAAGGGTGATGTGATGTTTGGAAAGTCTTTTAATTTACGCCTTTATTTTTGCTTTACAATAGTAACTTTTTGAAAATCTATGCTTAAAAAATCACCACAAACGGTGTTAAAATAAATTATGTACAAAAGTACTAAAAGCATGACTTGATAATAATACACAATTGTACATGTATTGGACAACTTTTAAATAATATAGGACGAAAAGGTCAGGCCTTCTTTACATCCTTCCCGGTGAATGAACATGTAGACCATAGCTGTGCTCTGATTGAAAGTATCGCTTTTATTAAATAAGCTAGGGTGGAAATGGTTCTTTTAAGTGGTTTTTTCTTGTTGCTCTTAATGTTGTCGTTTTTTTGGTATTGTTGTTGTTGTTGTTGTTGTTGTTGTTGTTGTTCTTATTGTTGTTGATGCTGTTGGTGGCGGTGTTGTTGTTGTTCATGTTGTTGTTTGTTTGTTGTTTTTTTGTTGTTGTTGTTTCTTTTTTCTTTTTTACATTTTTTTCATAAATCCTCTCACAAATAAATAGGATATCTCGTGTATGTTTCTCGAGATCAAAGCCTGGCAGTTGTCGTGTTTTCACACCCCAAAAAAGCGGCATTATCGCGACATCATGTCTTAGCCGATCAAAGGACTGTATTTGTGTTGGGACTGACACTACCATTGGGGCATTAGGGAGCAGTGGAGCACTTTGGTCAGGTCTGGTTGTTTTTTTTTTAATATTTTTTGTTTGTTTGTGTTTTGTTTTGTTTTGTTTGTTGTTGTTGTTTTTTGTTGTTTTTTTTTTGTTTTTTAATTTCTCCGTTGTAGTTTCGTAGAAGTGCATCCATTTTCTTTCCCCAAAAATGTGCTTGTCTAGTGCAATATAGCGACGATTTTAGGTAAACTTAAGTATTGTCATTTGATGGAGCAGGAATGTGGTAGGTATTTCTCTCATGCGCATTCGAACTTTTTAGTATGGATTAGGAAAAATACCAACCGTGAACGGATTTTAAGCTTGTTTTCATGGAAAGGAAAATACCGGGTATTGTTTTGTCTTGAACGTATACTTTTTTGGATGACTTTTATATTGTGTTTGTGCTTCTTCGAAACTTTATATCATGTGGGTGAGTCAGTGATTTGTTTTCTTAATGTCCAATATCATATTTGAGGTAATAAAACAATAGCGCGCGTATAGATGTTTTTAAATCTTACTCGAACGAATAATTATTTCGACGTTTTTGTCATTCGGTAAAGGCCTGGCACAATGGGTTTTTATGGTACCGGCAGTTATTTTAGATTCCTGCTAGCCCACTGGAAGTTTTATTCTCATAGGTTTTGGTAAGCTCAGGTCTCGAAGGGAGGAACTGATGTCTGAGTTGGTTTGGACCAGAGTATTGGAACAGTGTGCGTCCCACAGCTTCGTTTTTTAGGGGGGGGGGGGGTAAATTAAACAGTTTTAGCGCATAATTTGGTACGTAATTTGTACTAGTATATTGGCAAACTAATGTCAACATGTGATTGTGCTAAAAAAATTTTTTTTTAATGGCTGTTGTATCTTCTATCTGTTGTAGCCTACAACCGTTGAGCTTGAATGTTTACGAATATGAACATGTTGCAATGGAGTGCAATAGAGGAAATAAAGTAATAAGGCAACAATCAAAATTTTAATGTGGCATTAACTTAAAATAATTATCAGCGACTAACCGCTTGCTTTGCAGCGACTGTCTTTGCCGCTGTTGTTATTCTTCTTCTTTTGTATGTTTTGAACGCATTTTAATATTATGCATGGCCTTTAAAATTAGTATGTGGTGCATGACTGCATGCATCAGACCGATAAATAAATGCACCAGCTTATTTTATTTTTACATACAGTCCAAGAAATTTGGGCCGCAACCTAAGAGTACATAACTGGGGCCTCTTGGGCCACAACGATAATAGATAAACTGTCCTTATTTAGTAACTGTTGTTAGCAGGGTTATTCTTCCAAATCGTCGTTTTCTACACAGCAAACTAATTCCCATGCTTAACTTGGTAATTAAAATCAACCATCAAAGAAGCATTTTTTGCTCTTGCTTTTGTCTTTGTTTTCTTTCTTGTCTTTTTTATACAAAGGCATATAATTAGTTAGGAAAAAGCATATTACCATTAAAGACTACACAGCATTGCAAGAGTGCACCTCATCGCTTCATCACAGTAGGTCGATGGGTTTCATCCAAGTACTCCATGGTTTCATCATAACCATGACCAATGGATTCACGCTTCCTGTATTCAGTTTCAACAAAATAATAATAATACACGTACGTGTATGTAATATTGGACTACGTTTACATAAATTAAAAATGACAAGATCTCCATTTATGTAATATACCAACACAGTAACCAATTATGCTGATTTATTTTGAAGAAAATCTTATAGTAAAACAAATGCATAGCATAGTTGTATGCGGATGGAAATACCATTCAATTGCCTAGTTGTGACTTTACGAAGTTAGTGGGTCTTTAATTGTATAATTATAATAACGGGTTCCGATATTCTTCCACTGTGGTCCATAGGCCTACCGATAATTAATTATAAATTAATTGACTTTTGTTTCGTATTTCGCCTTGCTGGTTGACTCGGTGTCAGTTTAATGTGACCAGCTGAGAAAATATTCTACTGGTATCCCCACACTGTCTTGTGTGTGGTCGTACGTACATTTGTAAGATGGTTGTCTTGAGACTCGTCGCCAAATAGGATCCTCCTGGAGAATCTAGGATTCATATAATTTGGTAAGAGCTTGTTTGACATGTCTCTCATGAACAGTCTTCGCCTTTCATCATCTCTGGAGGGGGATAGGGGTGGAGGGGTTATCTTTAATGAGGTTTACGTCCCCAGTGCCTCCTAAGAATCGGCTTAGTCTACAGGTCTTGTTCGTCAATACCTAGCAAACCATGAAAATAAATGATGAAGGCCCATGCACCAAACACCGTCGAGTTATGATAATTTTTATAGAGCTTTTTTTTTTCCCTTATTGGTTTGTCAGTCGGCGTCTCGTGTATCCCGCTATGGTTCTCCGTCGCCACATGTTTCTTGAGGATTAAGAAACCTTGAAGTAGGATACAGCTTCGGGGGAAAACTGGCTCAAGTGGCAGAGCGTTGGTCTTCAGATCGGGAGGTCCGCGGTTCAAATCTCACATTTGGTCAATACTATCAGAGTCCGTCTACTTTACTACCCCAGCCACAGTCATATTCTTCTATCCGACTCTGTACTCAGGTCCAGGTCTGTCAAAGCGAAAGAGGTTCCAAAAAAGTATTTAGGCTATATTATAGCCTATATATTACATTCAAACTGTTACGTATTATTTTTCTTTCCTTCACATGCACAGCTTGACCGCTAGCCAAGCACTGCAAGCAGGTTGGCCGACATTAGCCCTGACGCGGTCAAGGTCAGAGCTGTAACCACTGTACTGGCCAGTGTACACAACGAACAGCAGTGCAGGTTCAGTCAGTGTGTTGAATGACTAGAACGCGATACGACTCGGTGAGTCTCCTGCACTTAGAAATCTGTGGTCTACCGTTACTGGAGCGGAGCCCTCCTAAACACAGTGTGCATTTAACAGGTCATTCTATGTAGATCTATTCATTCCATCGATGGACCTAGTTGATAAGTGTAACCCGCAGATCGTTGACATTTTTTTTTCTCCTGCCGCTTGTTTCGTGCACAGTGTAAATTGGACAAGCTTGAAACAGAACTAGATATCTAGATTGACGCTAGAATTCTATTACTATTAGCGTCTACCTGTTTGATTATCTGCAGTGTGCTTCGGTTTTATTCTACATGAATGTTAGTATGGTATTCCCGGCAGTGTCAAATAGATGTGTTCAAAATGCAAGGGTTTTTTCCTCCATAGTGAATGCACAGAACAAAACAGCTGTTTGTGTATTCAACTATCAACGTGGAGAATTAATGTGTCGAAGGAATCTCATTCACACAAAGAGGAAGAACACAGCGAACCCGAGTTCTCGTGTCAGTTGCTTATTGAGAAATAGGAGCTCCCATGCACCCTTCCGTATCAACAGGTAACGTTACAATTATAGGTCTGGTACATTCTACAATAGGCTATTAGTATACATTGGACATTATAATAATGTTTTTTTTTTTGTTATTTATTTTTCACGTTCATACTCAATGGGTATCCTCGTATCTTGTTTATGCTCTTAAAAAGCAGCAGCAGCAGCAGCAGCAGTAGTAGTAGTAGTAGTAGTAGTAGTAGTAGTAGTAGTAGTAGTAGTAGTAGTAGTAGTAGTAGTAGTAGTAGTAGTAGTAGTAGTAGTAGTAGTAGTAGTAGTAGTAGTAGTAGTAGTAGTAGTAGTAGTAGTAGTAGT